>JASUUG010001213.1:0-86953 GCA_030449905.1 Luvunga scandens
CTCTTTTCCGATGTTCGACTGTCGCACGTATCTAATCCATCACCCCAAAATCCCACACCGGCCCGGAAACACGAAAGTTGGCCAAGATCAGTGAGTGACAGCACACGGCCTTGGCCTTGGCAGCGGGGTGGCTGCGTGCCTAGGCCTTGGCCGCGGGGTGGCTGCGTGCCTAGGCCTTGGCCGCGGGCTGGCTGCGTGCCTAGGCCTTGGCCGCGGGCTGGCTCCGTGCCTTGGTCGAAATGCAGCACATGCTCGCGACCAAGGCAGGTTGCACACTCTCACGCACACACAACACACACTCCGTCCTCGCTCCCGACGCAAGGATAGGCAGCTCGAGCGTGGCCCTGTGCCTTGGCGTTGGCCGCGGGTTGGCTGCATGGCTTGGCCTTGGCCGCGGGCGAGCATTTGGCCAAAATGTGAGCACACGGTCCTCGCCGTTTCATCGTATTCTTGGACCAAGAACTGAGATCCACACCTACCTTCCACTTCTTTCTCCGGTTTTGCCTGAATCGGACGAGTTGGCCCACCCGTTTGGGCACCCGTTCGCTGCCGGTAAGATGGCCGTAAAACAAGTTTCGGAGCTCGGAATTTGATTCCGTTTTCTCCCGCCACCGACTCCCACCAAACCCGACGACGCCAGCCCAAAATCCCATGCTGTCCCTGAAACACGAAATTTGGCCACAATCCATGTGCTATAGCTCACGGATTTTGGCCTTTTCCGGGGGAAAAATGGGTGCAGGGCCTCCCGCAGTATTTTCACCATTTCTTCGAGCGGAAAACAGTACTTGCGCCGTGAGGAGGCCCCCGGCCCAGTTCTACCACAATCGGACCAATTCGCCGGCACGTTTCGTCCCCTTATCGCACCCCCGCACCCTCGGTAAATCGGCCGTAAAACGAGGTTCGGAACTCGAAATCGACTCCCCTCTTTTCCAACGCTCGACTGTCGGACGTATCTAATGCATCACCCCAAAATCCCGCACCGCCCCGGAAACGCGGAAGTTGGCCAAGATCCGGGAGCTACAGCACACGGCCTAGGCCTTGGCCGCGGGGTGGCTGCGTGCCTCGGCCTTGGCCGCGGGTTGGCTGGTTGCCAAGGCCTTGGCCGCGGGCTGGCTGCGTGCCTAGGCCTTGGCCGTGGGCTGGCAAATTTGCGTGTTTTAGGCCGTGGGATTTTTATCTGGGCGGGCTGGCTCCGTGCCTTGCTCGAAATGCAGCACATGCTCGCGACCAAGGCAGGTCGCACACTCATTTCACGCACACACAACACACACTCCGGCCGTGCCCGAGGCAAGGATAGGGAGCTCGTAGCGTGGCCCTGTGCCATGGCGTTGGTCCAAGGTGCCTGGGTGGCTTGGCCTTGGCCGCGGGCGAGCATTTGGGCAAAATGTGAGCACATGGTCCTCGCCGTTTCTTTGTATTGTTGGACCAAAAACTGAGATCCACACCGACCTTCCACTTCTTTCTCCGGTTTTGCCTGAATCGGACGAGTTGGCCCACCCGTTTGGGCACCCGTTCGCTGCCGGTAAGATGGCCGTAAAACGAGTTTCGGAGCTCGGAATTGGATTCCGTTTTCTCCCACCACCGACTCCCACCAAACCCGACGACGCCCTCCAAAAATCCCACGCCGCCCCCGAAACGCGAAATTTGGCCACAATCCGTGTGCTATAGCTCACGGATTTTGGCCTTTTCTGGAGGAAAAATGGGCGCAGGGCCTCCCGCATTATTTTTACCATTTCTTCAAGCGGAAAGCAGTACTTGCGCCGTGACGAGGCCCCCGGCCCAGTTCTACCACAATCGGACCAATTCGAGGGAACGTTTCGTCCCCTTTTCGCACCTCCGCACCCTCGGTAAATCAGCCGTAAAACGAGGTTCGGACCTCGAAATCGACTCCCCTCCTTTCCGACGTTCGACTGTCGCACGTATCTAAAGCATCACCCCAAAATCCCGCACCGCCCCGGAAACGCGAAAGTTGGCCAGGATCCGTGAATGACAGCACCCGGCCTTGGCCTTGGCCACAGGGTGGCTGCAGGCCTAGGCCTTGGCCGCGGGCTGGCTGGGTGCCATGGCGTTGGCCTTGGCCACCGGGTCGCTGTGTGCTATAGCACACGGATTGCGGCCAAATTTTGTGTTTTGGGGGCGGCGTGGGATTTTTATCTGGCGTGGTCGGGTTTGGTGGGAGTCGGTGGCGGTAGAAAACAGAATCCAATTCCGAGTTCCGAAACTCGTTTTACGGCCATTTTACCGCCAGAGAACGGGTGCCCAAACGGGTGGGCCAACTCGTGGGATTCAGGAAAAACCGGAGAAAGAAGTGGAAGGTAGGTGTGGATCTCAGTTTTTGGTCCAAGAATACGAAGCAACGGCGAGGACCGTGTGCTCACATTTTGGCCAAATGCTCGCCCGCGGCCAAGGCCAAGGCCAAGGCACAGGGCAACGCTCGAGCTCCCTACCCTTGCCCCGGGAGCGCGGCCCACGTGTGTGTTGTGTGTGCGCGAGAGTGTGCGACCTGCCTTGGTCGAAAGCATGTGCTGCATTTTGAGCAAGGCACGCAGCCACCCTGCGGCCAAGGCCAAGGCACACAGCCACCCCGCGGCCACGGCCAAGGCCATGGCACCCAGCCACCCCGCGGCCAAGGCCTAGGCACGCAGCCACCCCGCGGCCAAGGCCTAGGCACGCAGCCACCCCGCGGCCAAGGCCAAGGCCATGGCACCCAGCCACCCCGCGGCCAAGGCCAAGGCACGCAGCCACCCCGTGGCCAAGGCCAAGGCCATGGCATGCAGCCACTCCGTGTCCAAGGCCTAGGCATGCAGCCACTCCGTGTCCAAGGCCGTGTGCTGTAGCTCACGGATCTTGGCCAACTTTCGCGATTCCGGGGCGGTGTGGGATTTTGGGGTGATGCATTAGATACGTGCAACAGTCGAACGTCGGAGAAGACGGGAGTCGATTCCGAGGTCGGAACCTCGTTTTACGGCCGATTAACCGAACGTGCGGGGGTGCGAAAAGGGACCCAAACGTGCCCGCGAATTGGTCCGGTTGTGGTACAACTGGGCCGGGGGCCTCCTCACGGTGCTAGTACTGTTTTACGCTCGAAGAAATGGCGAAAATAGTATGGGAGGCCCTGCGCCCATTTTTCCGCCCGAAAAGGCCAAAATCCGTCAGCTATAGCATACGGAGTGCCGCCAAATTTCGTGTTTCGTGGGTGGCGTGGGATTTTTGGCTGGCGTGGTCGGGTTTGGTGGGAGTCGGTGGCGGGAGAAAACCGTTATCCAATTCCGAGCTCCGAAACTCGTTCAACAGCCATTTTACCGCCAGAGAACGGGTTCCCAAAAGGGTGGGCCAACTCGTCGGATTCAGGCAAAACCGGTGAAAGAAGTGGAAGGTAGGTGTGGATCTCAGTTTTTGGTCCAAGAATACGAAGCAACGGCGAGGACAGTGTGCTCACATTTTGGCCAAATGCCCTTCCGCGGCCAAGGCACGCGGCCACCCCGCGGCCAAGACCAAGGCACAGGGCCACGCTCGAGCTCCCTATCCTTGCCCCAGGAGCGCGGCCCAAGTTTGTGTTGTGTGTGCGCGAGAGTGTGCGACATGCCTTGGTCGCGAGCATGTGCTGCATTTCGAGCAAGGACGCAGCCACCGCGCGGCCACGGCCAAGGCCATGGCACCCAGCCACCCCGAGGCCAAAGCCTAGGCACGCAGCCACCCCGAGGCCATGGCACCCAGCCACCCCGCAGCCAAGGCCTAGGCACGCAGCCACCCCGCGGCCAAGGCCGTGTGCTGTAGCTCACGGATCTTGACCAACTTTCGCGTTTCCGGGGCGGGGCGGGATTTTGGGTTGATGCATTAGATTCGTGCGACAGTCGAACTTCGGAGGAGACGGGAGTCAATTCCGAGGTCCGAACCTCGTTTTACGTCTGATTTAACGAACATGCGGGGGTGCGAAAAGGGGACGAAACGTGCCCGCGAATTGGTCCGGTTGTGGTAGAACTGGGCCGGGGGCCTCCTCACGGTGCTAGTACTGTTTCCCTCACGAAGAAATGGCGAAAATAATGCGGGAGGCCCTGCGCCCATTTTTCCGCCCGAAAAGGCCAAAATCCGTGAGCTACAGCACACGGATTGCGGCCAAATTTCGCGTTTCGTGGGCGGCGTGTGATTTTTAGCGGGCGTGGTCGGGTTTGGTGGGAGTCGGTGGCGGGAGAAAACGGAATCCAATTCCAAGCTCCGAAACTCGTTTTACAGCCATTTTACCGCCAGAGAACGGGTGCCCAAACGGGTGGGCCAACTCACATTTTGACCAAATGCTCGCCCGCGGCCAAGGCCAAGCCCAAGGCACACGGCCTCCCAGCGGCGAAGGCCAAGACACAGGGCCACGATCGAGCTCCCTATCCATGCCCCGGGAGCGCGGCCCAAGTTTGTGTTGTGTGTGCGCGAGAGTGTGCGACGTGGCTTGGTCGCGAGCATGTGCTGCATTTCGAGGAAGGCACGAAGCCAGCCCTCGGCCAAAGTCAAGGCACGCAGCCACCCCGCAGCCATGGCCAAGGCCATGGCACCCAGCCACCCCGCGGACAAGGCCTAGGCACGCAGCCACCCCGCGGCCAAGGCCAAGGGCATGGCACCCAGCCACCCCGCGGCCAAGACCTAGGCACGCAGCCACCCCGTTGGCAAGGCCAAGGCACGCAGCCACCCCGTGGCCAAGGCACGCAGCCACCCCGTGGCCAAGGCCAAGGCATGCAACCACCCCGCGGCCAAGGCCTAGGCACCCAGCCACCCCGCGGCCATGGCCAAGGCACGCAGCCACCCCGTGGCCAAGGCCAAGGCATGCAGCCACCCCGTGGCCAAGGCCAAGGCCATGGCACCCAGCCACGCCGCTGCCAAGGCCTAGGCACGCAGCCACCCCGCGGCCAAGGGCGTGTGCTGTAGCTCACGGATCGTTGCCAACTTTCGCGTTTCCGGGGCAGTGCGGGATTTTGGGGTGATGCATTAGATACGTCCGACAGTCGAATATCGAAGAAGACGGGAGTCGATTCCGAGGTCCGAACCTCCTTTTACGGCCGATTTACCGAACGTGCGGGGGTGCGAAAAGGGGAACAAATGTGCCCGCGAATTGGTCCGGTTGTGGTAGAACTGGGCGGGAAAAAACGGAATCCAATTCCGAGCTCCGAAACTCGTTTAACGGCAATTTTACCGCCAGAGAACGGGTTCCCAAATGGGTGGGCCAACTCGTCGGATTCAGGCAAAACCGGAGAAAGAAGTGGAAGGTAGGTGTGGATCTCAGTTTTTGGTCCAAGAATACGAAGCAACGGCGAGGACCATGTGCTCACATTTTGGCCAAATGCTCACCCGCGGCCAAGGCCAAGGCCAAGGCACGCGGCCACCCCGCGGCCAAGGCCAAGGCACAGGGCCACGCTCGAACTCCCTATCCTTGCCCCTGGAGCGCGGCCCAAGTGTGTGTTGTGTGTGCGCGAGAGTGTGCGACGTGCCTTGGTCGCGAGCATGTGCTGCATTTCGAAAAAGGCACCCAGCCACCCCGCGGCCAAGGCCTAGGCACGCAGCCACCCCGCGGCCAAGGCCAAGGCACGCAGCCACCCCGTGGCGACGGCCAAGGCACCCAGCCACCCCGTAGCCAAGGCCAAGGCACCCAGCAACGGCGAGGACCGTGTGCTCACATTTTGGCAAAATGCTCGCCCGCGGCCAAGGCCAAGGCAGAGGGCCACGCTCGAGCTCCCTATTCTTGCCCCGGGAGCACGGCCCAAGTGTGTATTGTGTGTGCGCGAGAGTGTACGACGTGCCTTGGTCGCGAGCATGTGCTGCATTTCGAGCATGGCATGCAGCCAGCCCGCGGCCAAGGCCAAGGCACGCAGCCACCCCACGGCCAAGGGCAAGGCCATGGCACCCAGCCACCCCGCGGCCAAGGCCTAGGCACACAGCCACCCCGCGGCCAAGGCCGAGTGCTGTAGCTCACGGACCTTGGCCAACTTTCGTGTTTCCGGGGCGGCGCGGGATTTTGGGGTGATGCATTAGATACGTACCACAGTCGAACGTCCGAGAAGACGGGAGTCGATTCCGAGGTCCGAACCTCGTTTTACGTCTGATTTACCGAACGTGCGGGGGTGCGAAAAGGGAACGAAACGTGCCCGCGAATTGGTCCGGTTGTGGTAGAACTGGGCCGGGGGCCTCCTCACGGTGCTAGTACTGTTTTCCTCACGAAGAAATGGCGAAAATAATGCGGGAGGCCCTGCGCCCATTTTTGCGCCTGAAGAGGCCAAAATCCGTGAGCTACAGCACACGGATTGCGGCCAAATTTCGCGTTTCGGGGGCGGCGTGTGATTTTTAGCGGGGGTGGTCGGCTTAGGTGGGAGTCGGTGGCGGGAGAAAACGGAATCCAATTCCAAGCTCCGAAAATCGTTTTACAGCCATTTTACCGCCAGAGAACGGGTGCCGAAACGGGTGGGCCAACTCGTCGGATTCAGGTAAAACCGGAGAAAGAAGGGGAAGGTAGGTGTGGATCTCAGTTTTTGGTCCAAGAATACGAAGCAACGGTGAGGACCGTGTGCTCACATTTTGCCCAAATGCTCGCCCGCGACAAGGCCAAGGCCAAGGCACGCGGCCAAGGCCAAGGCTCATGGCCACGCTCGAGCTCCCTATCCTTGCCTCGGCAGCACGGCCCAAGTGTGTGTTGTGTGTGCGCGAGATTGTATGACGTGCCTTGGTCCCGAGCATGTGCTGCATTTCGAGCGAGGCACGCAGCCAGCCCGCGGCCAAGGCCAAGGCATGCAGCCACCCCGTGGCCAAGGCCAAGGCCATGGCACCCAGCCACCCCGCGGACAAGGCTTAGGAATGCAGCCACCCCGCAGCCAAGGCCAAGGCCATGGCACCCAGCCACCCCGCGGCCAAGGCCTAGGCACGCAGCCACCCCGCGGCCAAGGCCTAGGCACGCAGCCACCCCGTGGCCAAGGCCAAGGCCATGGCACCCAGCCACGCCGCGGCCAAGGCCAAGGCACGCAGCCACCCCGCGGCCAAGGCCAAGGCCATGGCACCCAGCCACGCCGCGGCCAAGGCCAAGGCACGCAGCCACCCCGCGGCCAAGGCCAAGGCCATGGCACCCAGCCACCCCGCGGCCAAGGCCAAGGCCATGGCACCCAGCCACCCCGCGGCCAAGGCCAAGGCCATGCCACACAGCCACCCCGCGGCCAAGGCCTAGGCACGCAGCCACCCCGTGGCCAAGGCCAAGGCCATGGCAGCCAGTCACCCCTTCGCGAAGGCCAAGGCACGCGGCCACCCCGCGGCTAAGGCCAAGGCACAGGGCCACGCTCGAGCTCCCTATGCTTGCCCCAGGAGCGCGGTCCAAGTGTGTGTTGTGTGTGTGCGAGAGTGTGCGACGTGCCTTGGTCGCGAACATGTGCTGCATTTCGAGCAAGACACGCAGCCACCCCGCGGCCAAAGCCAAGGCCTAGGCACGCAGCCACCCCGTGGCCAAGGCCAAGGCCATGGCACCCAGCCACGCCGCGGCCAAGGCCATGGCACCCAGCCACCCCGCGGACAAGGCTTAGGAATGCAGCCACCCCGCAGCCAAGGCCAAGGCCATGGCACCCAGCCACCCCGCGGCCAAGGCCATGCCACACAGCCACCCCGCGGCCAAGGCCTAGGCACGCAGCCACCCCGTGGCCAAGGCCAAGGCCATGGCAGCCAGTCACCCCTTCGCGAAGGCCAAGGCACGCGGCCACCCCGCGGCTAAGGCCAAGGCACAGGGCCACGCTCGAGCTCCCTATGCTTGCCCCAGGAGCGCGGTCCAAGTGTGTGTTGTGTGTGTGCGAGAGTGTGCGACGTGCCTTGGTCGCGAACATGTGCTGCATTTCGAGCAAGACACGCAGCCACCCCGCGGCCAAAGCCAAGGCCTAGGCACGCAGCCACCCCGTGGCCAAGGCCAAGGCCATGGCACCCAGCCACGCCGCGGCCAAGGCCAAGGCACGCAGCCACCCCGCGGCCAAGGCCAAGGCCATGGCACCCAGCCACCCCGCGGCCAAGGCCAAGGCCATGGCACCCAGCCACCCCGCGGCCAAGGCCAAGGCCATGGCACCCAGCCACGCCGCGGCCAAGGCCAAGGCACGCAGCCACCCCGCGGCCAAGGCCAAGGCCATGGCACCCAGCCACCCCGCGGCCAAGGCCAAGGCCATGGCACCCAGCCACACTGCGGCCAAGGCCAAGGCCATGGCACCCAGCCACCCCGCGGCCAAGGCCTAGGCACGCAGCCACCCCGTGGCCAAGGCCAAGGCCATGGCAGCCAGTCACCCCTTCGCGAAGGCCAAGGCACGCGGCCACCCCGCGGCTAAGGCCAAGGCACAGGGCCACGCTCGAGCTCCCTATCCATTCCCCGGGAGGGCGGTCCAAGTGTGTGTTGCGTGTGTGCGAGAGTGTGCGACGTGCCTTGGTCGCGAGCATGTGCTGCATTTCGAGCAAGACACGCAGCCACCCCGCGGCCAAAGTCAAGGCCATGGCACCCAGCCACCCCGTGGCCAAGGCCTAGGCACGCAGCCACCCCGCGGCCATGGCCTAGGCACGCAGCCATCCCGCGGCCAAGGCAATGAGCTACTTGGCCAATTTTCACATTTTTCCGCCCGAAAAGGCCAAAATCCGTGAGCTATAGTACACGGATTGCGGCCAAATTTTGCGTTTTGGGGGCGGCGTGGATTTTTGGCTGGCGTTGTCGGGTTTGCTGCGAGTCGGTGGCGGGAGAAAACGGAATCCAATTCCAAGCTCCGAAACTCGTTTTACGGCCATTTTACTGCCAGAGAACGGGTGCCCAAACGGGTGGGTCAACTCGTCCGATTCAGGCAAAACCGGAGAAAGAAGTGGAAGGTAGGTGTGGATCTCAGTTTTTGGTCCAAGAATACGAAGCAACGGCGTGGACCGTGTGCTCACATTTTGGCAAAATGCTCGCCCGCGGCCAAGGCCAAGGCCAAGGCACGGGGCCACGCTCGAGCTCCCTATCCTTGCCCCGGGAGTGCGGCCCAAGTGTGTGTTGTGTGTGCGCGACGTGCCTTGGTCGCGAGCATGTGCTGCATTTCGAGCAAGGCACCCAGCCAGCCCGCGGCCAAGGCCTAGCCACGCAGCCACCACGGGCCAAGGCCAAGGCCATGGCACCCAGCCACCCCGGGCCTAGGCCAAGGCCATGGCACCCAGCCACCCCGTGGCCAAGGCCTAGGAACGCAGCCACCCCGCGGCCGAGGCCGTGTGCTGTAGCTCACGGATCTTGGCCAACTTTCGCATTTCCGGGGCGGGGCGGGATTTTGGGGTAATGCATTAGATACGTGTGACAGTCGAACGTCGGAGAAGACTGGAGTCGATTCCGAGGTCCGAACCTTGTTTTACGTCTGATTTACCGAACGTGCGGGGGTGCGAGGACCGTGTGCTCACATTTTGGCCAAATGCTCGCCCGCGGCCAAGGTACGCGGCCACCCCGCGGCCAAGGCCAAGGCACAGGGCCACGCGCGAGCTCCCTATCCTTGCCGCGGTAGCGCGGCCCAAGTTTGTGTTGTGTGTGCGTGAGAGTGTGCGACGTGCCTTGGTCGCGAGCATGTGCTGCATTTCGAGCATGGCACGCAGCCACCCCGCGGCCAAGGCCAAGGCCATGGCACCCAGCCACCCCGCAGCCAAGGCCTAGGAACGCAGCCATCCCGCTTCCAAGGCCGTGTGCTGTAGCTCACGGATCTTGGCCAACTTTCGCGTTTCCGGGGCGGGCCGGGATTTTGGGGTGATGCATTAGATACGTGCGACAGTCGAACGTCGGAGAAGACGGGAGTCGATTCCGAGGTCCGAACCTCGTTTTACGGCCGATTTACCGAACGTGCGAGGGTGCGAAAAGGGAACGAAACGTGACCGCGAATTCGTCCGGTTGTGGTAGAACTGGGCCGGGGGCCTCCTCACGGTGCTAATACTGTTTTCCTCTCGAAGAAATGCGAAAATAATGCGCCCATTTTTCCGCCCGAAAAGGCCAAAATCCGTGAGCTATAGCACACGGATTGCGGCCAAATTTCGTGTTTCGGGGGCGGCGTGGAATTTTTGGGTGGCATGGTCGGGTTTGGTGGGAGTCGGTAGCGGGAGAAAAAGGAATCCAATTCCGAGCTCCGAAACTCGTTTTACGGCCATTTTACCGCCAGAGAACGGGTTCCCAAATGGGTGGGCCAACTCGTCCGATTCAGGCAAAACCAGAGAAAGAAGTGGAAGGTAGGTATGATCTCAGTTTTTGGTCCAAGAATGCGAAGCAACGGCGAGGACCGTGTCCTCACATTTTGGCCAAAAGCTCGCCCGCGGCCAAGGCCAAGGCCAATGCACGCGGCCACCCCGCCGCCAAGGCCAAGGCACAGGGCCACGCTCGAGCTCCCTATCCATTCCCCGGGAGGGCGGTCCAAGTGTGTGTTGCGTGTGTGCGAGAGTGTGCGACGTGCCTTGGTCGCGAGCATGTGCTGCATTTCGAGCAAGGCACGCAGCCAGCCCGCGGCCAAAGCCAAGGCATGCAGCCACACCGCGGCCAAGGCCAAGGCCATGGCACCCAGCCACCCCGTGGCCAAGTCCTAGGCACGCAGCCAGCCCGCGGCCAAGTCCTAGGCACCCAGCCACCCCGCGGCCAAGGCCTAGGCACGCAGCCACTCGCGGCCAAGGCCGTGTGCTGTAGCTCACGGATCTTGGCCAACTTTCGCGTTTCCGGGGCGTGGCGGGATTTTGGGGTGATGCATTAGATACGTGCGACAGTCGAACGTCGGAGAAGACGGGAGTCGATTCCGAGGTCCGAACCTCGTTTTACGTCTGATTTACCGAACGTGCAGCGGTGCGACAAGGGGACGAAACGTGCCAACGAATTGGTCCGGATGTGGTAGAACTGGGCCGGGGGACTCCTCATGGTGCTAGTACTGTTTTCCTCTCGAAGAAATGGCGAAAATAATGCGGGAGGCCCTGTGCCCATTTTTCCGCCCGAAAAGGCCAAAATCCGTGAGCTATAGCACACGGATTGCGGCCAAATTTCACGTTTCGGGGGCGGCGTGGGATTTTTGGCCGCCGTGGTCGGGTTTGGTGGGAGTCGGTGGCGGGAGCAAACGGAATCCAATTCCGAGCTCCGAAACTCGTTTTACGGCCATTTTACCGCCAGAGAACGGGTGCCCACACGGGTGGGCCAACTCATCCGATTCAGGCAAAACCGGAGAAAGAAGTGGAAGGTAGGTGTGGATCTCAGTTTTTGGTCCAAGAATACGAAGCAACGGCGAGGACCGTGTGCTCACATTTTGGCCAAATGCTCGCCCGCGGCCAAGGCACGCGGCCACCCCGCGGCCAAGCCCAAGGCACAGGGCCACGCTCGAGCTCCCTATCCTTGCCCCGGGAGCGTGGCCGAAGTGTGTATTGTGTGTGCGCGAGAGTGTGCGACGTGCCTTGGTCTCGAGAATGTGCTGCATTTCGAGCATGGCACGCAGCCAGCCCGAGGCCAAGGCCAAGGCACGCAGCCACCCCACGGCCAAGGCCTAGGCACGCAGCCACCCCTAGGCCAAGGCCGTGTGCTGTATCTCACGGATCTTGGCCAACTTTCGCGTTTCCGGGGAAGGGCAGGATTTTGGGGTGATGCATTAGATATGTGCGACAGTCGAACGGTTGAGAAGACGGGAGTCGATTCCGATGTCCGAACCTCGTTTTACGTCTAATTTAACGAACGTGCGGGGTTGCGAAAAGGGAACGAAATGTACCCGCGAATTGGTCCGGTTGTGGTAGAACTGAGCAGGGGGCCTCCTCACGGTGCTAGTACTGTTTTCCTCTCGAAGAAATGGCGAAAATAATGCGGGAGGCCCTGCGCCCATTTTTCCGCCCGAAAAGGCCAAAATCCGTGAGCGCGGTCCAAGTGTGTGTTGTGTATGTGCGAGAGTGTGCGACGTGCCTTGGTCGCGAGCATGTGCTGCATTTCGAGCAAGGCTCGCAGCCAGCCCGCGGCCAAAGCCAAGGCACGCAGCCACCCCGCGGCCAAAGCCAAGGCCATGGCACCCAGCCACCCCGTGGCGAAGGCCTAGGCACGCAGCCACCCCGCGGCCAAGGCTTAGGCATGCATCCACCCCGCGGCCATGGCCTAGGCACGCAGCCACCCCGCGGCCTAGGCCGTGTGCTGTAGCTCGCGGATCTTGGCCAACTTTCGCGTTTCCAGGGCGGTGCTGGATTTTGGGGTGATGCATTAGATACGTGCGACAGTTGAATGTCAGAGAAGACGGGAGTCGATTCCGAGGTCCGAACCTCGTTTTACGGCCGATTTACCGAGCGTGCAGGGGTGCGAAAAGGGGACGAAACGTGCCCGCGAATTGGTCCGGTTGTGGTAGAACTGGGCCGGGGGCCTCCTCACGGTCCTAGTACTGTTTTACGCTCGAAGAAATGGCGAAAATAATGCGGGAGGCCCTGCGCCCATTTTTCCGCCCGAAAAGGCCAAAATCCGTGAACAATATAGCACACGGATTGCGGCCAAATTTCATGTTTTGCCGGCGGCGTGGGGTTTTTGGCTGGCGTGGTCGGGTTTGGTGGGAGTCGGTGGCGGGAGAAAACGGTATCCAATTCCGAGCTCCGAAATTCGTTTTACGGCCATTTTACCCCCAGAGAATGGGTTCCAAAACAGGTGGGCCAACTCGTCCGATTCAGGCAAAACCGGAGAAAGAAGTGGAAGGTAGGTGTGGATGTCAGTATTTGGTCCAAGAATGCGAAGCAACGGCGAGGACCGTGTCCTCACATTTTGGCCAAATGCTCGCCCGCGGCCAAGGCACGCGGCCACCCTGCGGCCAAGGCCAAGGCACAGGGCCACGCTCGAGCTCCCTATCCTTACCCCGGGAGCGCGGTCCAAGTGTGTGTTGTGTGTGTGCCAGAGTGTGCGACCTGCCTTGGTCGCGAGCATGTGCTGCATTTCGAGCAAGGCACGCAGCCAGCCCGCGGCCAAAGCCAAGGCACGCAGCCTCCCCGCGGCCAAAGCCAAGGCCTTGGCACCCAGCCACCCCGCGGCCAAGGCCTAGGCACGCAGCCAGGCTTTGGCACCCAGCCACCCCGCGGCCAAGGCCTAGGCACGCAGCCACCACGCGGCCAAGGCCTAGGCACACAGCCATCCCGCGGCCATGGCCTAGGCACGCAGCCACCCCGCGGCCAAGGGCAAGGCCATGGCACCCAGCCACCCCGCGGCCAAGACCTAGGAACGCAGCCACCCCGCGGCCAAGGCCAAGGCCATGGTACCCAGCCACGCCGCTGCCAAGGCCTAGGCACGCAGCCACCCCGCAGCCAAGGCCGTGTGCTGTAGCTCACGGATCTTCGCCAACTTTCGCGTTTCCGGGGTGGTGCCGGTTTTTGGGGTGATGCATTAGATACGTGCGACAGTCGAACGTTGTAGAAGACGGGAGTCGATTCCGAGGTCCGAACGTCGTTTTACGGCCGATTTACCGAACGTGCGGGGGTGCGAAAAGGGGACGAAACGTGCCCGCGAATTGGTCCGGTTGTGGTAGAACTGGGCCGGGGGCCTCCTCACAGTGCTAGTACTGTTTTGCACTCGAAGAAATGGCGAAAATAATGCGGGAGGCCCTGCGCCCATTTTTCTGCCCGAAAACGCCAAAATCCGTGAGCTATAGCACACGGATTGCGGCCAAATTTCGTGTTTCGGGGGCGGCGTGGGATTTTTGGCTGGCGTGGTCGGGTTTGGTGGGAGTCGGTGGTGGGAGAAAACGGAATCCAATTCCGAGCTCCTAAACACATTTAACGGCCATTTTACCGCCAGAGAATGGGTGGGCCAACTCGTCCGATTCAGGGAAAACCGGAGAAAGAAGTGGAAGGTAGGTGTGGATCTCAGTTTTTGGTCCAAGAATACGAAGCAACGGCGAGGACCGTGTGCTCACTTTTTGCCCAAATGCTCGCCCGCGGCCAAGGCCAAGGCACAGGGCCACGCTCGAGCTCCGTATCCTTGCCCTGGGAGCGCGGCCCAAGTTTGTGTTGTGTGTGCGTGAGAGTGTGCGACGTGCCTTGGTCGCGAGCATGTGCTGCATTTCGAGCAAGGCATGCAGCCAGCCCGCCGCCAAAGCCAAGGCACGCAGCCACCCCGCGGCCAAGGCCGAGGCCATGGCACCCAGCCACCCCGCGGACAAGGCCTAGGCACGCAGCCACCCCGCGGCCAAGGCCTAGGCACGCAGCCACCCCGCGGCCAAGGCCTAGGCACGCAGCCACCCCGCGGCCAAGGCCAAGGCCATGGCACCCAGCCACCCCGCGGCCAAGTCCTAGGCACGCAGCCACTCCCCGGCCAAGGCCAAGGCCATCGCACCCAGCCACCCCGCGGCCAAGGCCTAGGCACGCAGCCACCCCGCGGCCAAGGCCAAGGCCATGGCACCCAGCCACGCCACTGCCAAGGCCTAGGCACACAGCCACCCCTCGGCCAAGGCCGTGTGCTGTAGCTCGCGGATCTTGGCCAACTTTCGCATTTCCGGGGCGGTGCGGGATTTTGGGGTGATGCATTAGATATGTGCGACAGTCGAACGTCTGAGATGACGGGAGTCGATTCGGTGGTCCGAACCTCGTTTTTCGGCTGATTTACCAAACGTGCGGGGGTGCAAAAAGGGGACGAAACGTGCCTGCGAATTGGTCCGGTTGTGGTAGAACTGGGCCGGGGGCCTCCTCACGGTGCTAGTACTGTTTTGTGCTCAAAGAAATGGCGAAAATAATGCGGGAGGCCCTGCGCCCATTTTTCCGCCCGACAAGGCCAAAATCCGTGAGCTATAGCACACGATTTGCGGCCAAATTTTGTGTTTTTGGTCCAAGAATACGAAGCAACGGCGAGCACCGTGTGCTCACTTTTTGCCCAAATGCTCGCCCGCGGCCAAGGCACGCGGCCACCCCGCGGCCAAGGCCAAGGCACAGGGCCACGCTCGAGCTCCGTATCCTTGCCCCGGGAGCGCGGCCCAAGTTTGTGTTGTGTGTGCGCGAGAGTGTGCGACGTGCCTTGGTCGTGAGCATGTGCTGCATTTCGAGCAAGGCACGCAGCCAGCCCGCCGCCAAAGCCAAGGCACGCAGCCACCCCGCGGCCAAGGCGAAGGCCATGGCACCCAGCCACCCCGCGGACAAGGCCTAGGCACGAAGCCACCCCGCGGCCAAGGCCTCGGCACGCAGCCACCCCGTGGCGAAGGCCAAGGCACGCAGCCACCCCGTGGCCAAGGCCAAGGCACGCAGCCACCCCGTGGCCAAGGCCAAGGCCATGGCACCCACCCACCCCGCGGCCAAGGCCTAGGCACGAAGCCACCCCGCGGCCAAGGCCGTGTGCTGTAGCTCATGGATCTTGGCCAACTTTCGCGTTTTCGGGGAGGGGCGGGATTTTGGGGTGATGCATTAGATACGTGCGACAGTCGAACGTCGGAGAAGACGGGAGTCAATTCCGAGGTCCGAACCTCGTTTTACGTCTGATTTAACGAACCTGCGGGGGTGCGAAAAGGGGACGAAACGTGCCCGCGAATTGGTCCGGTTGTGGTAGAACTGGGCCGGGGGCCTCCTCACGGTGCTAGTACTGTTTTCCTCTCGAAGAAATGGCGAAAATAATGCGGGAGGCCCTGCGCCCATTTTTCCGCCCGAAAAGGCCAAAATCCGTGAGCATTAGCACACGGATTGCGGCCAAATTTCGCGTTTCGGGGGCGGCGTGGGATTTTTGGCTGGCGTGGTCGGGTTTGGTGGGATTCGGTGGCGGGAGAAAACGGAATCCAATTCGGAGCTCCGAAACTCGTTTTACGGCCATCTTACCGGCATCGAACGGGTGCCCAAACGGGTGGGCTAACTCGTCCGATTCAGGCAAAACCGGAGAAAGAAGTGGAAGGTAGGTGTGGATCTCAGTTTTTGGTCCAAGAATACGAAGAAACGGCGAGGACCGTGTGCTCACATTTTGGCCAAATGCTCGCCCGCGGCCAAGGCCAAGCCACGCAGCCACCCCGCGGCCAATGCCAAGGCACAGGGCCACGCTCGAGCTCCCTATCCTTGCCTCGGAAGCGCGGCCGGAGTGTGTGTTGTGCGTGCGTGAGAGTGTGTGACCTGCCTTGGTCACGAGCATGTGCTGCATTTCGAGCGAGGCACGGAGCCAGCCCGCGGCCAAGGCCTAGGCACGCAGCCAGCCCGCGGCCAAGGCCTTGGTACGCAGCCACCCCGAGGCCAAGGCCAAGGCCATGGCACGCAGCCACCCCGCGGCCAAGGCCAAGGCCGTGTGCTGTAGCTCACGGATCTTGGCCAACTTTTGCGTTTCCGGGGCGGTGCGGGATTTTGGGGTGATGCATTAGATACGTGCGACAGTCGAGCGTCGGAAAAGAGGGGAGTCGATTTCGCGGTCCGAATCTAGTTTTACGGCCGATTTACCGATGGTGCGGGGGTGCGAAAAGGGGACGAAACGTGCCCTCGAATTGGTCCGATTGTGGTAGAACTGGGCCGGGGGCCTCCTCACGGCGTAAGTACTGCTTTCCGCTCGAAGAAATGGGAAAAAGAATGCGGTAGGCCCTGCGCCCAAATTTCGCGTTTCAGGTGCGACGTGGGATTTTGGCCTGGCGTCGTCGGGTTTGGTGGAAGTCGGTGGCGGGAGGAAACGGAATCCAATTCCGAGCTCCGAAACTCGTTTTACGGCCATCTTACCTGCAGCGAAATGCTCACATTTTGGCCAAATGCTGGCCCGCGGCCAAGCCCAAGCCATGCAGCCACCCCGCGGCCAACGCCAAGGCACAGGGCCACGCTCGAGCTCCCTATCCTTGCCTCGGGAGCGCGGCCGGAGTGTGTGTTGTGTGTGCGTGAGAGTGTGCGACCTGCCTTGGTCGCGAGCATGTGCTGCATTTCGAGCAAGGCACGGAGCCAGCCCGCGGCCAAGGCCAAGGCCGAGCCACGCAGCCACCCCGTGGCCAAGGCCAAGGCACGCGTCCACCCCACGGCCAAGGCACGCGTCCACCCCGCGGCCAAGGCCATGGCACCCAGCCAGCCCGCGGCCAAGGCCATGGCACCCAGCCAGCCCGCGGCCAAGGCCTAGGCACGCAGCCAGCCCGCGGCCAAGGCCTTGGCACGCAGCCACCCCGAGGCCAAGGCCAAGGCCATGGCACGCAGCCACCCCGCGGCCAAGGCCAAGGCCATGGCACGCAGCCACCCCGCGGCCAAGGCCAAGGCCGTGTGCTGTAGCTCACGGATCTTGGCCAACTTTCGCGTTTCCGGGGCGGTGCGGGATTTTGGGGTGATGCATTAGATACGTGCGACAGTCGAGCGTTGGAAAAGAGGGGAGTCGATTTCGAGGTCCGAACCTCGTTTTACGGCCGATTTACCGAGGGTGCGGGGGTGCGAAAAGGGGACGAAACGTGCCCGCGAATTGGTCCGATTGTGGTAGAACTGGGCCGGGGGCCTCCTCACGGCGCAAGTACTGTTTTTCGCTCGAAGAAATGGCGAAAATAATGCGGGAGGCCCTGCGCCCATTTTTCCCCCGGAAAAGGCCAAAATCCGTGAGCTATAATTTATGGTTTCCACTGGCGCAAATTCCACCACCTCAATTTGATATTTAAGGTGAGAAAGAATTCCCCATTGGTAACAAATAGTTATCCATTAAGCAGGGGAAATACTATAAAAATGCAGAAAGATTATCTTTCGACTCTTGCAAGAACGGACTAACAAGGTCAGCTATCCCAACAATCTTCATAATTAAATACCGTTACTGTTTAAGGTCTATCTCGTTATGAAAGACCTATTACTAGAAAATTCATGGGTAGAGCCGAAGAGTGGTAACTGTACAAGTTACCAATAGAATTGATTAAATGAAGGAAGTGGCTCCGGTGTATAGAGAGGGTCTCACCGTTTAAGAAGTAATCATAGAGACGACGGAACCCACAATTTCTTTATCTATTTACTACTTTCGTTTTTTTTTTACTATTTTCTTTCCAATGCCCCGACAAAAGGTAAAAGCGTGGTCGGGAAGGTTAGAGTATAGCACACGGATTGTGGCAAAATTTCGCGTTTCGGGGGCGGCGTGGGATTTTGGGCTGGCATGGTCGGGTTTGGTGGGAGTCGGTGGCGGGAGAAAACGGAATCCAATTCCGAGCTCTGAAACTCGTTTTATGGCCATCTTACCGGCAGCGAACGGGTGCCCAAACCGGAGAAAGAAGTGGAAGGTAGGTGTGGATCTCAGTTTTTGGTCCAAGAATACGAAGAAACGGTGAGGACCGTGTGCTCACATTTGGGCTAAATGCTCGCCCGCGGCCAAGGCCAAGCCACGCAGCCACCCCGCGGCCAACGCCAAGGCACAGGGCCACGCTCGAGCTCCCTATCCTTGCATCGGGAGCACGGCCGGAGTGTGTGTTGTGTGTGCGTGAGAGTATGCGACCTGCCTTGGTCGCGCACATGTGCTGCATTTCGAGCAAGGAACGGAGCTAGCCCGCGGCCAAGTCCAAGGCCGACGCACGAAGCCACCCGGTGGCCAAGGCCAAGGCACGCGTCCAACCTGCGGGCAAGGCCATGGCACCCAGCCAGCCCGCGGCCAAGGCCATGGCACCCAGCCAGCCCGCGGCCAAGGCCTAGGCACGCAGCCAGCCCGCGGCCAAGGACTTGGCACGCAGCCACCCCGAGGCCAAGGCCAAGGGCATGTCACGCAGCAACCCCGCGGCCAAGGCCAAGGCCATCGCACGCAGCCACCCCGCGGCCAAAACCAAGGCCGTGTGCTGTAGCTCACGGATCTTGGCCAACTTTCCCGTTTGCGGGGCGGTGCGGGATTTTGGGGTGATGCATTAGATACGTGCGACAGTCGAGCGTTGGAAAAGATGGGAGTCGATTTCGAGGTCCAAACCTCGTTTTACGGCCGATTTACCGAGGGTGCGTGGGTGCGAAAAGGGGACGAAACGTGCCCTCAAATTGGACCGATTGTGGTAGAACTGGGCCGGGGGCCTCCTCACGGCGCAAGTACTGCTTTCCGCTCGAAGAAATGGCAAAAATAATGCGGGAGGCCCTGCGCCCATTTTTCCGCCAGAAAAGGCCACAATCCGTGTGCTATAGCTCACGGATTTGGCCAAATTTCCCGTTCCGGGGGCGTCGTGGGATTTTAGGCTGGCGTCGTCGGGTTTGGTGGGAGTCGGTGGCGGGAGAAAACGGAATCCAATTCTGAGCTCCGAAACTCATTTTACGGCCATCTTACCGGCAGCGAACGGGTGCCCAAATGGGTGGGCCAACTCGTCCGATTCAGGCAAAACCGGAGAAAGAAGTGGAAGGTAGGTGTGGATCTCAGTTTTTGGTACAAGAATACGAAGAAACGGCGAGGACAGTGTGCTCACATTTTGGCTAAATGCTCGCCCGCGGCCAAGGCCAAGCCACGCAGCCACCCCGCGGCCAACGCCAAGGCACCAGGCCACGCTCGAGCTCCCTATCCTTGCCTCGGGAGCGCGGCCGGAGTGTGTGTTGTGTGTGCGTGAGAGTGTGCGACCTGCCTTGGTCGCGAGCATGTGCTGCATTCCGAGCAAGGCACGGAGCCAGCCCGCGGCCAAGGCCAAGGCCGAGGCACGCAGCCACCCCGTGGCCATGGCGAAGGCACGCGTCCACCCCGCGGCCAAGGCCATGGCACCCAGCCAGCCCGCGGCCAAGGCCTAGGCACGCAGACAGCCCGAGGCCAAGGCCTTGGCACGCAGCCACCCTGAGGCCAAGGCCAAACCCATAGCATGCAGCCACCCAGCGGCCAAGGCCAAGGCCATGGCACGCAGCCACCCCGCGGCCAAGGCGTAGGCCGTGTGCTGCAGCTCACGGATCTTGGCCAACTTTCACGTTTCCGGGGCGGTGCGGGATTTTGGGGTGATGTATTAGATACGTGCAACAGTCGAGCGTTGGAAAAGAGGGGAGTCGATTTCGAGGTCCGAACCTCGTTTTACGGCCGATTTACCGAGGGTGCGGGGGTGCGAAAAGGGGACGAAAAGTGCCCGCGAATTGGTCCGATTGTGGTAGAACTGGGCTGGCGGCATCCTCACGGCGTAAGTACTGTTTTCCGCTCGAAGAAATGGCGAAAATAATGCGGGAGGCCCTGCGCCCATTTTTCCCCCAGAAAAGGCCAAAATCCGAGAGCTATAGCACACAGATTGTGGCCAAATTTCGCGTTTCGGGGGCGGTGTGGGATTTTGGGCTGGCGTGGTCGGGTTTGGTGGGAGTCGGTGGTGGGAGAAAATGGAATCCAATTCCGAGCTCCGAAACGCGTTTTACGGCCAAATGCTCGCCCGCGGGAAAGGCCAAGCCATGCAGCCACCCGGCGGCCAATGCCAAGGCACAGGGCCAAGCTCGAGTTCCCTACCCTTGCCTCGGGAGCGCGGCCGGAGTGTGTGTTGTGGGTGCGTGAGAGTGTGCGACCTGCCTTGGTCGCGAGCATATGCTGCATTTCGAGAAAGGAACGTAGGCAGCCCGCGGCCAAGGCCAAGGCCGAGGCACGCAGCCATCCCGTGGCCAAGGCCTAGGCACGCGTCCACCCCGCGGCCAAGGCCATGGCACCCAGCCAGCCCGCGGTCAAGGCCTACGCACGCAGCCACCCCGCTGCCAAGGCCTTGGCACACAGCCACCCGGTGGCCGCGGCCAAGGCCTAGGCACCCAGCCACCCCGCGGCCAAGGCCAAGGCCGTGTGCTGTGGCTCACGGATCTTGGCCAACTTTCGCGTTTCCGGGGCGGTGCGGGATTTTGGGGTGATGCATTAGATACGTTCAACAGTCGAACGTCGGAAAAGAGGGGAGACGATTTCGAGGTCCGAACCTCGTTTTACGGCCGATTTACCGAGGGTGCGGGGGTGCGAAAAGGGGGTGATACGTGCCCTCAAATTGGTACGATTGTGGTAGAACTGGGCCGGGGGCCTCCTCACGGCGTAAGTACTGCTTTCCGCTTGAAGAAATGGCAAAAATAATGCGGGAGGCCTTGCGCCCATTTTTCCGCCAGAAAAGGCCAAAATCCGTGAGCTATAGCACATGGATTGTGGCCAAATTTCGCGTTTCGGGGGCGGCGTGGTATTTTGGGCTGGCGTGGTCGGGTTTGGTGGGAGTCAGTGGCGGGAGAAAACGGAATCCAATTCCGAGCTCCGAAACGCGTTTTACGGCCATCTTACCGGCAGCGAACGGGTGCCCAAACGGGTGGGCCAACCCGTCCGATTCAGGCAAAACCGGAGAAAGAAGTGGAAGGTAGGTGTGGATCTCAGTTATTGGTCCAAGAATACGAAGAAACGGCAAGGACCGTGTGCTCACATTTTGGCCAAATGCTCGCCCGCGGCCAAGGCCAAGCCACGCAGCCACCCCGCGGCCAACGCCAAGGCACCGGGCCACGCTCGAGCTCCCTATCCTTGCCTCGGGAGCGCGGCCCGAGTGTGTGTTGTGTGTGCGTGAGAGTGTGCGACCTGCCTTGGTCGCGAGCATGTGCTGCATTTCGAGCAAGGCACGGAGCCAGCCCGCGGCCAAGGCCAAGGCCGAGCCACGCAGCCACCCCGTGGACAAGGCCAAGGCACGTATCCACCCCGCAGCCACGGCCATGGCACCCAGCCAGCCCGCGGCCAAGGCCATGGCACCCAGCCAGCCCGCGGCCAAGGCCTAGGCACGCAGCCAGACGGCGGCCAAGGCCATGGCACGCAGCCACCCCGCGGCCAAGGCCAAGGCCATGGCACGCAGCCACCCCGCGGCCAAGGCCAAGGCAATGGCATGCAGCCACCCCGCGGCCAAGGCCAAGGCCGTGTGCTGTAGCTCACGGATCTTGGCCAACTTTCGCGTTTCCGGGGCGGTGCGGGATTTTGGGGTGATGCATTAGATACGTGCGACAGTCGAGCGTTCGAAAAGAGGGGAGTCGATTTCGAGGTCCGAACCTCGTTTTACGTGCGATTTACCGAGGGTACGGATTGTGGCCAAATTTCGCGTTTCGGTGGCGGCGTGGGATTTTGGGCTGGCGTGGTTGGGTTATGGTGGGAGTCGGTGGCGGGAGATAACGGAATCCAATTCCGAGCTCCGAAACTCGTTTTACGGCCATCTTACCGGCAGCGAACGGGTGCCCAAACGGGTGGGCCAAATCGTCCGATTCAGGCAAAACCGGAGAAAGAAGTGGAAGGTAGGTGTGGATCTCAGTTTTTGGTCCAAGAATCCCAAGAAACGGCGAGGACCGTGTGCTCACATTTTGGCCAAATGCTCGCCCGCGGCCAAGGTCAAGCCATGCAGCCACCCCGCGGCCAATGCCAAGGCACAGGGCCAAACTCGAGCTCCCTATCCTTGCCTCGGAAGCGCGGACCGAGTGTGTGTTGTGTGTGCGTGAGAGTGTGCGACCTGCCCTGGTACGTAGCCAGCCCGCGGCCAAGGCCAAGGCCGAGGCACGCAGCCACCCCGTGGCCAAGGCTGAGGCACGCAGCCACCCCGTGGCCAAGGCCTAGGCACGCGACCACCCCGCGGCCAAGGCCATGGCACCCAGCCAGCCCGCGGCCAAGGCCTAGGCACGCCGCTACCCCGCGGCCAAGGCCTTGGCACACAGCCACCCGGTGGCCAAGGCCAAGGCCATGGCATCCAGCCACCCCGCGGCCAAGGCCTAGGCACGCAGCCACCCCGCAGCGAAGGCCAAAGCCGTGTGCTGTCGCTCACGGATCTTGGCCAACTTTCGCGTTTCCGGGGCGGTGCGGGTTTTTGGGGTGATGCATTAGATACGTGCGACAGTCGAACGTCGGAAAAGAGGGGAGTTGATTTCGAGGTCCGAACCTCGTTTTACGGCCGATTTACCGATGGTGCGGGGGTGCGAAAAGGGGACGAAACGTGCCCTCGAATTGGTCTGATTGTGGTAGAACTGGGCCGCGGGCCTCCTCACGGCGCAAGTACTGCTTTCCGCTCGAAGAAATGGCAAAAATAATGCGGGAGGCCCTGCGCCCATTTTTCCGCCAGAAAAGGCCAAAATCCGTGAGCTATATAGCACACGGATTGTGGCCAAATTTCGCGTTTCAGGGGCGGCATGGGATTTTGGGCTGTCGTCGTCGGGTTTGGTGGGAGTCGGTGGCGGGAGAAAACGGAATCCAATTCCAAGCTCCGAAACTCGTTTTACAGCCATTTTACCGCCAGAGAACGGGTGCCCAAATGGGTGGGTCAACTCGTCGGATTCAGGCAAAACCGGAGAAAGAAGTGGAAGGTAGGTGTGGATCTCAGTTTTTGGTCCAAGAATACGAAGCAACGGCGAGGACCGTGTGCTCACATTTTGACCAAATGCTCGCCCGCGGCCAAGGCCAAGCCCAAGGCACGCGGCCTCCCCGCGGCGAAGGCCAAGGCACAGGGCCACGCTCGAGCTCCCTATCCTTGCCCCGGGAGCACGGCCCAAGTTTGTGTTGTGTTTGCGCGAGAGTGTGCGACGTGCCTTGGTCGCGAGCATGTGCTGCATTTCGAGCAAGGCACGAAGCCACCCCGCGGCCAAAGTCAAGGCACGCAGCCACCCCGCGGCCAAGGCCAAGGCCATGGCACCCAGCCACCCCGCGGCCAAGGCCTAGGCACAGGCACGAAGCCACCCCATGGCCAAGGCCAAGGTCATGGCACCCAGCCACGCCGCTGCCAAGGCCTAGGCAAGCAGCCACCCCGCGGCCAAGGGCGTGTGCTGTAGCTCACGGATCTTGGCCAACTTTCGCGTTTCCGGGGCAGTGGGGGATTTTGGGGTGATGCATTAGATACGTGCGACAGTCGAACATCGGAGAAGACGGGAGTCGATTCCGAGGTCGGAACCTCCTTTTACGGCCGATTTACCGAACGTGCGGGGGTGCAAAAAGGGGACGAAATGTGCCCGCGAATTTGTCCGGTTGTGGTAGAACTGGGCGGGAGAAAACGGAATCCAATTCCGAGCTCCGAAACTCGTTTAACGGCCATTTTACCGCCAGAGAACGGGTTCCCAAACGGGTGGGCCAACTCGTCGGATTCAGGAAAAACCGGAGAAAGCAGTGGAAGGTAGGTGTGGATCTCAGTTTTTGGTCCAAGAATACGAAGCAACGGCGAGGACCATGTGCTCACATTTTGGCCAAATGCTCGCCCGCGGCCAAGGCACAGGGCCACGCTCGAACTCCCTATCCTTGCCCCTGGAGCGCGGCCCAAGTGTGTGTTGTGTGTGCACGAGAGTGTACGACATTCCTTGGTCGCGAGCATGTGCTGCATTTCGAGCAAGGCACGCAGCCAGCCCGCGGCCAAGGCCAAGGCACGCAGCCACCCCACGGCCAAGGCCAAGGCCATGGCACCCAGCCAGCCCGCGGCCAAGGCGTAGGCACGCAGCCACCCCGCCGGCTGGCTGCGTGCCTAGGCCTTGGCCGCGGGCTGGCTGGGTGCCATGGCCTTGGCCGCGGGCTAGCTCCGTGCCTTGCTCGAAATGCAGCACATGCTCGCGACAAAGGCAGGTCGCACACTCTCACGCACACACAACACACACTCGGGCCGCGCTCCCGAGGCAAGGATAGGGAGCTCGAGCGTGGCCGGGTTTGGTGGGAGTCGGTTGCGGGAGAAAACGGAATCCAATTCCGAGCTCCGAAACTCGTTTTACGGCCATCTTACCGGCAGCGAACGGGTGCCCAAACGGGTGGGCCGACTCGTCCGATTCAGGCAAAACCGAAGAAAGAAGTGGAAGGTAGGTGTGGATCTCAGTTTTTGGTCCAAGAATACGAAGAAACGGCGAGGACCGTGTGCTCACATTTTGGCCAAGTGCTCGCCCGCGGCCAAGGCCAAGCCATGCAGCCACCCCGCGGCCAACGCCAAGGCACAGGACCACGCTCGAGCTCCCTATCCTTGCCTCAGGAGCACGGCCGGAGTGTGTGCTGTGTCTGCGTGAGAGTGTTCGACCTGCCTTGGTCGCGAGCATATGCTGAATTTCGAGAAAGGAACGTAGCCAGCCCGCGGCCAAGGCCAAGGCCGAGGCACGCAGCCACCCCGTGGCCAAGGCCTAGGCACGCGTCCACCCCGCGGCCAAGGCCATGGTACCCAGCCAGCCCGCGGCCAAGGCCTTGGTACACAGCCACCCCGCGGCCAAGGCCTTGGCACACAGTCACCCAGTGGGCAAGGCCAAGGCCATGGCACCCAGCCACCCCGTGACCAAGGCCAAGGCACGCGTGCACCCCGCGGCCAAGGCCATGGCACCCAGCCAGCCCGCGGCCAAGGCCTAGGCATGAAGCCAGCCCGCGGCCAAGGCCTTGGCACGCAGCCACCCCGAGGCCAAGGCCAAGGCCATGGAACGCAGCTACCCCGCGGCCAAGGCCAAGGCCGTGTGCTGTAGCTCATGGATCTTGGCCAACTTTCGCGTTTCTGGGGTGGTGCGGGATTTTGGGGTGATGCATTAGATACCTGCGACAGTCGAGCGTTGGAAAAGAGGGGAGTCGATTTCGAGGTCCGAACCTCGTTTTACGGCCGATTTACCGAGGGTGCGGGGGTGCGAAAAGGCGACGAAACGTGCCCTCGTTTTACGGCCGATTTACCGAGGGTGCGGGAGCGCGGCCGGAGTGTGTGTTGTGTGTGCGTGAGAGTGTGCGACCTGCCTTGGTCGCGAGCAAGTGCTGCATTTCAAATAATTGGCAAAATAAGCCAGCCCGGGAGGGCCAAGGCCCATTTTTCCAGCCACCCCGTGGCCAAGGCCAAAATCCGTGAGCCATGGCACCCACAGATTGTGGCCAAATTTGGCACGCAGGCGTGAGATTTTGGGCAAGGCGTCGTCGGGTTTGGTGGGAGTCGGGGCAGGAGGCCAAACGGAATCCATTTCCGAGCTCCGAAAATCGTTTTACAGACATCTTAAGGAACGTGGTGCCCAAGCTCATGGATCTTGGCAACTCGTCCGATTCAGGCAAAACCGGAGAAAGAAGTGGAAGGTAGGTGTGGATCTCAGTTTTTGGTCCAAGAATACAAAGCAACGGCGAGGACCGTGTGCTCACATTTTGGCCAAATGCTCGCCCGCGCCCAAGGCCAAGCCACGCAGCCACCCCGCGGCCAACGCCAAGGCACAGGGCCACACTCGAGCTCCCTATCCTTGCCTCGGGAGCACGGCCGGAGTGTGTGTTGTGTGTACGTGAGAGTGTGTGACCTGCCTTGGTTGCGAGCATGTGCTGCATTTCGAGCAAGGCACGGAGCCAGCCCGCGGCCAAGGCCAAGGCCGAGGCACGTAGCCACCCCGTGGCCAAGGCCTAGGCACGCGTCCACCCCGCGGCCAAGGCCATGGCACCCAGCCAGCCTGCGCCCAAGGCCTAGGCATGCAGCCAGCCTGCGGCCAAGGCCTTGGCACGCAGGCACCCCGAGGCCAAGGCCATGGCACGCAGCCACCCCGCGGCCAAGGTCAAGGCCGTGTGCTGTAGCTCACGGATCTTGGCCAACTTTCGCGTTTCCGGGGCAGTGCCGGATTTTGGGGTGATGCATTAGATACGTGCGACAGTCGAGCGTTGGAAAAGAGGGGAGTCGATTTCGAGGTCCGAACCTCGTTTTACGGCCGATTTACCGAGGGTGCGGGGGTGCGAAAAGGGGACGAAACATGCCCGCGAATTTATCTGATTGTGGTAGAACTGGGACGGGGGCCTCCTCACGGTGCAAGTACTGTTTTCCGCTCGAAGAAATGGCGAAAATAATGCGGGAGGCCCTGCGCCCATTTTTCCCCCGGTAAAGGCCAAAATCCGTGAGCTATAGCACACGGATTGTGGCCAAATTTCGCATTTCGGGGGCGGCGTGCGATTTTGGGCTGGCGTGGTTGGGTTTGGTGGGAGTCGGTGGCGGGAGAAAACGGAATACAGTTCCGAGCTCCCAAACTCGTTTTACGGCCATCTTACCGGCAGCGAACGGGTGCCCAAACGGGTGGGCCAACTCATCCGATTCAGGCAAAACCGGAGAAAGAAGTGGAAGGTAGGTGTGGATCTCAGTTTTTTGTCCAAGAATACGAAGAAACGGCGGGGAAGTGTGCTCACATTTTGGCCAAATGCTCGCCCGCGTCTAAGGCCAAGCCACGCAGCCACCCCGCGGCCAACGCCAAGGCACAGGGCCACACTCGAGCTCCCTATCCTTGCCTCGGGAGCGCAGCCGGAGTGTATATTGTGTGTGCGTGAGAGTGTGCGACCTGCCTTGGTCGCGAGCATATGCAGCATTTCGAGAAAGGCACGTAGCCAGCCCGCGGCCAAGGCCAAGGCCGAGGCACGCAGCCACCCCGTGGCCAAGGCTTAGGCACGCGTCCACCCCGCGGCCTAGGCAATGGCACCCAGCCAGCCCGCGGCCAAGGCCTAGGCACGCAGCCACCCCGCGGCCAAGGCCTTGGCACCCAGCCACCCCGCGGCCAAGGCCTAAGCACGCAGCCACCCCACGGCCAAGGCCAAGTCCGTGTGCTCTCGCTCACGGATCTTGGCCAACTTTCGCATTTCCGGGGCGGTGCGGGATTTTGGGTGATGCATTAGATACGTGCGACAGTCGAGCGTTGGAAAAGAGGGGAGTCGATTTCGAGGTCCGAACCTCGTTTTACGGCCGTTTTACCGAGGGTGCGGGGGTGCGAAATGGGGACGAAACGTGCCCGCGAATTGGTCCGATTGTGGTAGAACTGGGCCGGGGGCCTCCTCACGGCACAAGTACTGTTTTCTTCTCGAAGAAATTGTAAAAATAATGCGGGTGGCCCTGCGCCCATTTTTCCCCTGGAAAAGGCCAAAATCCGTGAGCTGTAGCACAAGCATTGTGGCCAAATTTCGCGTTTCGGGGGCGGCGTGGGATTTTGGGCTGGCGTCGTCGGGTTTGGTTGGAGTAGGTGGCGGGAGAAAACGGAATCCAATTCCGAACTCCAAAACAGCTTTTATGGCCACCTTACCGGCAGCGAACGGGTGCCCAAACGGGTGGGCCAACTCGTCCGATTCAGGCAAAACCGTAGAAAGAAGTGGAAGGTAGGTGTGGATCTCAGTTTTTGGTCCAAGAATACGAAGAAACGGAGAGGACCGTGTGCTCACATTTTGGCCAAATGCTCGCCCGCGGCCAAGGCCAAACCACGCAGCCGGCCTGCGGCCAACGCCAAGACACAGGGCCACGCTCGAGCTCCCTATCCTTGCCTCGGGAGTGCGGCCGGAGTGAGTGTTGTGTGTGCGTGAGAGTGTTCGACCTGCCTTGATCGCGAGCATGTGCTGCATTTCGAGCAAGGAACGGAGCCAGCCCGCGGCCAAGGCCTTGGCACGCAGCCACCCCGAGGCCAAGGCCAAGGCCATGGCACGCAGCCACCCCGCGGCCAAGGCCAAGGCCGTGTGCTGTAGCTCACGGATCTTAGCCAACTTTCGCGTTTCCGGGGCGGTATGGGATTTTGGGTTGATGCATTAGATACGTGCGACAGTCGAGGGTTGGAAAAGAGGGGAGTCGATTTCGAGGTCCGAACCTCGTTTTATGGCCGATTTTCCGAGAGTGCAGGGGTGCGAAAAGGGGACGAAACGTGCCCGCGAATTGGTCAGATTGTGGTAGAACTGGGCAGGGGGCCTCCTCACGGCGCAAGTACTGTTTTCCGCTCAACGAAATTGCGAAAATAATGCGGGAGGACCTGTGCCCATTTTTCCCACGGAAAAGGCCAAAATCCATGAGCTATAGCACACGGATTGTGGCCAAATTTCGCGTTTCGGGGTCGGCGTGGGATTTTGGGCTGGCGTAGTCGGGTTTGGTGGGAGTCGGTGGTGGGAGAAAACGGAATCCAATTCCGAGCTCCGAAATTCGATTTACGGCCATCTTACCAGCGAACTGGTGCCCAAACGGGTGGGCCCACTCGTCCGATTCAGGCAAAACCGGAGAAAGAAGTGGAAGGTCGGTGTGGATCTCAGTTTTTGGTCCAAGAATACGAAGCAACGGCGAGGACCGTGTGCTCACATTTTGGCCAAATGCTCGCCCGCGGCCAAGGCCAAGCCATGCAGCCACTCCGCAGCCAACGCCAAGACACAGGGCCACGCTCGAGCTCCCTATCCTTGGCTCGGGTGCGCGGCCGGAGTGTGTGTTGTGTATGCGTGAGAGTGTACGACCTGCCTTGGTCACGAGCATATGCTGCATTTTGAGAAAGGCACGTAGTCAGCCCGCGGCCAAGGCCAAGGCCGAGGCACGCAGCCACCCCGTGGGAAAGGCCTAGGCATGCAGCCATCCCGTGGCCATGGCCTTGGCACACAGCCACCCGGTGCCCGAGGCCAACGCCATGGCACCCAGCCACCCCGCGGCCAAGGCCTAGGCACGCAGCCACCCCGCTGCCAATGGCAAGGGCGGGTGCTTTCACTCACGGATCTTGGCCAACTTTCGCGTTTCAGGGGCGGTGCGGGATTTTGGGGTAATGCATTAGATACGTGCGATAGTCGAACGTCCGAGAAGACGGGAGTCAATTCCGAGGTCCGAACCTCATTTTACGTCTGATTTACCGAACGTGCGGGGGTGCGACAAGGGGACGAAACATGCCCGCGAATTGGTCCGGTTGTGGTAGAACTGGGCCGGGGGCCTCCTCACGGTGCTAATGCGAAGCAACGGCGAAGACCGTGTGCTCACATTTTGGCAAAATGCTCGCCCGCAGCCAAGGCCAAGGCACAGGGCCACGCTGGAGCTGCCTATCCTTGCCCCGGGAGCGCGGCCAAAGTGTGTATTGTGTGTGCGTGAGAGTGTGCGACGTGCCTTGGTCCCAAGAATGTGCGGCATTTCGAGCATGGCACGAAGCCAGCCCGAGGCCAAGGCCAAGGCACGCAGCCACCCCGCGGCCAAGGCCAAGGCCATGGCACCCAGCCACCCCGCGGCCAAGGTCTAGGCACGCAGCCACCCCTAGGCCAAGGCCGTGTGCTGTAGCTCACGGATCTTGGCCAACTTTCGCGTTTCCGGGGCGGGGCAGGATTTTGGGGCGATGCATTAGATATGTGCGACAGTCGAACGTCGGAGAAGATGGGAGTCGATTCCGAGGTCCGAACCTCGTTTTACGTCTAATTTAACGAACGTGCGGGGTTACGGAAAGGGAACGAAACATGCCCGCGAATTGGTCCGGTTGTGGTAGAACAGAGCCGGGGGCCTCCTCACAGTGCTAGTACTGTTTTCCTCTCGAAGAAACGGCGAAAATAATGCGGGAGGCCCTGCGCCCATTTTTCCTCCCGAAAAGGCCAAAACTCGTGAGCGCGGTCCAAGTGTGTGTTGTGTGTGTGCGAGAGTGTGCGACGTGCCTTGGACATGGCCGCGGGGTGGCTGCATGCCTAGGCCATGGCCGCGGGGTGGCTGCGTGCCTAGGCCAACGGCGAGGACCGTGTGCTCACATTTTGGAAAAATGCTCGCCCGCGGCCAAGGCCAAGGCCAAGGCACGCGGCCACCCCGCGGCCAAGGCCAAGGCACAGGGCCACGCTCGAGCACACTATCCTTGCCCCGGGAGCGCGGCCCAAGTGTGTGGTGTGTGTACGCGAGATTGTGTGACGTGCCTTGGTCGCGAGCATGTGCTGCATTTCGAGCAAGCACGCGGCCAGCCAGCAGCCAGCGCCAAAGCCAAAGCCAAGGCACGCAGCCACCCCGCGGCCAAAGCCAAGGCCATGGCACCCAGCCACCCCGCGGCCATGGCCTAGGCACGCAGCCACACCGCGGCCAAGGCCTAGGCACGCAGCCACCCCGCGGCCAAGGCCTAGGCACGCAGCCGCCCCGTGGCCAAGGCCAAGGCCATGGCACCCAGCCACCCCGCGGCCAAGGCCTAGGCACCCAGCCACCCCGCGGTCAAGGCCTAGGCACGCAGCCACCCCGCGGCCATGGCCTAGGCACGCAGCCACCCCTCGGCCATGGCCTAGGCACGCAGCCACACCGCGGCCAAGGCCGTGTGCTGTAGCTCACGGATCTTTGCCAACTTTCACATTTTTCCGACCGAAAAGGCCAAAATCCGTGAGCTATGGCACACGGATTGCGGCCAAATTTCGTGTTTTGGGGGCGGCGTGGGATTTTTTGCTGGCGTGGTCGGGTTTGGTGGGAGTCGGTGGCGGGAGAAAACGGAATCCAATTCCAAGCTCCGAAACTCGTTTTACGGCCATTTTACCGCCTGAGAACGGGTTCCCAAATGGGTGGGCCAACTCGTCCGATTCAGACAAAACTGGAGAAAGAAGTGGAAGGTAGGTGTGGATCTCAGTTTTTGGTCCAAGAATGCGAAGCAACGGCGAGGACCGTGTACTCACATTTTGGCCAAATGCTCGCCCGTGGTCAAGGCCAAGGCGCCAAGGCACGCGGCCACCCCGCGGTCAAGGCCAAGGCACAGGGCCACGCTCGAGCTCCCTATCCTTGCCCCAGGAGCACGGCCCAAGTTTGTGTTGTGTGTGTGCGAGAGTGTGCGACGTGCCTTGGTCGCGAGCATGTGCTGCATTTCGAGCAAGGCAAGCAGCCAGCCCGCGGCCAAAGCCAAGGCATGCAGCCACCCTGCGGCCAAGGCCAAGGCCATGGCACGCAGCCACCCCGCGGCCAAGGCCTAGGAACGCAGCCACCCCGCGGCCAAGGCCAACGCCATGGCACCCAGCCACCACGCGGCCAAGGCCAAGGGACGCGGCCAAGGCCAAGGGACGCAGCCAGCCCGTGGCCAAGGCCAAGGCACTCAGCCACCCCGTGGCCAAGGCCAAGGCCATGTCACCCAGCCTCGCCGCTGCCAAGGCCTAGGCACGCAGCCACCCTGCGGCCAAGGCCGTGTGCTGTAGCTCACGGATCTTGGGCAACTTTCGCGTTTCCGGGGTGGTGTGGGATTTTGGGGTGATTCATTAGATACGTGCGACAGTCGAACGTCGGAGAAGACGGGAGTCGATTCCGAGGTCCGAACCTCGTTTTACGGCTGATTTACCGAACGTACGGGGGTGCGAAAAGGGAACGAAACGTGCCGGTGAATTGGTCCGGTTGTGGTAGAACTGGGCCGGGGGCCTCCTCACGGTGCTAGTACTGTTTTCCTGTCGAAGAAATGGCAAAAATAATGCGGGAAGCCCTGCGCCCATTTTTCCGCCCGAAAAGGCCAAAATTCATGAGCTATAGCACACGGATTGAGTCCAGATTTCGCGTTTCGGGGGCGGCGTGGGATTTTTGGCGGGTGTGGTCGGGTTTGGTGGGAGTCGGTGCCGGGAGAAAACGGAATCCAATTCCGAGCTCCGATACTCGTTTTACGGCCATTTTACCGCCAGAGAACAGGAGCCCAAACGGGTGGGCCAACTCGTCGGATTCAGGCAAAACCGGAGAAAGAAGTGGAAGGTAGGTGTGGATCTCAGTTTTTGGTCCAAGAATACGAATCAACGGCGAGGACCGTGTTCTCACATTTTTGGCCAAATGCTCGCCGCGGCCAAGGCCAAGGCACGCGGCCACCCCACGGCCAAGGCCAAGGCACGCGGCCACCCCACGGCCAAGGCCAAGGCACAGGCCCACGCTCGAGCTCCCTATCCTTGCCCCGGGAGCGCGGCCCAGGTATGTATTGTGTGTACGCGAGAGTGTGAGACGTGCCCTGGTCGCGGGCATGTGCTGCATTTCGAGCAAGGCACGCAGCCACCCCGCGGCCAAGGCCAAGGCCATGGCACCCAGCCACCCCGCGGCCAAGGACTAGGCACGCAGCCACCCCGCGGCCAAGGCCAAGGCACGCTGCCACCCCGTGGCCAAGGCCAAGGCCATGGCACCCAGCCACGCCGCTGCCAAGGCCTAGGCACGCAGCCACCCCGCGGCCAAGGCCGTGTGCTGTAGCTCACGGATCTTGGCCAACTTTCGTGTTTCCGGGGCGGTGCAGGATTTTGGGGTGATGCATTAGATACGTGCGGCAGTCGAACATCGCAGAAGACGGGAGTCGATTCCGAGGTCCGAACCTCGTTTTACGGCTGATTTACCGAACGTGCGGGGGTGCGAAAAGGGGACGAAACGTGCCCGCGAATTGGTCCGGTTGTGGTAGAACTGCGCTGTAGGCCTCCTCACGGTGCTAGTACTGTTTTGCGTTCCAAGAACGGGTGAAAATAATGCGGGAGGCCCTGCGCCCATTTTTCCACCCGAAATGGCCAAAATCCATGAGCTATAGCACACGGATTGCGGCCAAATTTCGTGTTTCGGGGATGGCGTGGGATTTTTGGCTGGCGTGGTCGGGTTTGGTGGGAGTCGGTGGCGGGAGAAAACGGAATCCAATACCGAGCTCCGAAACTCGTTTTACGGCCATTTTACCGCCAGAGAATGGGTTCCCAAACGGGTGGGCAACTCGTCCGATTCAGGCAAAACCGGAGAAAGAAGTGGAAGGTAGGTGCGGATCTCAGTTTTTGGTCCAAGAATACGAAGCAACCGCGAGGACCGCGACCTGACATTTTGGCCAAATGCTCGCCCGCGGCCAAGGCCAAGGCCAAGGCACGCGGCCACCCCGCGGCCACGGCCAAGGCCAAGGCACAGGGCCACCTTCGAGCTCCCTATCCTTGCCCCGGGAGGGCGGCCCAAGTGTGTGTTGTGTGTGCGCGAGAGTGTGCGACGTGCCTTGGTCGCAAGCATGTGCTGGATTTAGAGCAAGGCACGCAGCCAGCCCGCGGCCAAGGCCGAGGCACGCAGCCACCCCGCGGCCAAGGCCAAGGCCATCGCACCCAACCACCCCGTGGCCAAGGCCTAGGCACGCAGCCACCCCGCAGCCAAGGCCAAGGCCATGGCACCCAGCCACCCCGCGGCCAAGGCCTAGGCACGCAGGCACCCCGCGGCCAAGGCCAAGGCCATGGCACCCAGCCACGCCGCGGCCAAGGCCTAGGCACGCAGCTTTCGCGTGCTGTAGCTCACGGATCTTGGCCAACTTTCGCGTTTCCGGGCCAGGGCGGGATTTTCCGGTGATGCATTAGATACGTGCGACAGTCGAATGTCGGAGAAGACGGGAGTCGATTATGAGGTCCGAACCTCCTTTTACATCTGATTTACCGAACGTGCGGGGGTACGAAAAGGGGACGAAACGTGCCCGCGAATTGGTCCGGTTGTGGTAGAACTGGGCCGGGAGCCTCCTCACGGTGCTAGTAATATTTTCCTCTCGAAGAAATGGCGAAAATAATGCGGGAGGCCCTGCACCCATTTTTCCGCCCGAAAAGGCCAAAATCCGTGAGCTATAGCACACGAACTGCGGCCAAATTTCACGTTTCGGGGGCGGCGTGGGATTTTTGGCGGGCGTGGTCGGGTTTGGTAGGAGTCGGTGGCGGGAGAAAACGGAATCCAATTCCGTGCTCCCAAACTCGTTTTACGGCCATTTTACCGCCAGAGAACGGGTGCCAAAATGGGTGGGCCAACTCATCGGATTCAGGCAAAACCAGAGGAAGAAGTGGAAGGTAGGTGTGGATCTCAGTTTTTGGTCCAAGAATACGAACCAACAGCGAGGACCGTGTGCTCACATTTTGGCCAAATGCTCGACCGCGGCCAAGGCCAAGGCCAACGACAAGGCACGCGGCCACCCCTCGGCCAAGGCCAAGGCACAGCGCCACGCTCGAGCTCCCTATCCTTGCCCCGGAAGCGCGGTCCAAGTGTGTGTTGTGTGTGTGCGAGAGGGTGCGATGTGCCTTGGTCGCGAGCATGTGCTGCATTTCGAGCAAGGCAAGCAGCCAGCCCGCGGCCAAAGCCAGGGCACGCAGCCACCCCGCGGCCAAAGTCAAGGCCATGGCACCCAGCCACCCCGCGGCCAAGGCCTAGGCACGCAGCCACCCCGCGGCCAAGGCCTAGGCACGCAGCCACCCCGCGGCCAAGGCCTAGGCACGCAGCCACCCCGCGGCCAAGGCCTAGGCACGCAGCCACCCCGCGGCCAAGGCCTAGGCACGCAGCCACCCCGCGGCCAAGGCCAAGGCACGCAGCCACCCCGCGGCCAAGGCCAAGGCACGCAGCCACCCCGCGGCCAAGGCCAAGGCACTCAGCCACCCCGCGGCCAAGGCCAAGGCACTCAGCCACCCAGTGGCCAAGGCCAAGGCCATGGCACCCAGCCACGCCGCTGCCAAGGCCTAGGCACGCAGCCACCCCGCGGCCAAGGCCGTGTGCTGTAGCTCACGGATCTTAGCCAATTTTCGCGTTTCCGGGGCGGTGCGGGATTTTGGGGTGATGCATTAGATACGTGTGACAGTCGAACGTCGGAGAAAACGGGAGTCGATTCCGAGGTCCGAACCTCATTTTACGGCCGATTTACCGAACTACCGGGGGTGCGAAAAGGTGACGAAACGTGCCCGCAAATTGGTCCGGTTGTGGTAGAACTGGGCCGGGGGCCTTCTCACAGTGCTAGTACTGTTTTGCGCTCGAAGAAATGGCGAAAAAAATGCTGGAGGCGCTCCGCCCATTTTTTCGCCCGAAAAGGCCAAAATCCAATTCCAAGTTCCGAAACTCGTATTACGGCCATTTTACCGATACAGAACGGGTGCCCAAACGGGTGGGCAAACTCGTCCGAGTCAGGCAAAACCGGAGAAAGAAGTGGACGGTAGGTGTGGATCTCAGTTTTTTGTCCAAGAATACGAAGCAACGCCGAGGACCGTGTGCTCACATTTTGGCCAAATGCTCGCCCGCGGCCAAGGCCAAGCCACGCAGCCACCCCCGGCCAACGCCAAGGCACAGGGCCACGCTCGAGCTCCCTATCCTTGCCTCGGGAGCGCGGTCGGAGTGTGTGTTGTGTGTGCGTGAGAGTGTGCGACCTGCCTTGGTCGCGAGCATGTGCTGCATTTCGAGCAAGGCACGGAGCCAGCCCGCGGCCAAGGCCAAGGCCGAGGCACGCAGCCACCCCGTGGCCAAGGCCAAGGCACGCATCCACCCCGCGGCCAAGGCCATGGCACCCAGCCAGCCCGCGGGCAAGGCCATGGCACGCAGCCACCCCGCGGCCAAGGCCAAGGCCGTGTGCTGTAGCTCACGGATCTTGGCCAACTTTCGCGTTTCCGGGGCGGTGCGGGATTTTGGGTTGATGCATTAGATACGTGCGACAGTCGAGCATTGGAAAAGAGGGGAGTCGATTTCGAGGTCCGAACCTCGCTTTATGGCCGATTTACCGAGGGTGCGGGGGTGCGAAAGGGGGACGAAACGTGCCCTCGAATTGGTCCGATTGCGGTAGAACTGGGCCGGGGGCCTCCTCACGGTACAAGTACTGCTTTCCGCTCGAAGAAATGGCAAAAATAATGCGGGAGGCCCCGCGCCCATTTTTCCGCCAGAAAAGGCCAAAATCCGGAGCTATAGCACACGGATTGTGGCCAAATTTCGCGTTTCGGGGGCGGCGTGGGATTTTGGGCTGGCGTCGTCGGGTTTGGTGGTATTCAGTGGTGGTAGAAAATGGAATCCAATTCCGAGCTCCGAAACTTGTTTTACGGCCATCTTACCGGCAGCGAACGGGTGCCCAAACGGGTGGGCCAACTCGTCCGATTCAGGCAAAACCGGAGAAAGAAGTGGAAGGTAGGTGTGGATCTCAGTTTTTGGTCCAAGAATATGAAGAAACGGCGAGGACTGTGTGCTCACATTTTGGCCAAATGCTCGCCCGCGGCCAAGGCCAAGCCACGCAGCCACCCCCGGCCAACGCCAAGGCACAGGGCCACGCTCGAGCTCCCTATCCTTGCCTCGGGAGCGCGGACCGAGTGTGTGTTGTGTGTGCGTGAGAGTGTACGACCTGCCTTGGTCGCGAGCATGTGCTGCATGTCGAGCAAGGCACGGAGACAGCCCGCGGCCAAGGCCAAGGCCGAGGCACGCAGCCACCCCGTGGCCAAGGCCAAGGCACGCGTCCACCCCGCGGCCAAGGCCATGGCACCCAGCCAGCCCGCGGCCAAGGCCATGGCACCCAGCCAGCCCATGGCCAAGGCCTTGGCACACAGCCACCCGGTGGCCAAGGCCATGGCCATGGCACGTAGCCACCCCGAGGCCAAGGCCAAGGCCATGCCCCGCCGCCACCCCGCAGTCAAGGCCAAGGCCGTGTGCTGTAGCTCACGGATCTTGGCCAACTTTCGCGTTTCCGGGGCGGTGTGGGATTTTGGGGTGATGCATTAGATACGTGCGACAGTCGAGCGTTGGAAAAGAGGGGAGTCGAATTCGAGGTCCGAACCTCGTTTTACGGCCGATTTACCGATGGTACGGGGGTGCGAAAAGGGGACGAAACGTGCCCTCGAATTGGTCCGATTGTGGTAGAACTGGGCCGGGGGCCACCTCACGGCGCAAGTACTGCTTTCCGATAGAAGAAATGGCAAAAATAATGCGGGAGGCCCTGCGCCCATTTTTCCGCCAGAAAAGGCCAAAATCCGTGAACTATAGCACACGGATTGTGGCCAAATTTTGTGTTTCGGGGACGGCGTGTGATTTTGGGTTGGCGTCGTCGGGTTTGGTGGGAGTCGGTGGCGGGAGAAAATGGAATCCAATTCCGAGCTCCGAAACTCGTTTTACGGCCATCTTACCGGCAGCGAACGGGTGCCCAAACGGGTGGGCCAACTCTTACCGGCAGCGAACGGGTGCACGTTTCGTCCCCTTTTCGCACCCTCGCACCCTTGGTAAATCGGCCGTAAAAGGAGGTTCGGACCTCAAAATCGACTGCCCTCTTTTCCAACGCTCGACTGTCGCACGTATCTAATGCATCACCCCAAAATCCTACACCGCCCCGGAAACGCGAAAGTTGGCCAAGATCCGTGAGCTACAGCACACGGCTTTGGCCTTGCCCGCGGGGTGGCTGCGTGCCATGGCCTTGGCCTGGGCCGCGGCGTGGCTGCGTGCCAAGGCCTTGGCCGCGGGCTGGCTGCGTGCCAAGGCCTTGGCCGCGGGCTGGCTGCGTGCCTAGGCCTTGGCCGCGGGCTGGCTGGGTGCCATGGCCTTGGCCGCGGGCTGGCTGGGTGCCATGGCCTTGGCCGCAGGGTGGACGCGTGCCTCGGCCTTGGGCACGGGGTGGCTGCGTGCCTCGGCCTTGGCCTTGGCAGCGGGCTGGCTCCTTGCCTTGCTCGAAATGCAGCACATGCTCGCGACCAAGGCAGGTCGTACACTCTCACGCACACACAACACACACTCCGTCCGTGCTCCTGAGGCAAGGATAGGGACCTCGAGCGTGGCCCTGTGCCTTGGCGTTGGCCGCGGGTGAGCATTTGGCCAAAATGTGAGCACACGGTCCTCGCCGTTTCTTCGTATTCTTGGACCAAAAACTGAGATCCACACCTACCTTCCACTTCTTTCTCCGGATTTGCCTGAATTGGACGAGTTGGCCCACCCGTTTGGGCACCCGTTCGCTGCCGGTAAGATGGCCGTAAAAAGAGTTTCGGAGCTCAGAATTGGATTCTAGTTTCTCCCGCCACCGACTCCCACAAAACCCGACAACGCCAGCCCAAAATCCCACGCCGCCCCCGAAACGCGAAATTTGGCCACAATCAGTGTGCTATAGCTCACGGATTTTGGCCTTTTCTGGCGGAAAAATGGGCGCAGGGCCTCCCGCATTATGTTTGCCATTTCTTCGAGCGGAAAGCAGTACTTGCGCCGTGAGGAGGCCACCGGCCCAGTTCTACCACAATCGGACCAAGTCGAGGGCACGTTTCGTCCCCTTTTCGCACCCCCGCACCCTCGGTAAATCGGCCGTAAAACGAGGTTCGGACCTCGAAATCGACTCCCCTCTTTTCCAACGCTCGACTGTCGCACGTATCTAATGCATCACCCCAAAATCCCACACCGCCCCGGAAACGCGAAAGTTGGCCAAGATCCGTGAGCTACAGCACACGGCTTTGGCCTTGGCCGCGGGGTGGCTGCGTGCCATGGCCTTGGCCTTGGCCGTGGCGTGGGTGCATGCCAAGGCCTTGGCCGCGGGCTGGCTGGGTGCCATGGCCTTGGCCGCGGGCTGGCTGGGTGCCATGGCCTTGGCCGCGGGCTGGCTGGGTGCCATGGCCTTGGCCGTGGGATGGACGCGTGCCTCGGCCTTGGGCACGGGGTGGCTGCGTGCCTCAGCCTTGGCCTTGGGCACGGGGTGGCTGCGTGCCTCGGCCTTGGCCTTGGCTGCGGGCTTGCTCCTTGCCTTGCTCGAAATGCAGCACATGCTCGCGACCAAGGCAGGTCGCACACTCTCACGCACACAGAACACACACTCCGGCCGTGCTCCCGAGGCAAGGATAGGGACCTCGAGCGGGGCCCTGTGCCTTGGCGTTGGCCGCGGGCGAGCATTTGGCCAAAATGTGAGCACACGGTCCTCGCCGTTTCTTCGTATTCTTGGACCAAAAACTGAGATCCACACCTACCTTCCACTTCTTTCTCCGGATTTGCCTGAATCGGACGAGTTGGCCCAACCGTTTGGGCACCCGTTCGCTGCCGGTAAGATGGCCGTAAAACGAGTTTCGGAGCTCGGAATTGGATTCTGTTTTCTCCCGCCACCGACTCCCACCAAACCCGACGACGGCAGACCAAAATCCCACGCCGCCCCCGAAACGCGAAATTTGGCCACAATCAGTGTGCTATAGCTCACGGATTTTGGCCTTTTCTGGCGGAAAAATGGGCGCAGGGCCTCCCGCATTATGTTTGCCATTTCTTCGAGCGGAAAGCAGTACTTGCGCCGTGAGGAGGCCACCGGCCCAGTTCTACCACAATCGGACCAAGTCGAGGGCACGTTTCGTCCCCTTTTCGCACCCCCGCACCCTCGGTAAATCGGCCGTAAAACGAGGTTCGGACCTCGAAATCGACTCCCCTCTTTTCCAACGCTCGACTGTCGCACGTATCTAATGCATCACCCCAAAATCCCACACCGCCCCGGAAACGCGAAAGTTGGACAAGATCCATGAGCTACAGCTCACGGCCTTGGCCTTGGCCGTGGGGTGGCTGCGTGCCATGGCCTTGGCCTTGGCCGCGGGCTGGCTGGGTGCCATGGCCTTGGCCTTGGCCACGGGCTGGCTGGGTGCCATGGCCTTGGCCGCGGGCTGGCTGGGCGCCATGGCCTTGGCCGCGGGGTGGCTGCGTGCCTCGGCCTTGGCCTTGGCCGCGGGCTGGCTCCGTGGCTTGCTCGAAATGCAGCACATGCTCGCGACCAAGGCTGGTCGCACACTCTCACGCTCACAAAACACACACTCCGGCCGTGCTCCCGAGGCAAGGATAGGGAGCTCGAGCGTGGCCCTGTGCCTTGACGTTGGCCGCGGGGTGCCTGCGTGGCTTGGCCTTGGCTGCGGGCGAGCATTTGGCCAAAATGTGAGCACACGGTCCTCGCAGTTTCTTCGTATTCTTGGACCAAAAACTGAGATCCACACCTACCTTCCACTTCTTTCTCCGGTTTTGCCTGAATCGGACGAGTTGGCCCACCCGTTTGGGCACCCGTTCGCTGCCGGTAAGATGGCCGTAAAATGAGTTTCGGAGCTCGGAATTGGATTCCATTTTCTTCCGCCACCGACTCCCACCAAACCCGACGACGCCAGCCCAAAATCCCACGCCGCCCCCGAAACGCGAAATTTGGCCATAATCCGTGTGCTATAGCTCACGCATTTTGGCCTTTTCTGGCGGAAAAACGGGCGCAGGGCCTCCCGCATTATTTTTGCCATTTCTTCGAGCGGAAAGCAGTACATGCGCCGTGAGTAGGCCCCTGGGCCATTTCTACCACAATCGGACCAATTCGAGGCACGTTTCGTCCCCTTTTCGCACCCCCGCACCCTCGGTAAATCGGCTGTAAAACGAGGTTCGCACCTCGAAATCGACTCCCCTCTTTTCCGACGTTCGACTGTCGCACGTATCTAATGCATCACCCCAAAATCCCGCACCGCCCCAGAAACGCGAAAGTTGGCCAAGATCCGTGAGCGACAGCGGACGGCCTTGGCCTTGGCCGCGGGGTGGCTGGGTGCCATGGCCTTGGCCGCGGCCACCGTTTGGCTGTGTGCCAGGGCCTTGGCCGCGAGGTGGCTGCGTGCCTAGGCCTTGGCCGCGGGCTGGCTGAGTGCCATGGCCTTGGCCATGGGTGGACGCGTGCCTAGGCCTTGGCCACGGGGTGGCTGCGTGCCTCGGCCTTGGCCTTGGCCGCGGGCTGGCTACGTGCCTTTCTTGAAATGCAGCATATGCTCGCGACCAAGGCAGGTCGCACACTCTCACGCACACACAACACACACTCCGGCCGCGCTCCCGAGGCAAGGATAGGGAGCTCGAGCGTGGCCCTGTGCCTTGGCGTTGGCCGCGGGGTGGCTGCATGGCTTGGCCTTAGCCGCGGGCGAGCATTTGGCCAAAATGTGAGCACACGGTCCTCGCCGTTTCTTCGTATTCTTGGACCCAAAACTGAGATCCACACCTACCTTCCACTTCTTTCTCCGGTTTTGCCTGAATGGGACGAGTGGGCCCACCCGTTTGGGCTCCCGTCCGCTGCCGGTAAGATGGCCGTAAAACGAGTTTCGGAGCTCAGAATTGGATTCCGTTTTCTCTCACCACCGACTCCCACCAAACCCGACCACGCCAGCCCAAAATCCCACGCCGGCCCCAAAACGCGAAATTTGGCCTTTTCCGGGGGGAAAATGGGCGCAGCGCCTCCCGCATTATTTTGGCCATTTCTTCGAGCGGAAAGCAGTACTTGCACCGTGAGGAGGCCCCCGGCCCAGTTCTACCACAATCGGATCAATTCGAGGGCACGTTTCGTCCCCTTTTCGCACCACGACAGCCTCGGTAAATCGGCCGTCCAACGAGGTTCGGACCTCGAAATCGACTCCCCTCTTTTCCAACGCTCGACTGTCGCACGTATCTAATGCATCACCCCAAAATCCCGCACCGCCCCGGAAATGCAAAAGTTGGCCAAGATCCGTGACCTACAGCACATGGCCTTGCCCTTGGCCGCGGGGTGGCGGCGTGCCAAGGCCTTGGCCTCCGGCTGGCTGCGTGCCTAGGCCTTGGCCGCGGACTGGCTGGGTGCCATGGCCTTGGCCGCGGGCTGGCTGGGTGGCATGGCCTTGGCCGCGGGGTGGACGCGTGCCTTGGCCTTGGCCACGGGGTGGCTGCGTGCCTCGGCCTTGGCCTTGGCCGCGGGCTGGCTCCGTGGCTTGCTCGAAATGCAGCACATGCTCGCGACCAAGGCAGGTCGCACACTCTCACGCACACACAACACACACTCGGGCCGCGCTCCCGAGGCAAGGATAGGGAGCTCGAGCGTGGCCCTGTGCCTTGACGTTGCCCGCGGGGTGGATGCATGGCTTGGCCTTGGTCGCTGGCGAGCATTTGGCCAAAATGTGTGCACACGGTCCTCGCCGTTTCATCGTATTCTTGGACAAAAAACTGAGATCCACACCTACCTTTCACTTCTTTCTCCGGTTTTGCCTGAATCGGACGAGTGGGCCCACCAATTTGGGCACCCGTTCGCTGCCGGTAAGATGGCCGTAAAACGAGTTTCGGAGCTCGGAATTGGATTCCGTTTTCTCCCGCCACCGACTCCCATCATCCCACGCCGCCCTCGAAACGCGAAATTTGGCCACAATCCGTGTGCTATAGCTCACGGATTTTGGCCTTTTCTGGCAGACAAATGGGCGCAGGGCCTCCCGCATTATTTTTTCCATTTCTTAGAGCGGAAAGCAGTACTTGCGCCGTGAGGAGGTCCCCGGCCCAGTTCTACTACAATCGGACCAATTCGAGGGCACGTTTCGTCCCCTTTTCGTCCCCAACTCGTCCGATTCAGGCAAAACCGGAGAAAGAAGTGGAAGGTAGGTGTGTATCTCAGTTTTTGGTCCAAGAATACAAAGAAACGGCGAGGACCGTGTGCTCACATTTTGGCCAAATGCTCGCCCGCGGCCAAGGCCAAGCCACGCAGCCACCCCGCGGCCAACGCCAAGGCACAGGGCCACGCTCGAGCTCCCTATCCTTGCCTCGGGAGCGCGGCCGGAGTGTGTGTTGTGTGTGGGTGAGAGTGTGCGACCTGCCTTGGTCGCGAGCATGTGCTGCATTTCGAGCAAGGCACAGGGCCAGCCCGCGGCCAAGGCCAAGGGCGAGGCACGCAGCCACCCCGTGGCCAAGGCCAAGGCACGCGTCCACCCCGCGGCCAAGGCGATGGCACCCAGCCAGCCCGCGGCCAAGGCCATGGCACCCAGCCAGCCCGCGGCCAAGGCCTAGGCACGCAGCCAGCCTGCGGCCAAGGCCTTGGCACGCAGCCACCCCGCGGTCAAGGCCATGGCACGCAGCCACCCCGCGGCCAAGGCCAAGGCGAAGTGCTGTAGCTCACCGATCTTGGCCAACTTTCACGTTTCCGGGGCGGTGCGGGATTTTAGGGTGATACGTTAGATACGTGCGACAGTCGAGCGTTGGAAAAGAGGGGAGTCGATTTCGAGGTCCGAACCACGTTTTACGGCCGATTTACCGAGGGTGCGGGGATACGAAAAGGGGACGAAACGTGCCCGCGAATTGGTCCGATTGTGGTAGAACTGGGCCGGGGGCCTAGTCACGGCGCAAGTACTGTTTTCCACTCAAGAAATGGCGAAAATAATGCTGGAGGCCCTGCGACCATTTTTCCCCGGAAAGGCCAAAATCCGTGAGCTATAGCACACGGATTGTCGCCAAATTTCGCGTGTCGGAGGCGGCGTGGGATTTTGGGCTGGTGTGGTCGGGTTTGGTGGGGGTCGGTGGCGGAGAAAACGGAATCCAATTCAGAGCTCCGAAACTCGTTTTACGGCCATTTTACCGCCAGAGAACGGGTGCCCAAACAGGTGGGCCAACTCGTCGGATTCAGGCAAAACCGGAGAAAGAAGTGGAAGGTAGGTGTGGATCTCAGTTTTTGGTCCAAGAATACGAAGCAACGGTGAGGACCGTGTGCTCACATTTTGGCCAAATGCTCGCCCGCGGCCAAGGCACGCGGCCAGCCCATGGCCAGGGCCAAGGCACAGGGCCACGCTCAAGTTCCCTATCCTTGCCCGGGAACGCGGCCCATGTGTGTGTGTATTGTGTGTGCGCGAGAGTGTGCGACGTGCCTTGGTCGCAAGCATGTGCTGCATTTCGAGCATGGCACGCAGCCAGCCCGCGGCCAAGTCCAAGGCCATGGCAACCAGCCACCCCGCGGCCAAGGCCTAGGCACGCAGCCACTCCGCGGCCAAGGCCGTGTGCTGTAGCTCACGGATCCTGGCCAACTTTCGCGTTTCCGGGGCGTGGCGGGATTTTGGGGTGATGCATTAGATACGTGCGACAGTCGAACGTCGGAGAAGGCGGGAGTCGATTCCGAGGTCCGTACCTCGTTTTACGTCTGATTTACCGAACGTGCGGGGGTGCGACAAGGGGACGAAACGTGCCCGCGAATTGGTCCGGATGTGGTAGAACTGGGCCGGGGGCTCTCCTCACGGTGCTAGTACTGTTTTCCTCTCAAAGAAATGACGAAAATAATGCGGGAGGCCCTGCGCCCATTTTTCCGCCCGAAAAGGCCAAAATCCGTGAGCTATAGCACACGGATTGCGGCCAAATTTTGCGTTTCGGGGGCGGTGTGGGATTTTTGGCCGGCGTGGTTGGGTTTGGTGGGAGTCGGTGGCGGGAGAAAACGGAATCCAATTCCGAGCTCCGAAACTCGTTTTACGGCCATTTTACCACCAGAGAACGGGTGCCCAAACGGGTGGGCCAACTCATCCGATTCAGGCAAAACCTGAGAAAGAAGTGGAAGGTAGGTGTGGATCTCAGTTTTGGTCCAAGAATACGAAGCAACTGCGAGGACCGTGTGCTCACATTTTGGCCAAATGCTCGCCCGCAGCGAAGCACGCGGCCACCGCGGCCAAGGCCAAGGCATAGGGCCACGCTCGAGCTCCCTATCCTTGCCCCAGGAGTGCGGCCGAAGTTTGTATTGTGTGTGTGCGAGAGTGTACGACGTGCCTTGGTCCCGAGAATGTGCTGCATTTCGAGCATGGCACGCAGCCACCCCGCGGCCAAGGCCAAGGGCATGGCACCCAGCCACCCCGCGGCCAAGTCCTAGGCACGCAGCCACCCCTAGGCCAAGGCCGTGTGCTGTAGCTCACGGATCTTGGCCAACTTTCGCGTTTCCGGTGCGGGGCAGGATTTTGGGGTGATGCATTAGATATGTGCGACAGTCGAACGTCGGAGAAGATGGGAGTCGATTCCGAGGTCCGAACCTCATTTTACGTCTAATTTAACGAACGTGCGGGGTTGCGAAAAGGGAACGAAACATGCCCGCGAATTGGTCCGGTTGTGGCAGAACTGAGCCGGGGGCCTCCTCACGATGCTAGTACTGTTTTCCTCTCGAAGAAATGGTGAAAATAATGCGGGAGGCTCTGCGCCCACATTTCCGCCCGAAAAGGCCAAAATCCGTGAGCGTGGTCGAAGTTTGTGTTGTGTGTGTGCGAGAGTGTGCGACGTGCCTTGGTCGCGAGCATGTGCTGCATTTCGAGCAAGGCTCGCAGCCAGCCCGTGGCCAAGGCCAAGGCACGCGTCCACCCCGCGGCCAAGGCCATGGCACCCAGCCAGCCCGCGGCCAAGGCCTTGGCACGCAGCCACCCTGAGGCCAAGGCCAAGGCCATGGCACGCAGCCACCACGCGGCCAAGGGCAAGGCCATGGCACGCAGCCACCCCGCGGCCAAGGCCAAGCCCGTGTGCTGTAGCTCATGGATCTTGGCCAACTTTCGCGTTTCCGGGTCGGTGTAGGATTTTGGGGTGATGCATTAGCTACGTGCGACAGTCGAACGTCGGAAAAGAGGAGAGTCGATTTCGAGGTCCGAACCTCGTTTTACGGCCGATTTACCGAGGGTGCGGGGGTGCGAAAAGGGGACGAAACGTGCCCTCGAATTGGTCCGATTGTGGTAGAACTGGGCCGGGGGCCGCCTCACGGCGCAAGTACTGCTTTCCGCTCGAAGAAATGGCAAAAATAATGCGGGAGGCCCTGCGCCCATTTTTCCGCCAGAAAATGCCAAAATCCAGGATCTATACCACACGGATTGTGGCCAAATTTCGCGTTTCGGGGGCAGCGTGGGATTTTGGGCTAGCATCGTCGGGTTTGGTGGGAGTCGGTGGTGGGAGAAAACGGAATCCAATTCCGAGCTCCGAAACTCGTTTTACGGCCATCTTACCGGCAGTGAACGGGTGCCCAAACGGGTGGGCCAACTCGTCCGATTCAGGAAAAACAGGAGAAAGAAGTGGAAGGTAGGTGTGGATCTCAGTTTTTGGTCCAAGAATACAAAGAAACGGCGAGGACCGTGTGCTCACATTTTGGCCAAATGCTCGCCCGCGGCCAAGGCCAAGCCACGCAGCCACCCCGCGGCCAAGTCCAAGGCACAGGGCCACGCTCGAGCTCCCTATCCTTGCCTCGGGAGTACGGCCCGAGTGTGTGTTGTGTGTGCGTGAGCGTGTGCGACCTGCCTTGGTCGCGAGCATGTGCTGCATTTCGAGCAAGGCACGGAGCCAGCCCGCGCCCAAGGCCAAGGCCGAGGCACGCAGCCACCCCGTGGCCAAGGCCACGCACACACAACATACACTTGGGCCGCGCTCCCGGGGCAAGGATAGGGAGCTCGAGCGTGGCCCTGTGCCTTTGCCTTAGCCGCGGGGTGGCCGCGTGCCTTGGCCTTGGCCACGGGGTGGCTGCATGCCTAGGCCTTGGCCGCGGGGTGGCTGCGTGCCTAGGCCTTGGCCGCGGGGTGGCTGGGTGCCATGGCCTTGGCCTTGGCCGCGGGCTGCTGCGTGCCTTGGCCTTGGCCGCGGGCTGCTGCGTGCCTTGGCCTTGGCCTTGGCCGCGGCGTGGCTGGGTGCCATGGCCTTGGCCTTGGCCGCGGCGTGGCTGGGTGCCATGGCTTTGGCCGCGGTGTGGCTGCGTGCCTAGGCCTTGGCCGCGGGGTGGCTGGGTGCCATGGCCTTGGCCTTGGCCGCGGGATGGCTGCGTACCTATGCCTTGTCCGTGGGGTGGCTGGGTGCCATGGCCTTGGCCTTGGCCACGGGGTGGCTGCGTGCGTTGGCCTTGGCCGCGGGCTGGCTGCGTGCCTTGCTCGAAATGCAGCACATGCTCGCGACCAAGGCACGTCGCACACTCTCGTGCACACACAACACACACTTGGGCCGTGCTCCCGGGGCAAGGATAGGGAGCTCGAGCGTGGCCCTGAGCCTTGGCCTTGGCCGCGGGGTGGCCGCGTGCCTTATCCTTGGCCATGGCCGCGGGCGAGCATTTGGCCCAAATTTGAGCACACGGTCCTTGCCGTTGCTTCGTATTCTTGGACCAAAAACTGAGATCCACACCTACCTTCCATTTCTTTCTCCGGTTTTGCCTGAATCCGATGCGTTGGCCAACCCGTTTGGGAACCCGTTCTCTGGCGGTAAAATGGCCGTTAAACAAGTTTCGGAGCTCGGAATTGGATTCCGTTTTCTCCTGCCCAGTTCTACCACAACCGGACCAATTCGAGGGCACATTTCGTCCCCTTTTCGCACCCCCGGATGTTCGGTAAATCGGTCGTAAAAGGAGGTTCGGACCTCGGAATCGACTCCTATCTTCTCCGACGTTCGACTGTCGCATGTATCTAATGCATCACCCCAAAATCCCGCACCGCCCCAGAAACGCGAAAGTTGGCCAAGATCCGTGAGCTACAGCACACGCCCTTGGCCGCGGGCTGGCTGCGTGCCTAGGCCTTGGCAGCGGCGTGGCTGAGTGCCTTGGCCTTGGCCGTGGGGTGGCTGGGTGCCATGGGCTTGGCCTTCGCCGCGGGGTGGCTGCGTGCCTAGGCCTTGTCCGCGGGGTGGCTGCGTGCCTAGGCCTTGGCCACGGGGTGGCTGCGTGCCTTGGCCTTGGCCGTGGGGTGGCTGGGTGCCATTGGCTTGGCCTTGGCCGCGGGGTGGCTGGGTGCCATGGCCTTGGCCTTGGCCGCGGGGTGGCTGCGTGCCTTGACTTTGGCCGCGGGCTGGCTTCGTGCCTTGCTCGAAATGCAGCACATGGTCGTGACCAAGGCACGTCGCACACTCTCACGCACACACAACACAAACTTGGGCCGCGCTCCCGGGGCAAGGATAGGGAGCTCGAGCGTGGCCCTGTGCCTTGGCCTTCACCGCGGGGAGGCCGCATGCCTTGGGCTTGGCCTTGGCCGCGGGCAAGCAATTGGTAAAAATGTGAGCACACGGTCCTCGCCGTTGCTTTGTATTCTTGGACCAAAAACTGTGATCCACACCTACCTTCCACTTCTTTCTCCGATTTTGCCAGAATCGGACGAGTTGGCCCACCCGTTTGGGCACCCGTTCTCTGGCGGTAAAATGGCTGTAAAACAAGTTTCGGAGCTTGGAATTGGATTCCGTTTTCTCCCACCACCGACTCCCACCAAACCCGACCACGCCCGCCAAAAATCACATGCCGCCCCCGAAACGCGAAATTTGGCCGAAATCCGGGTGCTGTAACTCACGGATTTTGGCGTTTCCGGGCGGAAAAATGGGCGCAGGGCCTCCCGCATTATTTTCGCCATTTCCTGGAGAGGAACAGTACTAGCACCATGAGGAGGCCCCCGGCCCAGTTCTACCACAACCGGACCAATTCGCGGGAACGTTCCGTTCCCTTTTCGCACCCCCGCACGTTCGGTAAATCAGACGTAAAACAAGGTTCGGACCTCGGAATCGACTCCCGTCTTCACCGACGTTCGACTGTCGCATGTATCTAATGCATCACCCCAAAATCCTCCCCCGCCCCGGAAACGCGAAAGTTGGCCAAGGTCCGTGAGCTACAGCACACGGCCTTGGCCGCGGGGTGGCTGGGTGCCATGGCCTTGGCCTTGGCCGTGGGGTGGCTGCGTGGCTTGGCCTTGGCCGCGGGCTGGCTACGTGCCTTGCTCGAAATGCAGCACATGCTCGCGACCAAGGAACGTCGCACACTCTCGCGCACACACAACACACACTTGGGCCGCGCTCCAGGGGCAAGGATAGGGAGTTCGAGCGTGGCCGCGTGCCTTGGCCTTGCCCTTGGCCGCGGGCGAGCATTTGGCCAAAATGTGAGCACACGGTCCTCGCCGTCGCTTCGTATTCTTGGACCAAAACTGAGATCCAAACCTACCTTCCACTTCTTTCTCCGGTTTTGCCTGAATCCGACGAGTTGCCCCACCCGTTTGGGAACCCGTTCTCTGGCGGTAAAATGGCCGTTAAACAAGTTTCGGAGCTCGGAATTGGATTCCGTTTTCTCCCGCCCAGTTCTACCACAACCGGACCAATTCGAGGGCACATTTCGTCCCCTTTTCGCACCCCCGAAAGTTCGGTAAATCCGCCGTAAAAGTAGGTTCGGACCTCGGAATCGACTCCCGTCTTCTCTGACGTTCGGCTGTCGCACGTATCTAATGCATCACCCCAAAATCCCGCACCGCCCCGGAAACGCGAAAGTTGGCCAAGATCTGTGAGCTACAGCACACGCCCTTGGCAGCGGGTTGGCTGCGTGCCTAGGCCTTGGCAGCGGCGTGGCTGGGTGCCATGGCCTTGGCCTTGGCCACGGGGTGGCTGCGTGCCTTGGCCTTGGCCGTGGGGTGGCTGGGTGCCATGGGCTTGGCCTTGGCCGCGGGGTGGCTGCGTGCCTTGGCCTTGGCCACGGGGTGGCTGCGTGCCTAGGCCTTGGCCTTCGCCGCGGGGTGGCTGCGTGCCTAGGCCTTGTCCGCGGGGTGGCTGGGTGCCATGGGCTTGGCCTTCGCCGCGGGGTGGCTGCGTGCCTTGGCCTTGGCCGCGGGGTGGCTGGGTGCCATCGCCTTGGCCTTGGCCGCGGGGTGGCTGCGTGCCTTGGCCTTGGCCACGGGGTGGCTGCGTGCCTAGGCCTTGGCCGCGGGGTGGCTGCGTGCCATTTCTTCGAGCAGAAAGCAGTACTTGCGCCGTGAGGAGGCCCCCGGCCCAGTTCTACCACAATCGGACCAATTCGAGGGCACGTTTCGTCCCCTTTTCGGACCCCCGCACCCTCGGTAAATCGGCCATAAAACGAGGTTCGGACCTCGAAATCGACTCCCCTCTTTTCCGACGTTCGACTGTCGCACGTATCTAATGCATCACCCCAAAATCCCGCACCGCCCCGGAAACGCGAGTTGGCCCACCCGTTTGGGCACCCGTTCGCTGCCGGTTATATGGCCGTAAAACGCGTTTCGGAGCTCGGAATTGGATTCCGTTTTCTCCCGCCACCAACTCCCACCAAACCCGACCACGCCAGCCCAAAATCCCACGCCGCCCCCGAAACGCGAAATTTGGCCACAATCCATGTGCTATACTCTAACCTTCCCGACCACGCTTTTACCTTTTGTCGGGGCATTGGAAAGAAAATAGTAAAAAAAAAACGAAAGTAGTAAATAGATAAAGAAATTGTGGGTTCCGTCGTCTCTATGATTACTTCTTAAACGGTGAGACCCTCTCTATACACCGGAGCCAGTTCCTTCATTTAATCAATTCTATTGGTAACTTGTACAGTTACCACTCTTCGGCTCTACCCATGAATTTTCTAGTAATAGGTCTTTCATAACGAGATAGACCTTATACAGTAACGGTATTTAATTATGAAGATTGTTAGGGTAGCTGACCTTGTTAGTCCGTTCTTGCAAGAGTCGAAAGATAATCTTTCTGCTTTTTTATAGTATTTCCCCCGCTTAATGGATAACTATTTGTTACCAATCGGGAATTCTTTCTCACCTTAAATTGCAAATTGAGGTGGTGGAATTTGCACCAGTGGAAACCATAAATTATAGCTCACGGATTTTGGCCTTTTCCGGGGGAAAAATGGGCGCAGGGCCTCCCGCATTATTTTCGCCATTTCTTCGAGCGGAAAACAGTACTTGCGCCGTGAGGAGGCCCCCGGCACAGTTCTACCACAATCGGACCAATTCGCGGGCACGTTTCGTCCCCTTTTTGCACCCCCGCACCCTCGGTAAATCGGCCGTAAAACGAGGTTCGGACCTCGAAATCGACTCCCCTCTTTTCCAACGCACGACTGTCGCACGTATCTAATGCATCACCCCAAAATCCCGCACCGCCCCGGAAACGCGAAAGTTGGCCAAGATTCGTGAGCTACAGCATACGGCCTTGGCCTTGGCCACGGGGTGGCTGCGTGCCATGGCCTTGGCCTTGGCCGCGGGGTGGCTGCGTGCCATGGCCTTGGCCTTGGCCGCGGGGTGGCTGCGTGCCATGGCCTTCGCCTTGGCCTCGGGGTGGCTGCGTACCAAGGCCTTGGCCGCGGGCTGGCTGCGTGCCTAGGCCTTGGCCGCGGGCTGGCTGGGTGACATGGCCTTGGCCGCGGGCTGGCTGGGTGCCATGGCCTTGGCCGCGGGGTGGACGCGTGCCTTGGCCTTGGCCACGGGGTGGCTGCGTGGCTCGGCCTTGGCCTTGCGCCGTGAGGAGGCCCCCGGCCCAGTTCTACCACAATCGGACCAATTCGAGGGCACGTTTCATCCCCTTTTCGCACCCCCGCACCCTCGGTAAATCGGCCGTAAAACGAGGTTCGGACATCGAAATCGACTCCCCTCTTTTCCGACGTTCGACTGTCGCACGTATCTAATGCATCACCCCAAAATCCCGCAACGACCCGGAAACGCGAAAGTTGGCCAAGATCCGTGAGCGACAGCACACGGCCTTGTCCTTGGCCGCGGGGTGGCTGCGGGCCATGGCCTTGGCCTTGGCCTCGGCCTCGGGGTGGCTGCGTGCCATGGCCTTGGCCACGGGGTGGCTGCGTGCCTCGGCCTTGCCCTTGGCCGCGGGCTGGCTCCGTGCCTTGCTTCGTATTCTTGGACCAAAAACTGAGATCCACGCCTACCTTCCACTTCTTTCTCCGGTTTTGCCTGAATCGGACAAGTTGGCCCACCCGTTTGGGAACCTGTTCTCTGGCGGTAAAATGGCCGTTAAACGAGTTTCGGAGCTCGGAATTGGATTCTGTTTTCTCCCGCCACCGACTCCCACCAAACCAGACCACGCCTGCCAAAAATCCCACGCCGCCCCTGAAAGACGAAATTTGGCCGCAATCCGTGTGCTATAGCTCACGGATTTTGGCCTTTTTGGGCGGAAAAATGAGCGCAGGGCCTCCCGCATTATTTTCGCCATTTCTTCGAGAGGAAAACAGTACTAGCACCGTGAGGAGGCCCCCGGCCCAGTTCTACCACATCCGGACCAATTCGCGGGCACGTATCGTCCCCTTGTCGCACCCCCGCACGTTTGGTAAATCAGACGTAAAACGAGGTACGGACCTCGGAATCGACTCCCGTCTTCTCTGACGTTCGACTGTCGCACGTATCTAATGCATCATTCCACAATCCCGCACCGCCCTGGAAACGCGAAAGTTGGCCAAGATCCGTGAGCTACAGCACACGGCCTTGGGCGCGGGGTGGCTGCGTGCCTAGGCCTTGGCAGCGGCGTGGCTGGGTGCCATGGCCTTGGCCTTGTCCACGGGGTGGCTGCGTGCCTTGGCCTTGGCCACGGGGTGGCTGCGTGCCTTGGCCTTGGCCGCGGGGTGGCTGCGTGCCTAGGCCTTGGCCGCGGGGTGGCTGGGTGCCATGGCCTTGGCCTTGGCCGCGGGCTGGCTGCGTGCCTTGCTCGAAATGCAGCACATGCTCGCGACCAAGGCATGTCGCACAATCTCACGCACACACAACACAAACTTGGGCCGCGCTTCCGAGGCAAGGATAGGGAGCTCGAGGCTTGCCCTGTGCCTTGGCCTTGGCCGCGGGAGAGCATTTGGCCAAAATGTGAGCACACGGTCCTTGCCGTTGCTTCGTATTCTTGGACCAAAAATTGAGATCCACACCTACCTTCCTCCTCTTTCTCCGGTTTTTCCTGAATCGTACGAGTTGGCCCACCCGTTTGGGCACCCGTTCTCTGGCGGTGAAATGGCCGTAAAACGAGTTTCGGAGCTCGGAATTGGATTCTGTTTTCTACCGCCACCGACTCCCACCAAACCCGACCACGCCAGCAAAAAATCCCACGCCGCCCCCGAAACGCGAAATTTGGCCGCAATCCGTGTGCTATAGCTCACGGATTTTGGCCTTTTTGGGTGGAAAAATGGGCGCAGGGCCTCCCGCATTATTTTCGCCATTTCTTCGAGAGGAAAACAGTACTAGCACCGTGAGGAGGCCCCCGGACCAGTTCTACCACAACCGGACCAATTCGCGGGCACGTTTCGTCCCCTTTTTGCACCCCCGCACGTTCGTTAAATCAGACGTAAAACGAGGTTCGGACCTCGGAATTGACTCCCGCTTTCTCCGACATTCGACTGTCGCACGTATCTAATGCATCACCCCAAAATCCCGCCCCGCCCCGGAAACGCGAAAGTTGGCCAAGATCCGTGAGCTACAGCACACGGCCTTGACCGCGGGGTGGCTTCATGCCTTGGCCTTGGCCGCGGGGTGGCTGGGTGCCATGGCCTTGGCCTTGGCCACGGGGTGGCTGCGTGCCTTGGCGTTCGCCACGGGGTGGCTGCGTGCCATGGCCTTGGCCGCAGGGTGGCTGGGTTCCATGGCCTTGGCCTTGGCTGCGGGGTGGCTTCGTGCCTAGGCCTTGTCCGCGGGGTGGCTTCGTGCCATGGACTTGGCCTTGGCCGCGGGGTGGCTGCGTGCCTTGGCTTTGGCGGCGAGCTGGCTGCGTGCCTTGCTCGAAATGCAGCACATGCTCGCGACCAAGGCACGTCGCACACTCTCGCGCACACACAACACAAACTTGGGCCGCGCTCCCGGGGCAAGGATAGGGAGCTCGAGCGTGGCCCTATGCCTTGGCCTTGGCCGTGGGGTGGCCGCGTGCCTTGGCCGCGGGGTGGCCGCATGCCTTGGCCGCGGGCGAGCATTTGGCAAAAAAGTGAGCACACGGTCCTCGCCGTTGCTTCGTATTCTTGGACCAAAAACTGAGATCCACACCTACCTTCCACTTCTTTCTGCGGTTTTCCCTGAATCGGATGAGTTGCCCCACCCATTCTCTGGCGGTAAAATGGCCGTTAAATGAGTTTAGGAGCTCGGAATTGGATTCCGTTTTCTCCCACCACCGACTCCCACCAAACCCGACCACGCCAGCCAAAAATCCCACGCCGCCCCCGAAACACGAAATTTGGCCGCAAATCGTGTGATATAGCTCACGGATTTTGGCCTTGTCGGGCGGAAAAATGGGCGCAGGGCCTCCCGCATTATTTTCGCCATTTCTTCGAGCGCAAAACAGGCCCAGTTCTACCACAACTGGACCAATTCGCAGGCACGTTTCGTCCCCTTTTCGTACCCCCGCACGTTCGGTATATCAGACGTAAAACGAGGTTCAGACCTCGGAATCGACTCCCGTCTTCTCTGACGTTCGACTGTCGCACGTATCTAATGCATTACCCCAAAATCCCGCCCTGCCCGGAAACGCGAAAGTTGGCCAAGATCCGTGAGCTACAGCACACGGCCTCGGCCGCGGGGTGCCTGCGTGCCTAGGCCTTGGCCGCGGGATGGCTGGGTGCCATGGCCTTGGCCTTGGCCCGGGGTGGCTGCGTGGCTAGGCCTTGGCCGTGGGGTGGCTGGGTGCCTTGCTCGAAATGCAGCACATGCTTGCGACCAAGGCACGTCGCGCACACAGAACACACACTTGGGCCGCACTCCCGGGGCAAGGATAGGGAGCTCGAGCGTGGCCCCGTGCCTTGGCCTTGGCCTTGGCTGCGGCCGAGCATTTTACCAAAATGTGAGCACACGGTCCATGCCGTTGCTTCGTATTCTTGGACCAAAAACTGAGATCCACACCTACCTTCCACTTCTTTCTCCGGTTTTGCCTGAATCGGACCAGTTGACCCACCCGTTTGGGCACCCGTTCTCTGGCAGTAAAATGGCCGTAAAACGAGTTTCGGAGCTCGGAATTGGATTCCGTTTTCTCCCGCCACCGACTCCCAGCAAACCCGACCATGCCAGCCAAAAATCCCACGCCGCCCCCGAAACGCAAAATTTGGGCGCAATCCGTGTGCTAAAATTTTGGGCGCAATCCGTGTGCTATAGCTCACGGATTTTGGCCTTTGCGGGCGGAAAAATGTGAAAGTTGGCCAAGTAGCTCATTGCCTTGGCCGCGGGGTGGCTGCGTGCCTAGGCCATGGCCGCGGGGTGGCTGGGTGCCATGGCCTTGGCTTTGGCCGCGGGGTGTCTGCGTGCCTAGGCCATGGCCGCGGGGTGGCTGGGTGCCATGGCCTTGGCTTTGGCCGCGGGGTGGCTGCGTGTCTTGCTCGAAATGCAGCACATGCTCGCGACCAAGGCACGTCGTACACTCTCGCGCACACACAATACACACTTGGGCCCTGCTCCCGGGGCAAGAATTGGGAGCTCGAGCGTGGCCCTGTGCCTTGGCCTTAGCCGCGGGGTGGCCGCGTGCCTTGGCCTTCGCGAAGGGGTGACTGGGTGCCATGGCCTTGGACTTGGCCACGGGGTGGCTGCGTGCCTACACCTTGGCCGCGGGGTGGCTGGGTGGCTGGCTGGGTGCCATGGCCTTGGCCTTGGCCGCGGGGTGGCTGCGTGCCTAGGCCATGGCCGCGGGGTGGCTGCGTGCCTAGGCCTTGGCCGCGGGGTGGCTGGGTGCCATGGCCTTGGCTTTGGCCGCGGGGTGGCTGCGTGTCTTGCTCGAAATGCAGCACATGCTCGCGACCAAGGCACGTCGCACACTCTCGCACACACACAACACAAACTTGGACCGCGCTCCTGGGGCAAGGATAGGGAGCTCGAGCGTGGCCCTGTGCCTTGGCCTTAGCCGCGGGGTGGCCGCGTGCCTTGGCCTTCGCGAAGGGGTGGCTGCGTGCCTACACCTTGGCCGCGGGGTGGCTGGGTGCCATGGCCTTGGCCTTGGCCGCGGGGTGGCTGCGTGCCTTGGCCTTCGCGAAGGGGTGGCTGCGTGCCTACACCTTGGCAGCGGGGTGGCTGCGTGCCTTGGCCTTGGCCGCGGCGTGGCTGGGTGCCATTGCCTTGGCCTTGGCCACGGGGTGGCTGCGTGCCTAGGCCTTGGCCACGGGGTGGCTGGGTGCCATGGCCTTGGCCTTGGCCGCGGGGTGGCTGCATACCTAAGCCTTGTCCGCGGGGTGGCTGGGTGCCATGGCCTTGTCCTTGGCCACGGGGTGGCTGCGTGACTTGGCCTTGGCCGCGGGCTGGCTGCGTGCCTTGCTGGAAATGCAGCACAAGCTCGGGACCAAGGCACGTCGCACACTCTCGCGCACACACAACACATACTTGGGCCGTGCTACCGGGGCAAGGATAGGGACCTCGAGCGTGGCCCTGAGCCTTGGCCTTGGCCACGGGGTGGCCGCGTGCCTTGGCCTTGGCCTTGGCCGCGGGCGCGCATTTGGCCAAAATGTGAGCACACGGTCCTCACCGTTGCTTCGTATTCTTGGACCAAAAACTGAGATCCACACCTACCTTCCACTTCTTTCTCCGGTTTTACCTGAATCCGACGAGTTGGCCCACCCGTTTGGGCACCCACCCGGTAAAATGGCTTCTCTGGGCGGTAAAATGGCTGTAAAACGATTTTCGGACCATGGAATTGGATTCCGTTTTTCCCACCACCGACGATCACCAAACCCGACCACGCCCGCCAAAAATCACACGCGGACCTCGGCCTTGGTCCGAAACGCTGGGTCACCCCAAAATTTGGCCGCAATCCGTGTGCTGTAGCTCCCGGATTTTCGCCTTTTTGGGCGGAAAAATGGGCGCAGGGCCTCCCGCATTATTTTCGCCATGCTCGAAATGCAGCACATGCTCGCGACCAAGGCCCGTCGTACACTCTCGCGCACACACAATACACACTTGGGCCGTGCTCCCGGGGCAAGGATAGGGAGCTCGAGCGTGGCCCTGTGCCTTGGCCTTAGCCGCGGAGTGGCCGCGTGCCTTGGCCTTCGCGAAGGGGTGACTGGGTGCCATGGCCTTGGACTTGGCCACGGGGTGGCTGCGTGCCTACCTTGGCCTTGGCCGCGGGGTGGCTGCGTGCCTTGGCCTTGGCCGCGGCGTGGCTGGGTGCCATCGCCTTGGCCTTGGCCACGGGGTGGCTGCGTGCCTAGGCCTTGGCCGCGGGGTGGCTGGGTGCCATGGCCTTGTCTTTGGCCGCGGGGTGGCTGCATACCTAAGCCTTGTCCGCGGGGTGGCTGGGTGCCATGGCCTTGGCCTTGGCCACGGGGTGGCTGCGTGACTTGGCCTTGGCCGCGGGCTGGCTGCGTGCCTTGCTAGAAATGCAGCACATGCTCGCGACCAAGGCACGTCGCACACTCTCGCGCACACACAACACACACTTGGGCCGTGCTCCCGGGGCAAGGATAGGGACCTCGAGCGTGGCCCTGACCCTTGGCCTTGGCCACGGGGTGGGTGGCACGGGGTGGCCGCGTGCCTTGGCCTTGGCCTTGGCCGCGGGCGAGCATTTGGCCAAAATGTGAGCACATGGTCTTTGCCGTTGCTTCGTATTCTTGGACCAAAAACTGAGATCCACACCTACCTTCCACTTCTTTCTCCGGTTTTGCCTGAATCCGACGAGTTGGCCCACCCATTTGGGAACCCGTTCTCTGGCGGTAAAATGGCCGTTAAACGAGTTTCGGAGCTCAGAATTGGATTCCGTTTTCTCCCGCCCAGTTCTACCACAACCGGACCAATTCGCGGGCACATTTCATCCCCTTTTCGCACGCCCGCACGTTCGGTAAATCAGCCGTAAAAGGAGGTTCGGACCTCGGAATTGACTCCCATCTTCTCCGACATTTGACTGTCGCACGTATCTAATGCATCATCCCAAAATCCCGCACTGCACCGGAAACGCGAAAGTTGGCCAAGATCCGTGAGCTACAGCACACGCCCTTGGCCGCTGGGTGGCTGCGTGCCTAGGCCTTGGCAGCGGCGTGGCTGGGTGCCATGGCCTTGGCCTTGGCCACGGGGTGGCTGCGTGCCTTGCCTTGGCCACGGGGTGGGTGCGTGCCTTGGCCTTGGCTGCGGGGTGGCTGCGTGCCATGGCCTTGGCCTTGGCCGCGGGTGGCTGCGTGCCTTGGCCTTGGCCGCGGGTGGCTGCGTGCCTTGGCCATGGCCGCGGGTGGCTGGGTGCCATGGCCTTCGCCTTGGCCTCGGGGTGGCTGCGTGCCATGGCCTTGGCTGGGTGGCCGTGCCTAGGCCTTGGCCGCGGGGGCTGGGTGCCATGCCTTGGCCTTGGCCGCGGGGTGGCTGCGTGCCTAGGCCTTGTCCGCGGGGTGGCTGGGTGCCATGGCCTTGGCCATGGCGCGCGTGGCCATGGCCTTGGCTTTGGCCACGGGGTGGCTGCGTGCCTTGCCGAAATGCAGCACATGGTGGCAAGGCACGCCGCCATCTCGCGCACACAGAACACAAACTTGGGCCGCTCCCGGGCCAAGGATAGGGGAGCGAGCGTGGTGCCTTGGCCTTGCTGTGCCTAGGCCTTGTCCGCGGGGTGGCCTTGGGTGCGGGCATTTGGCCAAAATGTGAGCCACGGTCCCGCGGGTATTCTTGGACCAAAAACTGAGATCCACACCTACCTTCCCACTTTTCTCCGGTTTTGCCTGAATCCGGACGAGTTGGCCCACCGTTCTCCGGTTTTCTGGCAGTAAAAACGCCGTGCAGTTTGAGCTCGGAATTGATTCCATTTTCTCCCGCCACCGACTCCCACCAAACCCAACCACGCCCGCAAAAATCACGCACGGCCCCAAACACAAATTTGGCCGCTTTCCGTGTGCTATAGCTCACGGATTTTGGCTTTTCGGGTGGGAGTTGGGCAAGATCCGTGAGCTACAGCACACGGCCTAGGCCACGGGTGGCTGCGTGCCTAGGCCATGGCCGCAGGGTGGCTGCGTGCCTAGGCCATGGCCGCGGGGTGGATGCGTGCCTAGGCCTTGGGCCGGGGTGGCTGCGTGCCTAGACCTTCGTCGCGGGGTGGCTGGGTGCCATGGCCTTGGCTTTCCACGGGGTGGCCGTGCCTTCCTTTGGTCGCGGGCTGGCCGGTTTTGCTCGAATGCAGCACATGCTTGGCCAAGTCACCTCGCACACTCTCGCACACACGCAACACAAACTTGGACCGCTCACGGATTTTGGCCTTTTCGGGCGGAAAAGTGGGCGCAGGGCCCCGCATTATTTTCGCCATTTCTTCGAGAGGAAAACAGTACTAGCACCGTGAGGATTGGCCCAGTTCTACCACATTTTCTCCCGGCACGTATCGTCCCCCTTTTCGCACCCAACCACGTTTGGTAAATCAGGCGTAAAAGCGAGGTATGGACCTCGGAATCGACTCCGTCTTCTCCGACGTTCGACTGGTGGAAAAGATCCGTATCTAATGCATCACCCCAGAATCCCGCCACGCCAAGGAAACGCGAAAGTTGGCCAGGATACGTGAGCTACAGCACACGGCCTTGGCCACGGAGTGCCTGCGTGCCTAGGCCTTGGCCGAGGGGTGGCTGGGTGCCATGGCCTTGGACTTGGGCGCAGGCTGGCTGCGTACCATGCTCGAAATACAGCACATGCTCGCGACCAAGGCAGGTTGCACTCTCGCGCGCACACAATACACACTTGGGCCGCGTTCCCGGGGCAAGGATAGGGAGCTCGAGCGTGGCCCTGTGCCTTGGCCTTGGCCGCGGGCGAGCACTTGGCCAAAATGTGAGCACACGGTCCTCGCCGTTGCTTCATATTCTTGGACCAAAAACTAAGATCCACACCTACCTTCCACTTCTTTCTCCGGTTTTGCCTGAATCCGACGAGTTGGCCCACCCGTTTGGGCACCCGTTCTCTGGCGGTAAAATGGCCGTAAAACGAGTTTCGTAGCTCGGAATTGGATTCCGTTTTCTCCCGCCACCGACTCCAATCAAACCCGACCACGACAGCCAAAAATTCCACGCCGCCCCTGAAACACGAAATTTGGCCGCAACCCGTGTGCTATAGCTCATTGATTTCGGCCTTTTCGGGCGGAAAAATGGGCGCAGGGACTCCCGCATTATTTTTGCCATTTCTTCGAGAGGAAAACAGTACTAGAACCGTGAGGAGGCCCCCGGCCCAGTTCTATCACATCCGGACCAATTCGCGGGCACGTTTCGTTCCCTTTTCGCACCCCCGCACGTTCGGTAAATCAGACGTAAAACGAGGTTCGGACCTCGGAATCGACTCCCGTCTTCTCCGACGTTCGACTGTCACACGTATCTAATCCATCACACCAAAATCTCACCGCGCCCCGGAAACGTGAAAGTTGGCCAAGGTCCGTGAGCTACAGCACACGGCCTTGGCCGCGGGGTGGCTGCGTGCCTAGGCCTTGGCCGCGGGGTGGCTGGGTGCCATGGCCTTGCCCTTGGCCGTGGGGTGGCTGCGTGCCTTGGCCTTGGCCGTGGCCGCGGGCGAGCATTTGGCCAAAATGTGAGCACATGGTCCTCGCCGTTGCTTCGTATTCTTGGACCAAAAACTGAGATCCACACCTACCTTCCACTTCTTTCTCCGGTTTTGCCTCAATCCGACGAGTTGGCCCACCCGTTTGGGAACCCGTTCTCTGGTGGTAAAATGGCCGTTAAAAGAGTTTCGGAGCTCATAATTGGATTCCGTTTTCTCCCGCCCAGTTCTACCACAACCGGGCCAATTCGCGAGCACATTTCGTCCCCTTTTCGCACCCCTGCACGTTCGGTAAATCGGCCGTAAAAGGAGGTTCAGACCTCGGAATCGACTCCCGTCTTCTCCGATGTTCGACTGTCGCACGTATCCAATGCATCAGCCCAAAATCCCGCACTGCCCTGGAAACGCGAAAGTTGGCCAAGATCCGTGAGCTACAGCACACGGCCTTGGCCGCGGGGTGGCTGCGTGCCTAGGCCTTGGCCGCGGGGTGGCTGGGTGCCATGGCCTCGGGGTGGCTGGGTGCCATGACCTTGGCCGTGGCCGCGGGGTGGCTGCGTGCCTTGGCTTTGGCCGCGGGGTGGCTTCGTGCCTTGCTCGAAATGCAGCACATGCTCGCGACCAAGGCACGTCGCACACTCTCGCGCACACAGAACACAAACTTGGGCCGCGCTCCCGGGCCAAGGATAGGGAGCTCGAGCGTGGCCCTGTGCCTTGGCCTTGGCCGCGGGGTGGCCGCGTGCCTTGGCCGCGGGCGGGCATTTGGCCAAAATGTGAGCACACGGTCCTCGCCGTTGCTTCATATTCTTGGACCAAAAACTGAGATCCACACCTACCTTCCACTTCTTTCTCCGGTTTTGCCTGAATCCGACGAGTTGGCCCATCCGTTTGGGAACCCGTTCTCTGGCGGTAAAATGGCTGTTAAACGAGTTTCGGAGCTATAGCACACGGATTGTGGCCCAATTTCGTGTTTCGGGGGCGGCGTGGGATTTTGGGCTGGCGTCGTCGGCTTTGGTGGGAGTCGGTGGTTGGAGAAAACGGAATCCAATTCCGAGCTCCGAAACTCGTTTTACGGCCATCTTACCGGCAGCGAACGGGTGCCCAAAAGGGTGGGCCCACTCGTCCGATTCAGGCAAAACCGGAGAAAGAAGTGGAAGGTAGGTGTGGATCTCAGTTTTTGGTCCAAGAATACGAAGAAACGGCGAGGACCGTGTGCTCACATTTTGGCCAAATGCTCGCCCGCGGCCAAGGCCAAGCCACGCAGCCACCCCGCGGCCAACGCCAAGGCACAGGGCCACGCTCGAGCTCCCTATCGTTGCCTCGGGAGCGCGGCCGGAGTGTGTGTTGTGTGTACGTGAGAGTGTGCGACCTGCCTTGGTCGCGAGCATGTGCTGCATTTCGAGCAAGGCACGGAGCAAGCCCGTGGCCAAGGCCAAGGCACACGGCCGAGGCACGTAGCCACCCCGTGGCCAAGGCCAAGGCACACGTCCACCCCGTGGCCAAGGCCATGGCACCCAGCCAGCCCGCGGCCAAGGCCATGGCAACCAGCCAGCCCGCGGCCAAGGCCTTGGCACACAGCCAACCGGTGGCCAAGGCCAAGGCCATGGCACGCAGGCACCCCGAGGCCAAGGCCAAGGCCATGGCCCGCCGCCACCCCGCGGCCAAGGCCAAGTCCTTGTGCTGTCGCTCACGGATCTTGGCCAACTTTCGCGTTTCCGGGACGGTGCGGGATTCTGGGGTGATGCATTAGATACGTGCGATAGTCGAACGTCGGAAAAGAGGGGAGTCGATTTCGAGGTCCGAACCTCGTTTTACGGCCGATTTACCGAGGGTGCGGTTGTGCGAAAAGGGGACGAAACGTGCCCTCGAATTGGTCCGATTGTGGTAGAACTCGGCCGGGGGCCTCCTCACGGAGCAAGTACTGCTTTCCGCTCGAAGAAATGGCAAAAATAATGCGGGAGGCCCTGCGCCCATTTTTCCGCCAGAAAAGGCCAAAATCCGTGAGCTATAGCACACGGATTGTGGAAAAATTTCGCGTTTCGGGGGCAGCGTGGGATTTTGGGCTTGCGTCGTCGGGTTTGGTGGGAGTCGGTGGCGGGAGAAAACGGAATCCAATTCCGAGCTCCGAAACTCGTTTTACGGCCATTTTACCGCCAGAGAACGGGTGCCCAAACGGGTGGGCCAACTCGTACGATTCAGGCAAAACCGGAGAAAGAGGTGGAACGTAGGTGTGGATCTCAATTTTTGGTCCAAGAATACGAAGCAACGGCGAGGACCGTGAGCTCACATTTTGGCCAAATGCTCGCCCGCGACCAAGGCCAAGGCACAGGGCAAGCCTCGAGCTCCCTATCCTTGCCCCGGGAGCGCGGCCCAAGTTTGTGTTGTGTGTGCGCGAGATTGTGCGACGTGCCTTGGTCGCGAGCATGTGCTGCATTTCGAGCAAGGCACGCAGCCAGCCCGCGGCCAAGGCCAAGGTACGCAGCCACCCCGCGGCCAAGGCCAAGGCCATGGCACCCAGCCACCCCGCGGCCAAGGCCAAGGCACGCAGCCACCCTGTGGCCAAGGCCAAGGCACGCATCCACCCCGTGGACAAGGCCAAGGCCATGGCACCCAGCCACGCCGCTGCCAAGGCCTAGGCACGCAGCCACCCCGCGGCCAAGGCCGTGTGCTGTAGCTCACGGATCTTGGCCAACTTTCGCGTTTCCGGGGCGGTGCGGGATTTTGGAATGATGCATTAGATACGTGCGGCAGTCGAACGTAGGAGAAGACGGGAGTCGATTCCGAGGTCCGAACCTCGTTTTACGGCCGATTTACCGAACGTTCAGGGGTGCGAAAAGGGGACGAAACGTGCCCGCGAATTGGTCTGGTTGTGGTAGAACTGGGCCGGGGGCCTCCTCACGGTGCTAGTACTGTTTTGCGCTCAAAGAAATGGCAAAAATAATGCGGGAGGCCCTGCGCCAATTTTTCCGCCCGAAAAGGCCAAAATCCGTGAGCTATAGCACACGGATTGCGGCCAAATTTCGTCTTTCGGGGGCGGCGTGGGATTTTTGGCTGGCGTGGTCCGGTTAGGTAGGAGTTGGTGGCGGGAGAAAACAGAATCCAATTCCGAGCTCCGAAACTCGTTTAATGGCCATTTTACCGCCAGAGAACGGGTTCCCAAACGGGTAGGCCAACTCGTCCGATTCAGGCAAACCGGAGAAAGAAGTGGAAGGTAGGCGTGGATCTCAGTTTTTGGTCCAAGAATGCGAAGCAACGGCGAGGACCGTGTGCTCACATTTTGGACAAATGCTCGCCCGCGGCCAAGTCCAAGGCCAAGGCATGCGGCCACCCCGCGGCCAAGGCCAAGGCACAGGGCCACGATCGAGCTCCCTATCCTTGCCCCGGGAGCGCGGCCCAAGTGTGTGTTGTATGTGTGCGAGAGTGTGCGACGTGCCTTGGTCGCAAGCATGTGCTGCAATTCGAGCAAGGCACGGAGCCAGCCCGCGGCCAAGGCCAAGGCCGAGGCACGCAGCCACCCCGAGGCCAAGGCCAAGGCCATGGCACGCAGCCACCCCGCGGCCAAGGCCAAGGCCGTGTGCTGTAGCGCACGGATCTTGGCCAACTTTTGCGTTTCCGGGGGGTGCGGGATTTTGGGGTGATGCATTAGATACGTGCGACAGTCGAGCGTCGGAAAAGAGGGGATTCGATTTCGAGGTCCGAACCTCGTTTTATGGCCGATTTACCGAGGGTGCGGCGGTGCGAAAAGGGGACGAAACGTGCCCTTGAATTGGTCCGATTGTGGTAGAACTGGGCCGGGGGCCTCCTCACGGCGCAAGTACTGCTTTCCGCTCGAAGAAATGGCTAAAATAATGCGGGAGGCCCTGCGCCCATTTTTCCGCCAGAAAAGGCCAAAATCCGTGAGCTATAGCACACGGATTGTGGCCAAATTTCGCGTTTCGGGGGCGGCGTGGGATTTTGGGCTAGCGTCGTCGGGTTTGGTGGGAGTCGGTGGCGGAGAAAACGGAATCCAATTCCGAGCTCGAAACTCGTTTTGGCCATCTTACCGCAGCGAACGGGTGCCCAAACGGGTGGGCCAACTCGTCCGATGCAGGCAAAACCGGAGAAAGAAGTGGAAGGTAGGTGTGGATCTCAGTTTTTGGTCCAAGAATACGAAGAAACGGCGAGGACCGTGTGTTCACATTTTGGCCAAATGCTCGCCCACGGCCAAGCCAAGCCAAGGCACGCAGCCACCCCGCGGCCAACACCAAGGCACAGGCCCACGCACGAGCACCCTAACCTTGCATCGGGAGCGCGGCCCAAGTGTGTGTTGTGTGTGCGTGAGAGTGTGTGACCTGCCTTGGCCGCCAGCATGTGCTGCATTTCGAGCAAGGCACGGAGCCAGCCCGCGGCCAAGGCCAAGGCCGAGGCACGCAGCCACCCCGTGGCCAAGGCCAAGGCACGCGTCCACCCCGCGGCCAAGGCCATGGCACCCACACAGCCCGCGGCCAAGGCCATGGCACCCAGCCAGCCCGCGGCCAAGGCCTAGGCACGCAGCCAGCCCGCGGCCAAGGCCTTGGCACGCAGCCACCCCGAGGCCAAGGCCAAGGCCATGGCACGCAGCCACCCCGCGGCCAAGGCCAAGGCCATGGCACGCAGCCACCCCGCGGCCAAGGCCAAGGCCGTGCGCTGTATCTCATGGATCTTGGCCAACTTTCGCGTTTCCGGGGCTGTGCGGGATTTTGGGGTGATGCATTAGATACGTGCGACAGTCGAGCGTTGGAAAAGAGGGGAGTCGATTTCGAGGTCCGAATCTCGTTTTACGGCCGATTTACTGAGGGTGCGGGGGTGCGAAAAGGGGACGAAACGTGCCCGCGAATTGGTCCGATTGTGGTAGAACTGGGCCGGGGGCCTCCTCACGGCGCAAGTACTGTTTTCCGCTCGAAGAAATGGCGAAAATAATGCGGGAGGCCCTGCGCCCATTTTTCCCCCGGAAAAGGCCAAAATCCATGAGCTATAATTGATGGTTTCCACTGGCGCAAATTCCACCACCTCAATTTGCAATTTAAGGTGAGAAACAATTCCCCATTGGTAACAAATAGTTATCCATTAAGCGGGGGAAATACTATAAAAAAGCAGAAAGATTATCTTTCGACTCTTGCAAGAATGGACTAACAAGGTCAGCTACCCCAACAATCTTGATAATTAAATACCGTTACTGTATAAGGTCTATCTCGTTATGAAAGACCTATTACTAGAAAATTCATGGGTAGAGCCGAAGAGTGGTAACTGTACAAATTACCAATAGAATTGATTAAATGAAGGAAGTGGCTCCGGTGTATAGAGAGGGCCTCACCGTTTAAGAAGTAATCATAGAGACGACGGAACCGACAATTTCTTTATCTATTTACTACTTTCGTTTTTTTTTTACTATTTTCTTTCCAATGCCCGACAAAAGGTAAAAGCGTGGTCGGGAAGGTTAGAGTATAGCACACGGATTGTGGCCAAATTTCGCGTTTTGGGGGCGGCGTGGGATTTTGGGCTGGCGTGGTCGGGTTTGGTGGGAGTCGGTGGCGGGAGAAAACGGAATCCCATTCCGAGCTCCGAAACTCGTTTTACGGCCATCTTACCGGCAGCGAACGGGTGCCCAAACGGGTGGGCCCACTCGTCCGATTCAGGCAAAATCGGAGAAAGAAGTGGAAGGTAGGTCTGGATCTCAGTTTTTGGTCCAAGAATACGAAGAAACGGCGAGGACCGTGTGCTCACATTTTGGCAAAATGCCCGCCCGCGGCCAAGGCCAAGCCATGCAGCCACCCCGTGGCCAACGCCAAGGCACAGGGCCACGCTCGAGCTCCCTATCCTTGACTTGGGAGCGCGGCCGGAGTGTGTGTTGTGTGTGCGTGAGAGTGTACGACCTGCCTTGGTCGCAAGCATATGCTGCATTTCGAGAAAGGCACATAGCCAGCCCGGGGCCAAGGCCAAGGCCGAGGTACGCAGCCACCCCGTGGCCAAGGCCTAGGCACGCGTCCACCCCGCGGCCAAGGCCATGGCACCCAGCCAGCCCGCGGCCAAGGCCTAGGCACGCAGCCACCCCGTGGCCAAGGCCTTGGCACACAGCCACCCGGTGGCCAAGGCCAAGGCCATGGCACCCAGCCACCCCGCGGCCAAGGCCTTGGCACCCAGCTCACGGATGTTGGCCAACTTTCGCGTTTCCGTGGCGGTGCGGGATTTTGGGGTGATGCATTAGATACGTGCGACAGTCGAACGTCGGAAAAGATGGCCGTAGAACTGGGCTGGGGGCCTCCTCACGGCGCAAGTACTGCTTTCCGCTCGAAGAAATGGAAAAAATAATGCGGGAGGCCCTGCGCCCATTTTTCCGCCAGAAAAGGCCAAAATCCGTGAGCTATAGCACACGGATTGTGGCCAAATTTCACGTTTCGGGGGCGGGGTGGGATTTTGGGCTGGCGTCGTCGGGTTTGGTGGGAGTCGGTGGTGGGAGAAAACGGAATCCAATTTCGAGCTCCGAAACTCGTTTTACGGCCATCTTACCGGCAGCGAACGGGTGACCAAACGGGTGGGCCAACTTGTCCGATTCAGGCAAAACCGGAGAAAGAAGTGGAAGGTAGGTGTGGATCTCAGTTTTTGGTCCAAGAATACGAAGAAACGGCGAGGACCGTGTGCTCACATTTTGGCCAAATGCTCGCCCGCGTCCAAGGACAAGCCACGCAGCCACCCCGCGGCCAACGCCAAGGCACAGGGCCACGGTCGAGCTCCCTATCCTTGCCTCGGGAGCGCGGCCGGAGTGTGTGTTGTGTGTGCGTGAGAGTGTGCGACCTGCCTTGGTCACGAGCATGTGCTGCATTTCGAGCAAGGCACGGAGCCAGCCTGCGGCCAAGTCCAAGGCCGACGCACGCAGCCACCCCGTGGCCAAGGCCAAGGCACGCGTCCAACCTGCGGCCAAGGCCAGGGCACCCAGCCAGCCCGCGGCCAAGCCCATGGCACGCAACCAGCCCGCGGCCAAGGTCTAGGCACGCAGCCAGCCCGCGGCCAAGGCCTTGGCACGCAGCCACTCCGAGGCCAAGGCCAAGGGCATGGCACGCAGCCACCCCGCGGCCAAGTCCAAGGCCATGGCACGCAGCCACCCCGCGGCCAAAGCCAAGGACGTGTGCTGTAGTTCACGGATCTTGGCCAACTTTCGCGTTTGCGGGGCGTTTCAGGATTTTGGGGTCATGCATTAGATACATCGCGTTGGAAAAGATGGGAGTCGATTTCGAGGTCCGAACCTCATTTTACGGCAGAATTACCGAGGGTGCGGGGGTGCGAAAAGGGGACGAAACGTGCCCTCGAATTGGTCCGATTGTGGTAGAACTGGGCCGGGGGCCTCCTCACGGCGCAAGTACTGCTTTCCGCTCGAAGAAATGGCAAAAAGAATGCGGGAGGCCCAGCGCCCATTTTTCCGCCAGAAAAGGCCCAAATCCGTGAGCTATAGCACACAGATTGTGGCCAAATTTCGCGTTCCGGGGGTGTCGTGGGATTTTGGTCTGGCGTCGTCGGGTTTGGTGGGAGTCGGTGGCGGGAGAAAACGGAATCCAATTCCGAGCTCCGAAACTCGTTTTACGGCCATCTTACCGGCAGCGAACGGGTGCCCAAACGGGTGGGCCCACTCGTCCGATTCAGGCAAAACCGGAGAAAGAAGTGGAAGGTAGGTGTGGATCTCAGTTTTTGGTCCAAGAATACGAAGAAACGGCGAGGACCGTGTGCTCACATTTTGGCCAAATGCTCGCCCGCGGGCAAGGCCAAGCCATGCAGCCACCCCGCGGCCAACGCCAAGGCACAGGGCCACGCTCGAGCTCCCTATCCTTGCCTCGGGAGCGCGGCCGGAGTGTGTGTTTTGTGTGCGTGAGAGTGTACGACCTGCCTTGGTCGCGAGCATATGCTGCATTTCGAGAAAGGCACATAGCCAGCCCGCGGCCAAGGCCAAGCCCGAGGCACGCAGCCACCCCGTGGCCAAGGCCTAGGCACGCGTCCACCCCGCGGCCGAGGCCATGACACCCAACCAGCCCGCAGCCAAGGCCTAGGCATGCAGCCACCCCGCGGCCAAGGCCTTGGCACACAGCCACCCGGTGGCCAAGGCCTTGGCACACAGCCACCCGGTGGCCAAGGCCAAGCCCATGGCACCCAGCCACCCCGCGGCCAAGGCCAAGGCCATGGCACCCAGCCACCCCGCGGCCAAGGCCTAGGCACGCAGCCACCCCGCGGCCAAGGCCAAGGCCGTGTGCTGTCGCTCACGGATCTTGGCCTACTTTCGTGTTTCTGGGGCGGTGCGGGATTTTGGGTTGATGCATTAGATACGTGCAACAGTCGAACGTCGGAAAAGAGGGGAGTCGATTTAGAGGTCCGAACCTCGTTTTCAGGCCGATTTACCGAGGGTGCGCGGGTGCGAAGAGGGGACGAAACGTGCCGTCGAATTGGTCCGATTGTGGTAGAACTGGGCCGGGGGCTTCCTCAAGGTGCAAGTACTGCTTTCCGCTCGAAGAAATGGCAAAAATAATGCGGGAGGCCCTGCTCCCATTTTTCCGCCAGAAAAGGCCAAAATCCGTGAGCTATAGCACACGGATTGTGGCCAAATTTCGCGTTCCGGGGGCGTCGTGGGATTTTGGGCTGGCGTCGTCGGGTTTGGTGGGAGTCGGTGGCGGGAGAAAACGGAATCCCATTCCGAGCTCCGAAACTCGTTTTACGGCCATCTTACCGGCAGCGAACGGGTGCCCAAACGGGTGGGCCCACTCATCCGATTCAGGCAAAACCGGAGAAAGAAGTGGAAGGTAGGTGTGGATCTCAGTTTTTGGTCCAAGAATACGAAGAAACGGCGAGGACCGTGTGCTCACATTTTGGCCAAATGCTCGCCCGCGGCCAAGGTCAAGCCATGCAGCCACCCCGCGGCCAACGCCAAGGCACAGGGCCACGCTCGAGCTCCCTATCCTTGCCTCAGGAGCGCGGCCGGAGTGTGTGTTGTGTGTGCGTGAGAGTGTACGACCTGCCTTGGTCGCGAGCATATGCTGCATTTCGAGAAAGGCACATAGCCAGCCCGCGGCCAAGGCCAAGCCCGAGGCACGCAGCCACCGGGTGGTTGTGTGCCAAGGCCTTGGCCGCTGGGTGGCTGCGTGCCTAGGCCTTGGCCGCGGGCTGGCTGGCTGCCATGGCCTTGGCCGCGGGGTGGACGCGTGCCTAGGCCTTGGCCACGGGGTGGCTGCGTGCCTCGGCCTTGGCCGCGGGTTGGCCGGGTGCCATGGCCTTGCCCTTGGCCACCGGGTGGCTGTGTGCCAAGGCCTTGGCCGCGGGGTGGCTGCGTGCCTAGGCCTTGGCCGCGGGCTGGCTGGGTGCCATGGCCTTGGCCGCGGGGTGGACACGTGCCTAGGCCTTGGCCACGGGGTGGCTGCGTGCCTCGGCCTTGGCCTTGGCCGCGGGCTGGCTATGTGCCTTTCTCGAAATGCAGCATATGCTCGCGACCAAGGCAGGTCGCACACTCTCACGCACACACAACACACACTCCGTCCGCGCTCCCGAGGCAAGGTTAGGGAGCTCGAGCCTGGCCCTGTGCCTTGGCGTTGGCCGCGGGGTGGCTGCATGGCTTGGCCTTGGCCGCGGGAGAGCATTTGGCCAAAATGTGAGCACATTGTCCTCGCCGTTTCTTCGTATTCATGGACCAAAAACTGAGATCCACACCTACCTTCCACTTCTTTCTCCGGTTTTTCCTGAATCGGACGAGTAGGCCCACCCGTTTGGGCACCCGTTCGCTGCCGGTAAGATGGTCGTAAAACGAGTTTCGGAGCTCGGAATTGGATTCCGTTTTCTCCCGCCACCGACTCCCACCAAACCCGACGACGCCAGCCCAAAATCCCACGCCGCCCCCGTAACGCGAAATTTGGCCACAATCCGTGTGCTATAGCTCACAGATTTTGGCCTTTTCTGGCAGAAAAATGGGCGCAGGGCCTCCCGCATTATTTTCGCCATTTCTTCGAGCGGAAAGCAGTACTTGCGCCGTGAGGAGGCCCCCGTCCCAGTTCTACCACAATCGGACCAATTCGAGAGCACGTTTCGTCCCCTTTTCGCACCCCCGCACCCTCGGTAAATCGGCTGTAAAACAAGGTTCGGACCTCGAAATCGACTCCCCTCTTTTCCGACGTTCGACTGTCGCGCGTATCTAATGCATCACCCCAAAATCCCACACCGCCTCGGAAACGCGAAAGTTGGCCAAGTTCCGTGAGCGACAGCACACGGCCTTTGCCTTGGCCGCGGGGTGGCTGCGTGCCTAGGCCTTGGCCACGGGGTGGCTGGGTGCCATGGCCTTGGCCTTGGCCACCGGGTGGCTGTGTGCCAAGGCCTTGGCCGCGGGGTGGCTGCGTGCCTAGGCCTTGGCCGCGGGCTGGCTGGGTACCATGGCCTTGGCCGCGGGGTGGACGCGTGCCTAGGCCTTGGCCAGGGGGTGGCTGCGTGCCTCAGCCTTGGCCGCCGGTTGGCCGGGTGCCATGGCCTTGGCCGCGGGGTGGCTGCATGGCTTGGCCTTGGCCGCGGGAGAGCATTTGGCCAAAATGTGAGCACATGGTCCTCGCCGTTTCTTCGTATTCATGGACCAAAAACTGAGATCCACACCTACCTTCCACTTCTTTCTCCGGTTTTTCCTGAATCGGACGAGTAGGCCCACCCGTTTGGGCACCCGTTCGCTGCCGGTAAGATGGTCGTAAAACGAGTTTCGGAGCTCGGAATTGGATTCCGTTTTCTCCTGCCACCGACTCCCAACAAACCCGACGACGCCAGCCCAAAATCCCACGCCGCCCCCGGAATGCGAAATTTGGCCACAATCCGTGTGCTATAGCTCACGGATTTTGGCCTTTTCTGGCGGAAAAATGGGCGCAGGGCCTCCCGCATTATTTTTGCCATTTCTTCGAGCGGAAAGCAGTACTTGCGCCGTGAGGAGGTCCCCGGCCCAGTTCTACCACAATCGGACCAATTTGAGGGCACGTTTCATCCCCTTTTCGTACCCCCGCACCCTCGGTAAATCTGCCGTAAAACGCGGTTCGGACCTCGAAATCGACTCCCCTCTTTTCCGACGTTCGACTGTCGCACGTATCTAATGCATCACCCCAAAATCCCGCACCGCCCCGGAAATGTGAAAGCTGGCCAAGATCCGTGAGCGACAGCACACGGCCTTGGCCTTGGCCGCAGGGTGGCTGCGTGCCTAGGCCTTGCCCGCGGGGTGGCTGGGTGCCATGGCCTTGGCCTTGGACACCGGGTGGCTGTGTGCCAAGGCCTTGGCCGCGGGGTGGCTGTGTGCCAAGGCCTTGGCCGCGGGGTGGCTGCGTGCCTAGGCCTTGGCCGCGGGCTGACTGGGTGCCATGGCCTAGGCCGCGGGGTGGACGCGTGCCTAGGCCTTGGCTGCGGGATGGCTGGGTGCCATGGCCTAGGCCGTGGGGTGGACGCGTGCCTAGGCCTTCGCCACGGGGTGGCTGCGTGCCTCGGCCATGGGCTTGGCCGCGGGCTGGCTACGTGCCTTTCTCGAAATGCAGCATATGCTCGCGACCAAGGCAGGTCGCACACTCTCACGCACACACAACACACACTCCGGCCGCGCTCCCGAGGCAAGGATAGGGAGCTCGAGCGTGGCCCTGTGCCTTGGCGTTGGCCGCGTGGTGGCTGCATGGCTTGGCCTTGGCCGCGGGCGAGCATTTGGCCAAAATGTGAGCACACGGTCCTCGCCGTTTCTTCGTATTCTTGGACCAAAAACTGAGATCCACACCTACCTTCCACTTCTTTCTCCGGTTTTGCCTGAATCGGACGAGTGGGCCCACCCGTTTGGGCACCCGTTCACTGCCGGTAAGATGGCCGTAAAACGAGTTTCGGTGCATGGAATTGGATTCCGTTTTCTCCCGCCACTGACTCCCACCAAACCCGACCACGCCAGACCAAAATCCCACGCCGCCCCCGAAACGCGAAATTTGGCCACAATCCGTGTGCTATAGCTCACGGATTTTGGCCTTTTCCGGGGGAAAAATGGGCGCAGGGCCTCCCGTATTATTTTCGCCATTTCTTCGAGCGGAAAACAGTACTTGCACCGTGAGGAGGCCCCCGGCCCAGTTCTACCACAATCAGACCAATTCGAGGGCACGTTTCGTCCGGTTCTCGCACCCCCGCACCCTCGGAAAATCGGCCGTAAAACGAGGTTCGGACCACGAAATCGACTCCCCTCTTTTCCAACGCTCGACTGTCGCACGTATCTAATGCATGATCCCAAAATCCCGCACCGACCCGGAAACGCGAAAGTTGGCCAAGATCCGTGAGCTACAGCAAACGGCCTTGGCCTTCGCCGCAGGGTGGCTGCGTGACATGGCCTTGGCCTTGGCCGCGGGGTGGCTTCGTGCCATGGCCTTGGCCTTGGCCGCGGGTGGCTGCGTGCCATGGCCTTGGCCTTGGCCGCGCGGTGGCTGCGTGCCATGGCCTTGGCCTTGGCCGCGGGTGGCTGCGTGCCATGGCCTTGGCCTTGGCCGCGGGTGGCTGCGTGCCATGGCCTTGGCCTTGGCCGCGCGGTGGCTGCGTGCCATGGCCTTGGCCTTGGCCGCGGGGTGGCTGCGTGCCATTGCCTTGGCCTTGGCCTCGGGGTGGCTACGTGCCAAGGCCTTGGCCGGGGGCTGGCTGCGTGCCTAGGCCTTGGCCGCGGGCTGGCTGCGTGCGTAGGCCTTGGCCGCGGGCTGGCTGGGTGCCATGCCCTTGGCCGCGGGGTGGACGCGTGCCTTGGCCTTTGCCACGGGGTGGCTGCGTCCCTCGGCCTTGGCCGCGGGATGGCTCCGTGCCTTGCTCGAAATGCAGCACATGCTCGCGACCAAGGCAGGTCGCAAACTCTCACGCACACACAACACACACTTCGGCCGCGCTCCCGAGGCAAGGATAGGGAGCTCGAGCGTGGCCCTCTGCCTTGGCGTTGGCCGCGGGGTGGCTGCATGGCTTGGCCTTGGCCGCGGGCGGGCATTTGGCCAAAATGTGAGCACACGGTCCTCGCCGTTTCTTCGTATTCTTGGACCAAAAACTGAGATCCACACCTACCTTCCACTTCTTTCTCCGGTTTTGCCTGAATCGGACGAGTGGGCCCACCCGTTTGGGCACCCGTTCGCTGCCGGTAAGATGGCCATAAAACGAGTTTCGGAGCTGGGAATTGGATTCCGTTTTCTTGCGCCACCGACTCCCACCAAACCCGACCACGCCAGCCCAAAATCCCACGCCGACACCGAAACGCGAAATTTGGCCACAATCCGTGTGCTATAGCTCACGGATTTTGGCCTTTTCCGGGGGAAAAATGGGCGCAGCGCCTCCCGCATTATTTTCGCCATTTCTTCGAGCGGAAAACAGTACTTGCGCCATGAGGAGGCCCCCGGCCCAGTTCTACCACAATCGGACCAATTCGCGGGCACGTTTCGTCCCCTTTTCGCACCCCCGCACCCTCGGTAAATCGGCCGTAAAATGAGGTTCGGACCTCGAAATCGACTCCCCTCTTTTCCAACGCTTGACTGTCGCACGTATCTAATGCATCACCCCAAAATCTCGCACCGCCCCGAAAACGCAAAAGTTGGCCAAGATCCGTCAGCTACAGCACACGGCCTTGGCCTTGGCCGCAGGGTGGCTGCGTGCCATGGCCTTGGCCTTGGCCGCGGGGTGGCTGCGTGCCAAGGCCTTGGCCGCGGGCTGGCTGCGTGCCTAGGCCTTCGCCGCGGGCTGGCTGGGTGCCATGGCCTTGGCCGCGGGCTGGCTGGGTGCCATGGCCTTGACCACGGGGTGGACGCGGGCCTTGGGCTTGGCCGCGGGCTGGCTCCGTGCCTTGCTCGAAATGAAGCATATGCTCGCGACCAACGAAGGTCGCACACTCTCACGCACACACAACACACACTCCGGCCGCGCTCCCGAGGCAAGGATAGGGAGCTCGAGCCTGGCCCTGTGCCTTGGCGTTGGCCGTGGGCTGGCTGCGTGGCTTGGAGTTGGCCGCGGGCGAGCATTTGGCCAAAATGTGAGCACACGGCCCTCGCCGTTTCTTCGTATTCTTGGACCAAAAACTGAGATCCACACCTACCTTCCACTTCTTTCTCCGGTTTTGCCTGAATCGGACGAGTTGGCCCACCCGTTTGGGCACCCGTTCGCTGCCGGTAAGATGGCCGTAAAACGAGTTTCGGAGCTCGGAATTGGATTCCGTTTTCTCCCGCCACCAACTCCCACCAAACCCTACCACGCCCGCCCAAAATCCCACGCCGCTCCCAAAACGCGAAATTTGGCCACAATCCGTGTGCTATAGCTCACGGATTTTGGCCTTTTCTGGCGAAAAAATGGGCGGTGGGCCTCCTGCATTATTTTTGCCATTTCTTCGAGCGGAAAGCAGTACTTGCGCCATGAGGAGGTCCCCGGCCCAGTTCTACCACAATCGGACCAATTCAAGGGCACATTTCGTCCCCTTTTCGCACCCCCGCACCCTCGGTAAAACGGCCGTAAAACGAGGTTCGGACCTCGAAATCGACTCCCCTCTTTTCCAACGCTCGACTGTCGCACGTATCTAATGCATCACCCCAGAATCCCGCACCGCCCCGGAAACGCGAAAGTTGGCCAAGATTCGTGAGCTACAGCACACGGCCTTGGCATTGGCCGTGGGGTGGCTGCGTGCCATCGCCGTGGCCTTGGCCGCGGGGTGGCTGCGTTCCATGGCCTTGGCCTTGGCCTCGGGGTGGCTGCGTGCCAAGGCCTTGGCCGCGGGCTGGCTGCGTGCCTAGGCCTTGGCCGCGGGCCGGCTGGGTGCCATGGCCTTGGCCGCGGGGTGGACGCGTGCCTTGGCCTTGGCCTTGGCTGCGGGCTGGCTCCGTGCCTTGCTCGAAATGCAGCACATGCTCGCGACCAAGGCAGGTCGCACACTCTCACCCACACACAACATACACTCCGGCCGCGCTCCCGAGGCAAGGATAGGGAGCTCGAGCATGGCCCTGTGCCTTGGCGTTGGCCGCGGGGTGGCTGCGTGGGTTGGCCTTGGCCGCGGGCGAGCATTTGGCCAAAATGTGAGCACACGGCCCTCGCCGCTTCTTCGTATTCTTGGACCAAAAACTGAGATCCACACCTACCTTCCACTTCTTTCTCCGGTTTTGCCTGAATCGGACGAGTGGGCCCACCCTTTTGGGCACCCGTTCGCTGCCGGTAAGATGGCCGTAAAACGAGTTTCGGAGCTCGGAATTGGATTCCGTTTCCTCCCGCCACCGACTCCCACCAAACCCGACCACGCCAGCCAAAAATCCCACGCCATCCCCGAAACACGAAATTTGGCCGCAATCCGTGCGCTATAGCTCAGGATTTTGGCCTTTTCGGGCGGAAAAATGGGCGCAGGGCCTCCCGCATTATTTTCCCCATTTCTTCGAGAGGAAAACAGTACTAGCAACGTGAGGAGGCCCCCTGCCCAGTTCTACCACAACCGGACCAATTCGCAGGCACGTTTCGACCCTTTTCGCACCCCCGCACGTTCGCTAAATCAGACGTAAAACGACGTTTGGACCTCGGAATCGACTCCCGTCTTCTCCGACGTTTGACTGTCGCACGTATCTAATGCATCACCCCAAAATCCCGCACCGCCCCGGAAACGCGAAAGTTGGCCAAGATCCGTGAGCTACAGCACACGGCCTTGGCCGCGGGGTGGCTGCGTGCCTAGGCCTTGGCCGCGGGGTGGCTGGGTGCCATGGCCTTGGCCTTGGCCGCGGGGTGGCTGTGAGCCTTGGCCTTGGCCGCTGGCTGGCTAAGTGCCTTGCTCGAAATGCAGCACATGCTCGCGACCAAGGCACGTCGCACACTCTCGCGCACACACAACACACACTTGGGCCGCGCTCCCGGGGCAAGGATAGGGAGCTCGAGCATGGCCCTTTGCCTTGGCCTTGGCCGTGGGGTGGCCGCGTGCCTTGGCCTTGGCCTTGGCCGCGGGCGAGCATTTGGCCAAAATGTGAGCACACGGTCCTCGCCGTTGCTTCGTATTCTTGGACCAAAAACTGAGATCCACACCTACCTTCCACTTCTTTCTCTGGTTTTGACTGAATCCGACGAGTTGGCCCACCCGATTGGGCACCCGTTCTCTGGCGGTAAAATGGCCATAAAACGAGTTTGGGAGCTCGGAATTGGATTCCGTTTTCTCCCGCCACTGACTCCCACGAAACCCGACCACGCCAGCCAGAAATCACACGCCGCCCCCGAAACGTGAAATTTGGCCACAATCCGTGTGCTATAGCTCACATTTTGGCCAAATGCTTGCCCGCGGCCAAGTCCAAGGCACAGGGCCACGCTCGAGCTCCCTATCCTTGCCCCGGGAGCGCGGCCCAAGTGTGTATTGTGTGTGCGCGAGAGTGTCCGACTTGCCTTGGTCGCGAGCATGTGCTGCATTTTGAGCATGGCACGCAGCCAGCCCGCGGCCAAGTCCAAGGCCATGGCACCCAGCCACCCCGCGGCCAAGGCCTAGGCACGCAGCCACTCCGCGGCCAAGGCCGTGTGCTGTAGCTCTCGGATCTTGGCCAACTTTCGCGTTTCCGGCGCGGCGCAGGATTTTGGGGTGATGCATTAGATATGTGCGACAGTCGAACGTCGGAGAAGACGGGAGTCGATTCCGAGGTCCGAACCTCGTTTTACGTCTAATTTAACGAACGTGCGGGGTTACGAAAAGGGAACGAAACGTGCCCGCGAATTGGTCCGGTTGTGGTAGAACTGAGCCGGGGCCCTCCTCACGGTGCTAGTGCTGTTTTCCTCTCGAAGAAACGGCGAAAATAATGCGGGAGGCCCTGCGCCCATTTTTCCGCCCGAAAAGGCCAAAATCCGTGAGCGCGGTCCAAGTGTGTGTTGTGTGTGTGTGAGAGTGTGCGACGTGCCTTGGTCGCGAGCATGTGCTGCATTTCGAGCATGGCTCGCAGCCAGCCCGCGGCCAAAGCCAAGGCACGCAGCCACCCCGCGGCCAAAGCCAAGGCCATGGCACCCAGCCACCCCGCGGCGAAGGCCTAGGCACGCAGCCACCCCGCGGCCAAGGCTTAGGCACGCATCCACCCCGCGGCCATGGCCTAGGCACGTAGCCACCCCGCGGCCATGGCGTAGGCACGCAGCCACCCCGCGGCCTAGGCCGTTTGCTGTAGCTCGCGGATCTTGGCCAACTTTCGCATTTTTCAGCCCGAAATGGCCAAAATCCGTGAGCTATAGCACACGGATTGCGGCCAAATTTCGCGTTTCGGGGGCGGCGTGGGATTTTTGGCTGGCGTGGTCGGGTTTGGTGGGAGTCGGTGGCGGGAGAAAATGGAATCCAATTCCGAGCTCCGAAACTCGTTTTACGGCCATTTTACTGCCAGAAAACGGGTGCCCAAAATGGTGGGCCAACTCGTCGGATTCAGGCAAAACCGGAGAAAGAAGTGAAAGGTAGGTATGGATCTCAGCTTTTGGTCCAAGAATACGAAGAAACGGCGAGGACCGTGTGCTCACATTTTGGCAAAATGCTCGCCCGCCGCCAAGGCCAAGGCAGAGGGCCACGCTCGAGCTCCCTATCCATGCCCCGGGAGCGCGGTCCAAGTGTGTGTTGTGTGTCTTGTGAGAGTGTGCGACGTGCCTTGGTCGCGAGCATGTGCTGCATTTCGAGCATGGCACGCAGCCAGCCCGCGGCCAAGGCCAAGGCACGCAGCCACCCCGCGGCCAAAGCCAAGGCCATGGCACCCAGCCACCCCGCGGCCAAGGCCTAGGCACGCTGCCACCCCGCTGCCAAGGCTGTGTGCTGTAGCTCACGGATCTTGGCCAACTTTCGCGTTTCCAGGGCGAGGCGGGATTTTGGGGTGATGCATTAGATACTTGCGACAGTCGAACGTCGGAGAAGACGGGAGTCGATTCCGAGGTCCGAACCTCGTTTTACGGCCGATTTACCGAACGTGCGGGGGTGCGAAAAGGGGACGAAACGTGCCCGTGAATTGGTCTGGTTGTGGTAGAACTGGGCCGGGGGCCTCCTCACGGTGCTAGTACTGTTTTCAGCTCGAAGAAATGGCGAAAATAACGCGGGAGGCCCTGCGCCCATTTTTCCGCCCGAAAAGGCTGAAATCCGTGAGCTATAGCACACGGATTGCGGCCAAATTTCACGTTTCGGGGGCGGCGTGTGATTTCTGGCTGGCGTGGTCGGGTTTCGTGGGAGTCAGTGGCGGGAGAAAACGGAATCCAATTCCGAGCTCCCAAACTCGTTTTATGGCCATTTTACCGCCAGAGAACGGGTGCCCAATCGGGTGGGCCAACTCGTCGGATTCAGTCAAAACCAGAGAAAGAAGTGGAAGGTAGGTGTGGATCTCAGTTTTTGGTCCAAGAATACGAAGCAACGGCGAGGACCGTGTGCTCACATTTTGGCCAAATGCTCGCCCGCGGCCAAGGCCAAGGCCAAGGCACGCGGCCACCCCACGGCCAAGGCCAAGGCAAAGGGCCATGCTCGAGCTCCCTATCCTTGCCCCGGGAGCGCGGCCCAAGTGTGTGCGAGAGTGTGCGACGTGCCTTGGTCGCGAGCATGTGCTGCATTTCGAGCAAGGCACTTAGCCAGCCAGCGGCCAAGGCCAAGGCCATGGCACCCAGCCACCCCGCGGCCAAGGCCTAGGCACGCAGCCACCCCGCGGCCAAGGCCGTGTGCTGTAGCTCACGGATCTTGGCCAACTTTCGCGTTTCCGGGGCGGTGCGGGATTTTGGGGTGATGCATTAGATACGTGCGACAGTCAAACGTCGGAGAAGACGGGAGTCGATTCCGAGGTCCAAACGTCGTTTTACGTCTGATTTAGCGAACGTGCGGGGGTGCGAAAAGGGTCGAAACGTGCCTGCGAATTGGTCCGGTTGTGGTAGAACTGGGCCGGGGGCCTCCTCACGTTGCTAGTACTGTTTTCCTCTCGAAGAAATGGGGAAAATAATGCGGGAGGCCCTGCGCCCATTTTTCCGCCCGAAAAGGCCAAAATCCTGAGCTATAGCGCACGGATTGCGGCCAAATTTCGTGTTTCGGGGGTGGCGTGGGATTTTTGGCTGGCGTGGTCGGGTTTGGTGGGAGTCGGTGGCGGGAGGAAACGGAATCCAATTCCGAGCTCCCAAACTCGTTTACGGCCATTTTACCGCCAGAGAACGGGTGCCCAAACGGGTGGGCCAACTCGTCGGATTCAGGCAAAACCAGAGAAAAAAGTGGAAGGTAGGTGTGGATCTCAGTTTTTGGTCCAAGAATACGAAGCAACGGCAAGGACCATGTGCTCACATTTTGGCCAAATGCTCGCCCGCGGCCAAACGGGTGAGCTTTAGCTCTCGCTTGAACCCCTAACATGTAGGTCAAAAATGCAAATAAATTTTCAAGCCTACCATTGAGACAACTTAAAATATCAATATACAACTCGCAAATAAAATTTATATTTGGATCTAAGATACAAATTAATTATAAATCAAATAATTAACGATTTCACATCACAATTGGACATTTAAGTTGCTGCTTTCTGTGGTCAAATCCAAACTAAAATGTCTTATTGTTGAAAAAAGTTAGGGTTAAAAAATTCGTGCTACAAAAAATGTGTGAAAACATAAGAGAAACACAAAATTAAGGTTCGGGAAAGCCCCGCAAGCTCCTACGAGAGGCCCTGCGCCCATTTTTCCGCCCGAAAAGGCCAAATTCCGTGAGCTATAGCACACAGATTGTGGCCAAATTTAGTGTTTCGGGGGCGGCGTGGGATTTTTCGCTGGCGTGGTCGGGTTTGGTGGGAGTCGGTGGCGGGAGAAAACGGAATCCAATTCCGAGCTCCGAAACTCGTTTCACGGCCATTTTACCGCCAGAGAACGGGTGCCCAATCGGGTGGGCCAACTCGTCCGATTCAGGCAAAACCGGAGAAAGAAGTGGAAGGTAGGTGTGGATCTCAGTTTTTGGTCCAAGAATACGAAGCAACGGCGAGGACCGTGTGCTCACATTTTGGCCAAATGCTCGCCCGCGGCCAAGGCCAAGGCCAAGGCACGCGGCCACCCCGCGGCCAAGGCCAAGGCACAGGGCCACGCTCGATCTCCCTATCCTTGCCCCGGGAGCGCGGCCCAAGTTTGTGTTGTGTGTGCGCGAGAGTGTGCGACGTGCCTTGGTCGCGAGCATGTGCTGCATTTCGAGCAAGCCACGCAGCCAGCCCGCTGCCAAGGCCAAGACCATGGCACCCAGCCACCCCGCGGCCAAGTCCTAGGCACGCAGCCACCCCGTGGCCAAGGCCAAGGCACGCAGCCACCCCGTGGCCGAGGCCAAGGCCTAGGCACGCAGCCACCCCGTGGCCGAGGCCAAGGCCTAGGCACGCAGCCACCCCGTGGCCAAGGCCATGGCACCCAGCCACCCCGCGGCCAAGGCCTTGGCACGCACCCACCCCGCTGCCAAGGCCGTGTGCGGTAGGTCACGGATCTTGGCCAACTTTCGCATTTCCCGGGCCGGGCGGGATTTTGGGGTGATGCATTAGATACGTGCGACAGTCGAACGACGGAGAAGACGGGAGTCGATTCTGAGGTCCGAACCTCGTTTTACGTCTGATTTACCGAACGTGCGGGGGTGCGAAAAGGGGACGAAACGTGCCCGCGAATTGGTCCGGTTGTGGTAGAACTGGGCCCGGGGCCTCCTCACGGTGCTAGTACTGTTTTCCTCTCGAAGAAATGGCAAAAATAATGCGGGAGGCCCTGCGCCCATTTTTCCGCCCGAAAAGGCCAAAATCCGCGAGCTATAGCACATGGATTGCGGCCAAATTTCGCAATTCGGGGGCGGCGTGAGATTTTTGGCGGGCGTGGTCGGGTTTGGTGCGAGTCAGTGGCGGGAGGAAACGGAATCCAATTCCGAGCTCCCAAACTCGTTTTACGGCCATTTTACCGCCAGAGAACGGGTGCCCAAACGGGTGGAAGGTAGGTGTGGATCTCAGTGTTTGGTCCAAGAATACGAAGCAACCGCGAGGACCGTGTGCCCACATTTTGGCCAAATGCTCGCCTGCGGCCAAGGCCAAGGCGAAGACACGCGGCCACCCCGCGGCCAAGGCCAAGGCACAGGGCCACGCTAGAGCTCCCTATCCTTGCCCCGGGAACGCGGCCCAGGTGCGTGTTGTCTGCGAGCGAGAGTGTGCGACGTGCCTTTTTCGCGAGCATGTGCTGCATTTCGAGCAAGGCACGCAGCCAGCCCGCGGCCAAAGCCAAGGCACACAGCCTCCCCGCGGCCAAAGCCAAGGCCATGGCACCCAGCCACCCCGCGGCCAAGGCCTAGGCACGCAGCCACCACGCGGCCAAGGCCTAGGCACGCAGCCACCCCGCGGCCATGGCCTAGGCACGCAGCCACCCCGCGGCCAAGGCCAAGGCCATGGCACCCAGCCACCCCGTGGCCAAAGCCAAGGACTTGGCACCCAGCCACCCCGCGGCCAAGGCCTAGGCACGCAGCCACCCCGCGGCCAAGGCCAAGGCCATGGCACCCAGCCACCCCGCAGCCAAGGCCAAGGCACGCAGCCACCCCGTGGCCAAGGCCAAGGCCATGGCACCCAGCCACGCCGCTGCCAAGGCCTAGGCACGCAGCTAGCCCGCGGCCAAGGCCGTGTGCTGTAGCTCACGGATCTTGGCCAACTTTCGCGTTTCCGGGGCGGTGCCGGATTTTGGGGTGATGCATTAGATACGTGCGACAGTCGAATGTCGGAGAAGACGGGACGAAACGTGCCCGCGAATTGGTCCGCTTGTGGTAGAACTGGGCCGGGGGCTCCTCACGGTGCTAGTACTGTTTTGCGCTTGAAGAAATGGTGAAAATAATGCGGGAGGCCCTGCACCCATTTTTCCGCCCGAAAAGGCCAAAATCCGTGAGCTATATAGCACACGGATTGCGGCCAAATTTCGTGTTTCGGGGGCGACCTGGGATTTTTGACTGGCGTGGTCGGGTTTGGTGGGAGTCGGGTGCCCAAACGGGTGAGCCAACTCGTCGGATTCAGGCAAAACCAGAGAAAGAAGTGGAAGGTAGGTGTGCATCTCAGTTTTTGGTCCAAGAATACGAAGCAACTGCGAGGACCGTGTGCTCACATTTTGGCCAAATGCTCGCCCGCGGCCAAGGCCAAGGCCAAGGCACGCGGCCACCCCGCGGCCAAGGCCAAGGCACAGGGCCACGCTCGAGCTCCCTATCCTTGCCCCGGGAGCGCGGCCCAAGTGTGTGTTGTGTGTGCGCAAGAGTGTGCGACATGCCTTGGTCGCGAGCATGTGCTGCATTTCGAGAAAGGCACGCAGCCAGCCCGCGGCCAAGGCAAGGCACGCAGCCACCCTGCGGCCAAGGGCAAGGCCATGGCACCCAGCCACCCCGCGGCCAAGTCCTAGGCACGCAGCCACTCCACGGCCAAGGCCAAGGCCATGGCACCCAGCCACCCCGCGGCCAAGGCCAAGGCCATGGCACCCAGCCACGCCGCTGCCAAGGCCTAGGCACGCAGCCACCCCGCGGCCAAGGCCATGTGCTGTAGCTGACGGATCTTGGCCAACTTTCGCATTTCCGAGGCGGTGCGGGATTTTGGGGTGATGCATTAGATACGTGCGACAGTCGAACGTCGGAGAAGACGGGAGTCGATTCCGAGGTCCGAACCTCGTTTTACGGCTGATTTACCGAACGTGCGGGGGTGCGAAAAGGGGACGAAACGTGCCTGCGAATTGGTCCGGTTGTGGTAGAACTGGGACTGGGGCCTCCTCACGGCGCAAGTACTGCTTTCCACTTGAAGAAATGGCAAAAATAATGCAGGACGAACGTGTCCTCACATTTTGGACAAATGCTCACTCGCGGCCAAGTCCAAGCCCAAGGCACGCGGCCACACAGCGGCCAAGGCCAAGGCACAGGGCCACGCTCGAGCTCCCTATCCTTGCCCCGGGAGCGCGGCCCAAGTGTGTGTTGTGTGTGCACGAGAGTGTGCGACGTGCCTTGGTCGCGAGCATGTGCTGCAATTCGAGCAAGGCACGGAGCCAGCCCGCGGCCAAGGCCAAGGCCAAGGCACGCAGCCACCCCGTGGCCAAGGCCTAGGCACGCGTCCAACCCGCGGCCAAGGCCATGGCACCCAGCCAGCCCGCGGCCAAGGCCTAGGCACGCAGCCACCCCAAGGCCAAGGCCTTGGCACACAGCCACCCGGTGGCCAAGGACAAGGCCATGGCACCCAGCCAACCCGCGGCCAAGGCCTAGGCACGCAGCCACCCCGCGGCCAAGGCCAAGGCCGTGTGCTGTCGCTCACGGATCTTGGCCAACTTTCGCGTTTCCGGGGCGGTGTGGGATTTTGGGGTGATGCATTAGATACGTGCGACAGTCGAACGTCGGAAAAGAGGGGAGTCGATTTCGAGGTCCGAACCTCGTTTTACGGCCGATTTACCGAGGGTGCGGGGGTGCGAAAAGGGGACGAAACGTGCCCTCAAATTGGTCCGATTGTGGTAGAACTGGGCCGGGGGCCTCCTCACGGCGCAAGTACTGCTTTCCGCTCGAAGAAATGGCAAAAATAATGCGGGAGGCCCTGCGCCCATTTTTCCGCCAGAAAAGGCCAAAATCCGTGAGCTATAGCACATGGATTGTGGCCAAATTTCGTGTTTCGGGGGCGGCGTGGGATTTTGGGCCGACGACATCGGGTTTGGTGGGAGTCGGTGACGGGGGAAAACGGAATCCAATTCCGAACTCCGAAACTCGTTTTACGGCCATCGTACCGGCAGCGAACGGGTGCCTGAACGGGTGCCCAAACGGGTGGGCCCACTCGTCTGATTCAGGAAAAACCGGAGAAAGAAGTGGAAGGTAGGTGTGGATCTCAGTTTTTGGTGCAAGAATACGAAGAAACAGCGAGGACCGTGTGCTCACATTTTGGCCAAATGCTCGCCCGCGGCCAAGGCCAAGCCATGCAGCCACCCCGCGGCCAACGCCAAGGCACAGGGCCACGCTCGAGCTCCCTATCCTTGCCTCGGGAGCGCGGCTGGAGTGTGTGTTGTGTGTGCGACCTGCCTTGGTCGCGAGCATATGCTGCATTTCGAGAAAGGCACGTAGCCAGCACGCGGCCAAGGCCAAGGCCGAGGCACGCAGCCACCCCGTGGCCAAGGCCTAGGCACGCGTCCACCCCGCGGCCAAGGCCATGGCACCCAGCCAGCCCGCGGCCAAGGCCCAGGCACGCAGCCACCCCGAGGCCAAGGCCTTGGCACACAGCCACCCGGTGGCCAAGGACAAGGCCATGGCACCCAGCCACCCCACGGCCAAGGCCTAGGCACGCAGCCACCCCGCGGCCAAGGCCAAGGCCGTGTGCTGTAGCTCACGGATCTTGGGCAACTTTCGCGTTTCCGGTCCGGTGCGGGATTTTGGGGTGATGCATTACATACGTGCGACAGTCGAACATCGGAAAAGAGGGGAGTCGATTTAGAGGTCCGAACCTCGTTTTACGGCCGATTTACCGAGGGTGTGGGGGTGCGAAAAGGGGACGAAACGTGCCCTCAAATTGGTCCGATTGTGGTAGAACTGGGCCGGGGGCCTCCTCACGGCGCAAGTACTGCTTTCCGCTCGAAGAAATGGCAAAAATAATGCGGGAGGCCCTGCGCCGATTTTTCCGCAAGAAAAGGCCAAAATCCGTGAGCTATAGCACACGGATAGTGGCCAAATTTCGTGTTTCGGGGGCGGCGTGGGATTTTGGGCCGGCGACGTTGGGTTTGGTGGGAGTCGGTGGTGGGAGAAAACGGAATCCAATTCCGAACTCCGAAACTCGTTTTACGGCCATCTTACCGGCAGCGAACGGGTGCCCAAACGGGTGAGCCCACTCGTCCGATTCAGGCAAAACCGGAGAAAGAAGTGGAAGGTAGGTGTGGATCTCAGTTTTTGGTCCAAGATTACGAAGAAACGGCGAGGACCGTGTGCTCAAATTTTGGCCAAATGCTCGCCCGCGGCCAAGGCGAAGCCACGCAGCCACCCCGCGGCCAACGCCCAGGCACAGGGCCACGCTCGAGCTCCCTATCCTTGCCTCGGAAGCGCGGCCCGAGTGTGTGTTGCGTGTGCGTGAGAGTGTGCGACCTGCCTTGGTCGCGAGCATGTGCTGCATTTCGAGCAAGGCACGGAGCCAGCCCGTGGCCAAGGCCAAGGCTGAGGCACGCAGCCACCCCGTGGCCAAGGCCAAGGGACGCGTCCACCCCGCGGCCAAGGCCATGGCACCCAGCCAGCCCGCGGACAAGGCCATGGCACCCAGCCAGCCCGCGGCCAAGGCCTAGGCACGCAGCCAGCCCGCGGCCAAGGCCTTGGCACGCAGCCACCCCGAGGCCAAGGCCAAGGCCAAGGCCATGGCATGCAGCCACCCCGTGGCCAAGGCCAAGGCCGTGTGCTGTAGCTCACGGATCTTGGCCAACTTTTGCGTTTCCTGGGCGGTGCGGGATTTTGGGGTGATGCATTAGATACGTGCGACAGTCAAGTGTTGGAAAAGAGGGGAGTCGATTTCGAGGTCCGAACCTCGTTTTGCGGCCGATTTACCGAGGGTGAGGGGGTGCGAAAAGGGGACGAAACGTGCCCTCGAATTGGTCCAATTGTGGTAGAGCTGGGCCGGGGGCCTCCTCACAGCGCAAGTACTGCTTTCCACTCGAAGAAATGGCAAAAATAATGCGGGAGGCCCTGCGCCCATTTTTCCGCCAGAAAAGGCCAAAATCCGTAAGCTATAGCACACGGATTGGGGCCAAATTTCGCGTTTCGGGGGCGGCGTGGGATTTTGGGCGGGCGTCGTCGGGTTTGGTGGGACTCGGTGGCGGGAGAAAACGGAATCCAATTCCGAGCTCCAAAACTCATTTTACGGCCATCTTACCGGCAGCGAACGGGTGCCCAAACGGGTGGGCCAACTCGTCCGATTCAGGCAAAACCGGAGAAAGAAGTGGAAGGTAGGTGTGGATCTCAGTTTTTGGTCCAAGAATACGAAGCAACGGCGAGGACCATGTGCTCACATTTTGGCCAAATGCTGGCCCGCGGCCAAGGCCAAGGCCAAGGCACGCAGCCACCCCGCGGCCAAGGGCAAGGCCATGGCACCCAGCCACCCCGCGGCCAAGGCTGTGTGCTGTAGCTCACGGACCTTGGCCAACTTTCGTGTCTCCGGGGTGGGGCGGGATTTTGGGGTAATTCATTAGATACGTGCGACGGTCGAATGTCGGAGAAGACGGGAGTCAATTCCGAGGTCCGAATCTTATTTTACGGCCGATTTTGGGGTAATTCATTAGATACGTGCGTGAGAGTGTGCAGGAGTGCGAAAAGGGGACGAAACATGCCCGCGAATTGATCCGGTTGTGGTAGAACTGGGTCGGGGGCCTCCTCACGGTGCTAGTACTGTTTTGCGATCGAAAAATGGCGAAAATAATGCGGGAGGCCCTGCGCCCATTTTTCCGCCCGAAAAGGCCAAAATCCGTGAGCTATAGCACACGGATTGCGGCCAAATTTCGTGTTTTGGGGGCGGCGTGGGATTTTTGGTGGGCATGGTCGGGTTTGGTGGGAGTCGGTGGCGGGCGAAAACGGAATCCAATTCCGAGTTCCCAAACTCGTTTTACGGCCATTTTACTGCCAGAGAACGGGTGCCCAAACGGGTGGGCCAACTCGTCGGATTCAGGCAAAACCAGTGAAAGAAGTGGAAGGTAGGTGTGGATCTTAGTTTTTGGTCCAAGAATAAGAAGCAACGGCAAGGACCGTGTGCTCACATTTTGGCCAGATGCTCACCCGCGGCCAAGGCACGCGGCCACCCCGCGGCCAAGGCCAAGGCGTAAGATGGTCAGAAACGAGTTTCGAGCTCGGAATTGATTCGCTTTTCCCACCACCGAATCCCACCAAACCCGACCACGCCAGCCCAAAATCCCACGCCCCGAAACACGAAATTTGCCACAATCCGTGCTATAGCACACGGATTTTGG
>JASUUG010001214.1:0-165500 GCA_030449905.1 Luvunga scandens
GCACACTCTCTCACACACACAACACACACTTGGACCGCGCTCCCGGGGCATGGATAGGGAGCTCGAGCGTGGCCCTCTGCCTTGGCCTTGGCCGCGGGGTGGCCGTGTGCCTTCGGCTTGGACTTGGCCGCGGGCGAGCATTTGTCCAAAATGTGAGCACACGGTCCTCACCGTTGCTTCGCATTCTTGGACCAAAAACTGAGATCCACGCCTACCTTCCACTTCTTTCTCCGGTTTTGCCTGAATCGGATGAGTTGGCCCACCCGTTTGGGAACCTGTTCTTTGGCGGTAAAATGGCCGTTAAATGAGTTTCGGAGCTCGGAATTGGATTCTGTTTTCTCCCGCCACCGACTCCCACCAAACCCGACCACGCCAGCCTAAAATCCCACGCCGCCCCCGAAAGACAACATTTGGCCGCAATCCGTGTGCTATAGCTCACGGATTTTGGCCTTTTCGGGCGGAAAAATGGGCGCAGGGCATCCCGCATTATTTTCGCCATTTCTTTGAGCGCAAAACAGTACTAGAACCGTGAGGAGGCCCCCGGCCCAGTTCTACCACAACCAGACCAATTCGCGGGCACGTTTCGTCCCCTTTTCGCACCCCCGAACGTTCGGTAAATCGGCCGTAAAACGAGGTTCGGACCTCGGAATCGACTCCCGTCTTCTCCGACGTTCGACTGTCGCACGTATCTAATGCATCATTCCAAAATCCCGCACCGCCCCGGAAACGCGAAAGTTGGCCAAGATCCGTGAGCTACAGCACACGGCCTTGGCCGCGGGGTGGCTGCGTGCCTAGGCCTTGGCAGCGGCGTGGCTGGGTGCCATGGCCTTGGCCTTGTCCATGGGGTGGCTGCGTGCCTTGGCCTTGGCCACGGGGTGGCTGCGTGCCTTGGGCTTGGCCGCGGGGTGGGTGGGTGCCATGGCCTTGGCCCTGGCCGCGGGGTGGCTGCGTGCCATGGCCTTGGCCGCGGGGTGGCTGGGTGCCATGGCCTTGGCCTAGGCCGCGGGGTTGCTGCATGCCTAGGCCTTCGCCGCGGGGTGGCTGGGTGCCATGGCCATGGCCTTGGCCGCGGGGTGGCTGCCTGCCTTGGGCTTGGCCGCGGGGTGGCTGGGTGCCATGGCCTTGGCCTTGGCCGCGGGGTGGCTGGGTGCCATGGCCTTGGCCTAGGCCGCGGGGTGGCTGCATGCCTAGGCCTTGGCCGCGGGGTGGCTGGGTGCCATGGCCATGGCCTTGGCCGCGGGGTGGCTGCGTGCCTTGGCCTTGGCCGCGGGCTGGCTGCGTGTCTTGCTCAAAATGCAGCACATGCTCGCGACCAAGGCACGTCGCACAATCTCGCGCACACACAACACAAACTTGGGCCGCGCTCCCGGGGCAAGGATAGGGAGCTCGAGGCTTGCCCTGTGCCTTGGCCTTGGCCGCGGGCGAGCATTTGGCCAAAATGTGAGCACACGGTCCTCTCCGTTGCTTCGTATTCTTGGACCAAAAATTGAGATCCACACCTACCTTCGACCTCTTTCTCCGGTTTTGCCTGAATCGTACGAGTTGGCCCACCCGTTTGGGCACCCGTTCTCTGGCGGTAAAATGGCCGTAAAACGAGTTTCGGAGCTCGGAATTGGATTCTGTTTTCTCCCGCCACCGACTCCCACCAAACCCGACCACGCAAACCAAAAATCCCACACCGCCCCCGAAAGACGAAATGTGGCCGCAATCCGTGTGCTATAGCTCATGGATTTTGGCCTTTTCGGGCTGAAAAATGGGCGCAGGGCCTCCCGCATTATTTTCGCCATTTCTTCGAGCGTAAAATAGTACTAGCACCGTGAGGAGGCCCCCGGCCCAGTTCTACCACAAGCGGACCAATTTGCGGGCACGTTTCGTCCCCTTTTCACACCCCCGCATGTTCGGTAAATCAGCCGTAAAATGAGGTTCGGACCTCGGAATCGACTCCCGTCTTCTCCGACGTTCGGCTGTCGCACGTATCTAATGCATCACCCAAAAATCCCGCACCGCCCCGGAAACGCGAAAGTTGGCCAAGATCCGTGAGCTACAGCGCACGGCCTTGGCCGCGGGGTGGCTGCGTGCCTAGGCCTTGGCAGCGGCATGGCTGGGTGCCATGGCCTTGGCCTTGGCAGCGGCATGGCTACGTGTCTAGGCCTTGGCCGCGGGGTGGCTGGGTGCCATGGCCTTGCCCTTGGCCGCTGGGTGGCTGCGTGCCTTGCCTTGGCCGCAGGCTGGCTGCGTGCCTAGGCCATGGCCGAGGGGTGGCTGCGTGCCTAGGCCATGGCCGAGGGGTGGCTGCGTGCCTAGACCTTGGCCGCGTGGTGGCTGCGTGCCTAGGCCTTGGCCGCGGGGTGGCTGGGTGCTATGGCCTTGGCTTTGGCCGCGTGGTGGCTGCGTGCCTAGGCCTTGGCCGCGGGGTGGCTGGGTGCCATGGCCTTGCCCTTGGCCGCGGGGTGGCTGCGTGCCTAGGCCATGGCCGCGGGGTGGCTGCGTGCCTAGACCTTGGCCGCGTGGTGGCTGCGTGCCTAGGCCTTGGCCGCGGGGTGGCTGGGTGCCATGGCCTTGGCTTTGGCTGCGTGGTGGCTGCGTGCCTAGGCCTTGGCCGCGGAGTGGCTGGGTGCCATGGCCTTGCCCTTGGCCGCGGGGTGGCTGCGTGCCTTGCCTTGGCCGCGGGCTGGCTGCGTGTCTAGGCCATGGCCTCGTGGTGGCTGCGTGCCTAGGCCATGGCCGCGGGGTGGCTGCGTGCCTAGGCCATGGCCGCGGGGTGGCTGTGTGCCTAGGCCTTGGCCGCGGGGTGGCTGGGTGCCATGGCCTTGGCTTTGGCCGCGGGGAGGCTGCGTGCCTTGGCTTTGGGCGCGGGGTAGCTGCGTGCCTTGCTCGAAATGCAGCACATGCTCGCGACCAAGGCACGTCGCACACTCTCGCACACACACAACACACACTTGGATCGCGCTCCCGGGGCAAGGATATGGAGCTCGAGCGTGGCCCTGTGCCGCGGGGTGGCCGCGTGCCTTGGCCTTGGCCTTGGCCGCGGGCGAGCATTTGGCCAAAATGTGAGGACACGGTCCTCGCCATTGCTTCGCATTCTTGGACCAAATACTGGGATCCACACCTACCTTCCACTTCTTTCTCCGGTTTTGCCTGAATCGGACGAGTTGGCCCACCCGTTTTGGAACCCGTTCTCTGGCGGTAAAATGGCCGTAAAACGAGTTTCGGAGCTCGGAATTGGATACCGTTTTCTCCCGCCACCGACTCCCACCAAACCCGACCACGCCAGCCAAAAATCCCACGCCGCCCCCGAAACACGAAATTTGGCCGCAATCCGTGTGCTATAGCTCACGGATTTTGGCCTTTTCGGGCGGAAAAATGGGCGCAGGGCCTCCCGCATTATTTTCGCCATTTCTTCGAGCGTAAAACAGTACTAGGACCGTGAGGAGGCCCCCGGCCCAGTTCTACCACAACCGGACCAATTCGCGGGCACGTTTCGTCCCCTTTTCGCACCCCTGCACGCTCGGTAAATCGGCCGTAAAACGAGTTTCGGGCGAAAAATGGGCGCAGGGCCTCCTGCATTATTTTCGCCATTTCTTCGATCGTAAAACAGTACTAGCACCGTGAGGAGGCCCCCGACCCAGTTCTACAACAACCGGATCAATTCGCGGCCACGTTTCGTCCCCTTTTCGCACTCCCGCACGTTGCGTAAATCGGCCGTAAAATGAGGTTCGGACCTCGGAATTGACTCCCGTCTTCTCCGACGTTCGACCGTCGCACGTATCTAATGCATCACCCCAAAATCCTGCACCGCCCCGGAAACGCGAAAGTTGGCCAAGATCCGTGAGCTACAGCACAAGGCCTTCGCCGCGGGGTGTCTGCGTGCCTAGGACTTGGCATGGCCTTGGCCTTGGCCACTGGGTGGCTGCGTGCCTTGGCCTTGGCCACTGGGTGGCTGCGTGCCTTGGCCTTGGCCGCGGGGTGGCTGGGTGCCATGGCCTTGGCTTTGGCCGCGGGGTGGCTGCGTGCCTAGGCCTTGGCCGCGGGGTGGCTGGGTGCCATGGCCTTGGCCTTGGCCGCGGGGTGGCTGCGAGCCTTGGCCTTGGCCGCTGGCTGGCTAAGTGCCTTGATCGAAATGCAGCACATGCTCGGGACCAAGGCACGTTGCACACTCTCGCGCACACACAACACACACTTGGGCCGCGCTCCCGGGGCAAGGATAGGGAGCTCGAGCGTGGCCTTGTGCCTTGGCCTTGGCCGCGGGGTGGCCTCGTGCCTTGGACTTGGCCTTGGCCGCGGGCGAGCATTTGGCCAAAATGTGAGCGCACGGTCCTCGCCGTTGCTTCGTATTCTTCTCCCAAAAACTGAGATCCACACCTACCTTCCACTTCTTTCTCTGGTTTTGCCTGAATCTGACGAGTTGGCCCACCCATTTGGGCACCCGTTCTCTGGCGGTAAAATGACCGTAAAACGAGTTTGGGAGCTCCGAATTGGATTCCGTTTTCTCCCGCCACCGACTCCCACCAAACCCGATCACGCCCGCCAAAAATCCCACGCCGCCCCCGAAACGCGAAATTTGGCCGCAATCCGTGTGCTATAGCTCACGGATTTTGGCCTTTTCGGGCGGAAAAATGGGCGCAGGGCCTCCCGCATTATTTTCGCCATTTCTTCGAGAGGAAAACAGTACTAGCACCGTGAGGAGGCCCCCAGCCCAGTTCTACCACAACCGGACCAATTCGCGGGAACGTTTCGTCGCCTTTTTGCACCCCCGCACATTCGGTAAATCGGCCGTAAAACGAGGTTCGGACCTCAGAATCGACTCCCGTCTTCTCCGACATTCGACTGTCGCAAGTATCTAATCCATCACCCCAAAATCCCGCCCCGCCCCGGAAACGCGAAAGTTGGCCAAGACACGGCCTTGGCAGCGGGGTGGCAGCGTGCCTAGGCCTTGGCCGCGGGCTGGCTGCGTGCCTTGGCTTTGGCCGCGGGCTGGCTGCCTGCGTTGCTCGAAATGCAGCACATGCTCGCGACCAAGGCACGTCGCACACTCTCTCACACACACAACACACACTTGGACCGCGCTCCCGGGGCATGGATAGGGAGCTCGAGCGTGGCCCTCTGCCTTGGCCTTGGCCGCGGGGTGGCCGCGTGCCTTGGCCTTGGCCTTGGCTGCGGGCGAGCATTTTTCCAAAATGTGAGCACACGGTCCTCGCCGTTGCTTCGTATTCTTGGACCAAAAACTGAGATCCACACCTACCTTCCAATTCTTTCTCCGGTTTTGCCTGAATCCGACAAGTTGGCCCACCCGTTTGGGCACCCGTTCTCTGGAAGTAAAATGGCCGTAAAACGACTTTCGGAGCTCGGAATTGGATTCCATTTTCTCCCGCCACCGACTCCCACCAAACCCGACCACGCCAGCCAAAAATCCCACGCCGCCCCCAAAACGTGAAATTTGGCCGCAATCCGTGTGCTATAGCTCACGGATTTTGGCCTTTTCGGGCGGAAAAATGCGAAAGTTGGCCAAGATCCGTGAGCTACAGCACACGGCCTAGGCCGTGGGGTGGCTGCGTGCCTAGGCCATGGCCGCGGGGTGGCTGCGTGCCTAGGCCATGGCAGCAGGGTGGATGCGTGCCTAGGCCTTGGCCGGGGGGTGGCTGCGTGCTTGGCCTTCGCCGCGGGGTGGCTGGGTGCCATGGCCTTGGCTTTGGCCGCGGGGTGGCTGCGTGCCTTGGCTTTGGCCGCGGGCTGGCTGCGAGCCTTGCTCGAAATGCAGAACATGCTCGCGACCAAGGCACGTCGCACACTCTCACATACACACAACACAAACTTGGACCGCGCTCACGGATTTTGGCCTTTTCGGGCGGAAAAATGGGCGCAGGGCCTCCCGCATTATTTTCGCCATTTCTTCGAGAGGAAAACAGTGCTAGCACCGTGAGGAGGCCCCCGGCTCAGTTCTACCACAACCGGACCAATTCGCGGGCACGCTTCGTTCCCTTTTCGCAACCCCGCACGTTCGTTAAATTAGACGTAAAACGAGGTTCGGACCTCGGAATCGACTCCCGTCTTCTCCGACGTTCGACTGTCGCACATATCTAATGCATCACCCCAAAATACTGGCCCGTCCCGGAAACGCGAAAGTTGGCCAAGATCCGTGAGCTACAGCACACGGCCTTGGCCTAGGGGTGGCTGCGTGCCTAGGCCTTGGCCGCGGGGTGGCTGGGTGCCATGGCCTTGGCCTTGGCCGCGGGGTGGCTGCGTGCCTTGGCCTTGGCCTCGGGCTGGCTGCGTGCCATGCTCGAAATGCAGCACATTCTCAGGACCAAGGCACGTCGCACACTCTCGCGCACACACAATACACACTTCGGCCGCGCTCCCGGGGCAAGGATAGAGAGCTCGAGCATGGCCCTATGCCTTGGCCTTGGCCGCGGGGTGGCCGCGTGCCTTGGCCGCGGGCGAGCATTTGGCCAAAATGTGAGCACACGGTCCTCGCCGTTGCTTCGTATTCTTGGACGAAAAACTGAGATCCACCACTTCTTTCTCCGGTTTTGCGTGAATCGGATGAGTTGGCCCACCCATTTGGGCACCCGTTCCCTGGCGGTAAAATGGCCGTAAAACGAGTTTCGGAGCTCGGAATTGGATTCCGTTTTCTCCCGCCACCGACTCCCACCAAACCCGACCACGCCGGCCAAAAATCCCACGCCGCCCCCGAAACGCGAGATTTGGCCGCAATCCGTGTGCTATAGCTCACGGATTTTGGCCTTTTCGGGCGGAAAAATGAGCGCAGGGCCTCCCGCATTATTTTCACCATTTCTTCGAGAGGAAAACAGTACTTGCACCGTGAGGAGGCCCCCGGCCCAGTTCTACCACATCCGGACCAATTCGCGGGCACGGGTCCCCGTTGCACCCCCGTTTCCCCTTGTCGCACCCCCGCACGTTCGGTAAATCAGACGTAAAACGAGGTTCGGACCTCGGAATCGACTCCTGTCTTCTCCGACGTTCATCTGTCGCACGTATCTAATGCATCACCCCAAAATCCCGCCACGCCCCGGAAACGCGAAAGTTGGCCAAGATCCATGAGCTACAGCTCACCGTTGCTTCGTATTCTTGGACCAAAAACTGATATCCACACCTACCTTCCACTTCTTTCTCCGGTTTTGCCTGAATCCGACGAGTTGGCCCACCCGTTTGGGCACCCTTTCTCTGGCGGTAAAATGGCCATAAAATGAGTTTCGGAGCTCGGAATTGGATTCCGTTTTCTCCCGCCACCGACTCCCACCAAACCCGACCACGCCAGCCAAAAATTCCACGCCGCCCCTGAAACACGAAATTTGGCCGCAATCCGTGTGCTATAGCTCACGGATTCCGGCCTTTTCGGGCGGAAAAATGGGCGCAGGGCCTCCCGCATTATTTTCGCCATTTCTTCGAGCGGAAAACAGTACTAGCACCATGAGGAGGCCCCCGGCCCAGTTCTACCACAACCGGACCAATTTGTGGGCACATTTCGTCCCCTTTTCGCTCCCCCGCACGTTCGGTAAATCGGCCGTAAAATGAGGTTCGGACCTCGGAATCGACTCCCGTCTTCTCCGACGTTCGACTGTCGCACGTATCTAATGCATATCCCCAAAATCCCGCACCACCCCGGAAACGCGAAAGTTGGCCAAGATCCGTGAGCTATAGCACACGGCCTTGGCTGCGGGGTGGCGGCGTGCCTAGGTCTTGGCCGCAGCGTGGCTGGGTGCCATGGCCTTGGCCTTGGCCACGGGGTGGCTGCGTGCCTAGGCCTTGGCCGCAGGGTGGCTGGGTGCCATGGCCTTGGCCTTGGCCTCAGCGTGGCTGCGTGCCTAGGACTTGGCCACGGGGTGGCTGGGTGCCATGGCCTTGGCCTTGGCCGCGGGGTGGCTGCATGCCTTGGCTTTGGCCGCGGGCTGGCTGCGTGCCTTGCTCGAAATGCAGCACATGCTCGCGACCAAGGCACGTCGCCAACTCTCGCACACACACAACACACACTTGGACCGCCCTCCCGGGGCATGGATAGGGAGCTCGAGCGTGGCCCTGTGCCCTTGCCTTGGCCGCGGGTGAGATTTTGGCCAAAATGTGAGGACACGGTCCTCGCCGTTGCTTCACATTCTTGGACCAAAAACTGAGATCCACACCTACCTTCCACTTCTTTCTCCGGTTTTGCCTGAATCGGACGAGTTGGCCCACCCATTTGGGAACCCGTTCTCTGGCGGTAAAATGGCCGTAAAACGAGTTTCGGAGATCGGAATTGGATTCCTTTTTCTCCTGCTACCGACTCCCACCAAACCCGACCACGCCAGCCAAAAATTCCACGCCGCCCCCGAAACACGAAATTTGGCCGCAATCCGTGTGCTATAGCTCACGGATTTTGGCCTTTTCGGGCGGAAAAATGGGCGCAGGGCCTCCCGCATTATTTTCGCCATTTCTTCGAGAGGAAAACAGTACTACCACAAACGGACCAATTCGCGGCCACGTTTCGTTCCCTTTTCGCACCCCCGCACGTTCGGTAAATCGGCCGTAAAACGAGGTTTGGACCTCGGAATCGACTCCCGTCTTCTCCGACGTTCGACTGTCGCACGTATCTAATGCATCACCCCAAAATCCCGCCCCGCCCCAGAAACGCAAAAGTTGGCCAGGTTCCGTGAGCTACAGCACACGGCCTTGGCAGCAGGGTGGCTGGGTGCCATGGCCTTGGCCTTGGCCGCGGGGTGGCTATGTGCCTTGGCCTTGGCCGCGGGCTGGCTGCAATCCGTGTACTATAGCTCACGGATTTTGGCCTTTTCGGGCGGAAAAATGCGAAAGTTGGCCAAATAGCTCATTGCCTTGGCCGCAGGGTGGCTGCGTGCCTAGGCCATAGCCGCGGGATGGCTGCGTGCCTAGGCCATGGCCGCGGGGTGGCTGGGTGCCACGGCCTTGGCCTTGGCCACGGGGTGGCTGGGTGCCTTGCTCGAAATGCAGCACATGCTCGCGACCAAGGCACGTCGTACACTCTCGCGTACACACAATACACACTTGGGTTGCGCTCCCGGGGCAAGAAGAGGGAGCTCGAGCGTGGCCTTGTGCCTTGGCCTTGGCCGCGGGGTGGCCGTGTGCCTTGGCCGCGGGCGAGCATTTTGCCAAAATGTGAGCACACGTTCCTCTCCGTTGCTGGGTGCCTTGGCCTTGGCCACGGGGTGGCTGGGTGCCTTGGCCTTGGCCACGGGGTGACTGCGTGCCTTGGCCTTGGCCGCGGGGTGGCTGCGTGCCTAGGCCTTGGCCGCGGGGTGGCTGGGTGCCATGGCCTTGGCCTTGGCCGCGGGGTGGCTGCGGGCCTTGCTCGAAATGCAGCACATGCTCGCGACCAAGGCACCGCCGTTCTACCACTCGGCGCACACACAACACACACTTGGACCGCGCTCCCGGGGCAAGGATAGGGAGCTCGAGCGTGGCCCTGTGCCTTGGCCTTGGCCGCGGGGTGGCCGCGTGTCTTGGCCTTGGCCTTGGCCGCGGGCGAGCATTTGGCCAAAATGTAAGCACACGGTCCTCGCCTTTGCTTCGTATTCTTGGACCAAAAACTGAGATCCACACCTACCTTCCACTTCTTTCTCCGGTTTTGCCTGAATCTGACGAGTTGGCCCACCCGTTTGGGAACTCGTTCTCTGGCGGTAAAATGGCCGTTAAACGAGTTTCGGAGCTCGGAATTGGATTCCGTTTTCTCCCGCCCAGTTCTACCACTACCGGACCAATTCGCGGGCACATTTCGTCCCCTTTTCGCACCCCCGCACGTTCGGTAAATCGGCCGTAAAAGGAGGTTCGGACCTCGGAATCGACTCCCGTCTTCTCCCACGTTCGACTGTCGCACGTATCTAATGCATCACCCCAAAATCACGCACTGCCCCGGAAACGCGAAAGTTGGCCATGATCCGTGAGCTACAGCACGCGGCCTTGGCGTTGGCCGCGGGGTGGCTGCGTCCCATGGCCTTGGCCTTGGCCGTGGGGTGGATGCGTGCCATGGCCTTGGCCGTGGCCTCGGGGTGGCTGCGTGACAAGGCCTTGGCCGCGAGCTCGCTGGGTGCCATGGCCTTGGCCGCGGGGTGGACGCGTGCCTTGGTCTTGCCCACGGGGTGGCTGCGTGCCCCGGCCTTGGCCTCGGCCGCGGGCTGGCTCCGTGCCTTGCTCGAAATGCAGCACATGCTCGCGACCAAGGCAGGTTGCACACTCTCACGCACACACAACACACACTCCGGCCGCGCTCCCGAGGAAAGGATAGGGAGCTCGAGCGTGGCACTGTGCCTTGGTGTTGGCCGCGGGGTGGCTGCGTGGCTTGGCCTTGGGCACGGGGTGGCTGCGTGCCTCGGCCTTGGCCTTGGCCGCGGGGTGGACGCGTGCCTTGGCCTTGCCCACGGGGTGGCTGCGTGCCTCGGCCTTGGCCTTGGCCGCGGGCTGGCTCCGTGCCTTGCCCGAAATGCAGCACATGCTCGCGACCAACGCAGGTCGCACACTCTCACGCACACACAGCACACACTCGGGCCGCGCTCCCGAGGCAAGGATAGGGAGCTCGAGCGTGGCCCTGTGCCTTGACGTTGGCCGCGGGGTGGCTGCGTGGCTTGGCCTTGGCCGCGGGCGAGCATTTGGCCAAAATGTGAGCACACGGTCCTCGCCGTTTCTTCGTATTCTTGGACCAAAAACTGAGATCCACACCTACCTTCCACTTCTTTCTCCGATTTTTCCTGAATCGGACGAGTTGGCCCACCCGTTTGGGCACCCGTTTGCTGCCTGTAAGATGGCCGTAGAACGAGTTTCGGAGCTCAGAATTGGATTCCGTTTTCTCCCGCCACCGACTCCCACCAAACCCGACGACGCCAGCCCAAAATCCCACGCCTCCCCCGAAACGCGAAATTTGGCCACAATCCGTGCGGTATAGCTCACGGATTTTGGCATTTTCTGGCGGAAAAATGGGCGCAGGGCCTCCCGCATTATTTTTGCCATTTCTTCGAGCGGAAAGCAGTACTTGCGCCGTGAGGAGGCCCCCGGCCCAGTTCTACCAAAATCGGACCAATTCGACGGCACGTTTCATCCCCTTTTCGCACCCCCGCACCCTCGGTAAATCGGCCGTAAAACGAGGTTCGGACCTCGAAATCGACTCCCCGCTTTTCCGACGTTCGACTGTTGCACGTATCTAATGCATCACCCCAAAATCCCGCACCACCCCGGAAACGCGAAAGTTGCCCAAGATCCGTGAGCGACAGCACACGGCCTTGGCCTTGGCCGCCGGGTGGCTGCATGCCTAGGGCTTGGCCGCGTGGTGGCTGGGTGCCATGGCCTTGGCCTTGGCCACCGGGTGGCTGTGTGCCAAGGCCTTGGCCGCGGGGTGGCTGCAAGCCTAGCCCTTGGCCGCAGGCTGGCTGGGTGCCATGGCCTTGGCCGCGGGGTGGACGCGTGCCTAGTCCTTGGCCACGGCGTGGCTGCGTGCCTCAGCCTTGGCCTTGGCCTCGGGGTGGCTGCGTGCCATGGCCTTGGCCTTGGCCTCGGGGTGGCTGCGTGCCATGGCCTTGGCCTTGGCCTCGGGGTGGCTGCGTGCCATGGCCTTGGCCACGGGGTGGCTGCGTGCCATGGCCTTGGCCTTGTCCTCGGGGTGGCTGCGTGCCATGGCCTTGGCCACGGGGTGGCTGCGTGGCTCGGCCTTGGCCTTGGCCGCGGGCTGGCTCCGTGCCTTGCTCGAAATGCAGCACTTGCTCGCGACCAAGGCAGGTCGCACACTCTCATGCACACACAACACACACTTGGGCCGCGCTCCCGAGGCAAGGATAGGGAGCTCGAGCGTGGCCCTGTGCCTTGGCGTTGGCCGCGGGGTGGCTGCGTGGCTTGGCCTTGGACGCGGGCGAGCATTTGGCCAAAATGTGAGAACACGGTCCTCGCCGTTTCTTCCTATTCTTGGACCAAAAACTGAGATCCACACCTACCTTCCACTTCTTTCTCCGGTTTTGCTTGAATCAGACGAGTGGGCCCACCCGTTTGGGCACCAGTTCGCTGCCGGTAAGATGGCCGTAAAATGAGTTTCGGAGCTCGGAATTGGATTACGTTTTCTCCCGCCACCGACTCCCACCAAACCCAGCCACGCCAGCCCAAAATCCGACGCCGACCCCGAAACGCGAAATTTGGCCACAATTAGTGTGCTATAGCTCACGGATTTTGGCCTTTTCCGGGGGAAAAATGGGCGCAGGGCCTCCCGCATTATTTTCGCCATTTCTTCGAGCGGAAAACAGTACTTTCGCCGTGAGGAGGCCCCCGGGCTAGTTCTACCACAATGGGACCAATTCGCGGGCAAGTTTCGTCCCCTTTTCGCACCCCCGCGCCCTCGGTAAATCGGCCGTAAAACGAGGTTCGGACCTCGAAATCGACTCCCCTCTTTTCCAACGCTTGACTGTCGCACGTATCTAATGAATCACCCCAAAATCCCGCACCGCCCCAGAAACGCGAAAGTTGGCAAATATCCGTGAGCTACAGCACACGGGCTTGGCCTTGGCCACGGAGTGGCTGCGTGCCATGGCCTTGGCCTTGGCCTCGGGGTGGCTGCGTGCCTTGGCCTTGGCCGCGGGCTGGCTGGGTGCCATGGCCTTGGCCGCGGGGTGGACGCGTGCCTTGGCCTTGGCCACGGGGTGGCTGCGTGCCTCGGCCATGGCCTTGGCCGCGGGCTGGCTCCGTGCCTTGCTCGAAATGCAGCACATGCTCGCGACCAAGGCAGGTCATACACTCTCACGCACACACAACACACACTTGGGCCGCGCTCCCGAGGCAAGGATAGGGAGCTCGAGCGTGGCCCTGTGCCTTGGCATTGGCCGCGGGGTGGCTGCGTGGCTTGGCCTTGGCCGCGGGCGAGCATTTGGCCAAAATGTGAGCACACGGTCCTCGCCGTTTCTTCGTTTTCTTGGACCAAAAACTGAGATCCACACCTACCTTCCACTTCTTTCTCCGGTTTTGGCGGAATCGGATGAGTGGGCCCACCTGTTTGTGCACCCGTTCGCTGCCGGTAAGATGGCCGTAAAACGAGTTTCGGAGCTCGGAATTGGATTCCGTTTTCTCCCACCACCGACTCCCACCAAACCCGACAACGCCAGCCCAAAATCTGACGCCAGCCCCGAAACGCGAAATTTGGCTACAATCCGTGTGCTATAGCTCACGGATTTTGGCCTTTTCCGAGGGAAAAATGGGCGCAGGGCCTCCCGCATTATTTTCAACATTTCTTCGAGTGGAAAACAGTACTTGCGCCGTGAGGAGGCCCCCGGGCCAGTTCTACCGCAATCGGACCAATTCACGGGCACGTTTCGTCCCCTTTTCGCACCCCGCACCCTCGGTAAATCGGCCGTAAAACGAGGTTCTGACCTCGAAATCGACTCCCCTCTTTTCCAACGCTCGACTGTCGCACGTATCTAATGCATCACCCCAAAATCCCGCACCGCCCCGGAAACGCGAAAGTTGGCCAAGATCCGTGAGCTACAGCACACGGCCTTGGCCTTGGCCGCGGGGTGGCTGTGTGCCATGGCCTTGGCCTTGGCCGCGGGGTGGCTGCATGCCATGGCCTTGGCCTTGGCCTCGGGGTGGCCGCGTGCCAAGGCCTTGGCCGCGTGATGGCTGCGTGCCTAGGCCTTGGCCGCGGGCTGCTGGGTGCCATGGCCTTGGCCGCGGGGTGGTCGCGTTCCTTGGCCTTGGTCACGGGGTGGCTGCGTGCCTCGGCCTTGGCCTTTGCCTCGGCCTGGCTCCGTGCCTTGCTCGAAATGCAGCACATGCTCGCGACCAAGGCAGGTCGCACACTCTCACGCACACACAACACACACTCCGGCCGCGCTCCCAAGGCAAGGATAGGGAGCTCGAGCGTGGCCCTGTGCCTTGTCGTTGGCCGCGGGGTGGCTGCGTCGCTTGGCCTTGGCCGCGGGCGAGCATTTGGCCAAAATGTGAGCACACGGTCCTTGCCGTTTCTTCGTATTCTTGGACAAAAAACTGAGATCCACACCTACCTTCCACTTCTTTCTCCGGTTTTGCCTGATTCGGACGAGTTGGCCCACCTGTTTGGGCACCCGTTCGCTGCCAGTAAGATGGCCGTAAAACGAGTTTTGGAGCTCGGAATTGGATTCCGTTTTCTCCCGCCACCAACTCCCACCAAACCCGACGACGCCATTCCAAAATCCCATGCCGCCCCCGAAACGCGAAATTTGGCCACAATCCGTGCGGTATAGCTCACGGATTTTGGCATTTTCTGGCGGAAAAATGGGCGCAGGGCCTCCCGCATTATTTTTGCCATTTCTTCGAGCGGAAAGCAGTACTTGCGCCGTGAGGAGGCCCCCGGCCCAGTTCTACCACAATCGGACCAATTCGAGGGCACGTTTCGTCCCCTTTTCGCACCCCCGCACACTCGGTAAATCTGCCGTAAAACGAGGTTCGGACCTCGAAATCGATTGCCCTCTTTTCCGACGTTCGACTGTCGCACGTATCTAATGCATCACCCCAAAACCCCGCACCGCCCCGGAGACGCGAAAGTTGGCCAAGATCCGTGAGCGACAGCACACGGCCTTGGCCTTGGCCGCGGGGTGGCTGCATGCCTAGGCCGCAGGGTGGCTGGGTGCCATGGCCTTGGCCTTGGCCACCGGGTGGCTGTGTGCCAAGGCCTTGGCCGCGGGGTGGCTGCGTGCCTAGGCCTTGGCCGCGGGCTGGATGGGTGACATGGCCTTGGCCGCGGGGTGGACGCGTGCCTAGGCCTTGGCCACGGGGTGGCTGCGTGCCTCAGCCTTGGCCTTGGAGGCGGGCTGGCTCCGTGCCTTGCTCGAAATGAAGCACATGCTCGCGACCAAGGCAGGTCGCACACTCTCGGGCCGCGCACCCGAGGAAAGGGTAGGGAGCTCGAGCGTGGCCCTGTGCCTTGGCCTTGGCCGCGGGCGAGCATTTGGCCAAAATGTGAGCACACGGTCCTCGCCGTTTCTTCGTATTCTTGGACCAAAAACTGAGATCCACACCTACCTTCCACTTCTTTCTCCGGTTTTGCCTGAATCGGATGAGTTGGCCCACCCGTTTGGGCACCCGTTCGCTGCCGGTAAGATGGCCGTAAAACGGGTTTCGGAGCTCGGAATTGGATTCTGTTTTCTCCCACCACCGACTCCCACCAAACCCGACGATGGCAGCCCAAAATCCCACGCCACCCCCGAAACACGAAATTTGGCCACAATCCGTGTGCTATAGCTCGCGGATTTTGGCCTTTTCTGGCGGAAAAATGGCCGCAGGGCCTCCCGCATTATTTTTACCATTTCTTCAAGCGGAAAGCAGTACTTGCGCCGTGAGGAGGCCCCCGGCCCAGTTCTACCACAATCGGACCAATTCGAGGGCACGTTTCGTCCCATTTTCGCACCCCCGCACCCTCGGTAAATCGGCCGTAAAACGAGGTTCGGACCTCGAAATCGACTCCCCTCTTTTCCGACGCTAGACTGTCGCACGTATCTAATGAATCACCCCAAAATCCCGCACCGCCCCGGAAACGCGAAAGTTGGCCAAGATCCGTGAGCTACAGCACACGGGCTAGGCCTTGGCCGTGTGGGGGCTGCGTGCCATGGCCTTGGCTTGGCCTCGGGGTGGCTGCGTGCCTAGGCCTTGGCCGCGGGCTGGCTGGGTGCCATGGCCTTGGCCGCGGGCTGGCTGGGTGCCATGGCCTTGGCCGCGGGGTGGACGCGTGCCTTGGCCTTGGCCACGGGGTGGCTGCGTGCCTCGGCCTTGGCCTTGGCCGCGGGCTGGCTCCGTGCCTTGCTCGAAATGCAGCACATGCTCGCGACCAAGGCAGGTCGCACACTCTCACGCACACACAACACACACTCCGGCTGCGCTCCCGAGGCAATGATAGGGAGCTCGAGCGTGGCCCTGTGCCTTGGCGTTGGCCGCGGGGTTGCTGCGTGGCTTGGCCTTGGCCTTTTCGGTAAATCGGCCCTAAAACGTGGTTCGGTCCTCGAAATCGACTCCCCTCTTTTCCAACGCTCGACTGTCGCACGTATCTAATGCATCACCCCAAAATCCCGCACGTTTCGTCCCCTTTTCCCACCCCGCAGTTGGCCAAGATCGTGAGTTAGGACGAAACGGCCTATTTTGGCCGACTGTTGGCCGTGGAATGCATCACCCCAAAATCCTGGCCTTGGCCTTGGCCAAGATCCGTGGCTACATGCCATGGCCTTGGCCTTGGCCTCGGGGTGGCTGCGTGCCAAGGCCTTGGCCGCGGGCTGGCTGCGTGCCTAGGCCTTGGCAGTGGGCTGACTGGGTGCCATGGCCTTGGCCCCGGGCTGGCTGGGTGCCATGGCCTTGGCAGCGGGGTGGACGCGTGCCTTGGCCTTGGCCACGAGGCGGCTGCGTGCCTCGGCCTTGGCCTTGGCCGCGGGCTGGCTCCGTGCCTTGCTCGAAATGCAGCACATGCTCGCGACCAAGGCAGGTCGCACACTCTCACGCACACACAACACACACTCCGGCCGTGCTGCCGAGGCAAGGAAAGGGAGCTCGAGCGTGTCCCTGTGCCTTGGCGTTGGCCGCGGGGTGGCTGCGTGGCTTGGCGTTCGCCGCGGGCAAGCATTTGGCCAAAATGTGAGCACAAGGTCCTCGCCATTTCTTTGTATTCTTGGACCAAAAACTGAGATCCACACCTACCTTCCGCTTCTTTCTCCGGTTTTACCTGAATCGGACGAGTTGGCCCACCCGTTTGGGCACCCGTTTGCTGCCGTTAAGATGGCCGTAAAACGAGTTTCGGAGCTCGGAATTGGATTCCGTTTTCTCCCACCACCGACTCCCACCAAACCTGATGACGCCAGCCCAAAATCCCACGCCGCCCCGAAACGCGAAATTTGGCCACAATCCGTGTGCTATAACTCACGGATTTTAGCCTTTTCTGGTGGAAAAATGGGCGCAGGGCCTCCCGCATTATTTTTACGATTTCTTCGAGCAGAAAGCAGTACTTGCGCCGTGAGGAGGCCCCCGGCCCAGTTCTACCACAATGGAACCAATTCGAGGGCACGTTTCGTCCCCTTTTCGCACCCCCGCACACTCGGTAAATCGACCGTAAAACGAGGTTCGGACCTCGAAATCGACTCCCCTCTTTTCCGACGTTCGACTGTCGTACGTATCTAATGCATCACCCCAAAATCCCGCACCGCCCCGGAAATTCGAAAGTTGGCCAAGATCCGTGAGCGACAGCACACGGCCTTGGCCTTGGCCGCGGGGTGGCTGCGTGCCTAGGCCCTGGCCGCGGGGTGGCTGTGTGCCTAGGCCTTGGCCTCGGCCACCTGGTGGCTGTTTGCCAAGGCCTTGGCCGCGGGGTGGCTGCGTGCCTAGGCCTTGGCCGCGGGCTGGCTGGGTGCCATGGCCTTGGCCGCGGGGTGGACGCGTGCCAAGGCCTTGGCCGCGGGGTGGCTGCATGCCTAGGCCTTGGCCGCGGGCTGGCTGGGTGCCATGGCCTTGGCCGCGGGGTGGACGCGTGCCTAGGCCTTGGCCACGGGGTGGGTGCGTGCCTCGGCCTTGGCCTTGGCCGCGGGCTGGCTACGTGCCATTCTCGAAATGCAGCATATGCTCGCGACCAAGGCAGGTTGCACACTCTCACGCACACACAACACACACTCCGGCCACGCTCCCGAGGCAAGGATAGGGAGCTCGAGCGTGGCCCTGTACCTTGGCGTTGGCCGCGGGGTGGCTGCATGGCTTGGCCTTGGCCGCGGGCGAGCATTTGGCCAAAATGTGAGCACACGGTCCTCGCCGTTTCTTCGTATTCTTGGACCAAAAACTGAGATCCACACCGACCTTCCACTTCTTTCTCCGGTTTTGCCTGAATTGGACGAGTGGGCCCACCCGTTTGGGCACCCGTTCGCTGCCGGTAATAAAACGAGTTTTGGAGCTCGGAATTGGATTCCGTTTTCTCCCGCCACCGACTCCCACCAAACCCGACCACGCCAGCACACGGCCTTGGCCTTGGCCGCGGGCTGGCTGCGTGCCATGGCCTTGGCCTTGGCCATGGGGTGGCAGCGTGCCATGGCCTTGGCCTTGGCCGCGGGGTGGCTGCGTGCCATGGCCTTGGCCCTGGCCTCGGGGTGGCTGCGTGCCAAGGCCTTGGCCGCGGGCTCGCTGGGTGCCATGGCCTTGGCCGCGGGCTGGCTGTGTGCCATAGCCTTGGCCGCGGGGTGGACGCGTGCCTTGGCCTTGGCCACGGGGTGGCTGCGTGCCTCGGCCTTGGCCTTGCCCGCGGGCTGGCTGCGTGCATTGCTCGAAATGCAGCATATGCTCGCGACCAAGGTAGGTCGCACACTCTCACGCACACACAACACACACTCGGGCCGCGCTCCCGAGGCAAGGATAGGGAGCTCGAGCATGGCCTTGTGCCTTGGCCAAATTTCGCGTTTCGGGTGCGGCGTGGGATTTTGGGCTGGCGTGGTCGGGTTTGGTGGGAGTCGGTGGCGGGAGAAAACGGAATCCAATTCCGAGCTCCGAAACTCGTTTTACGGCCATCTTACCGGAAGCGAACGGGTGCCCAAACGGGTGGGCCCACTCGTCCGATTCAGGCAAAACCGGAGAAAGAAGTGGAAGGTAGGTGTGGATCTCAGTTTTTGGTACATGAATACGAAGAAACGGCGAGGACCGTGTGCTCACATTTTGGCCAAATGCTCGCCCGGGGCCAAGGCCAAGCCATGCAGCCACCCCGTGGCCAACGCCAAGGCACAGGGCCACGCTCGAGCTCCCTATCCTTGCCTCGGGAGCACGGCCGGAGTGTGTGTTGTGTGTGCGTGAGAGTGTACGACCTGCCTTGGTCGCGAGCATATGCTGCATTTCGAGAAAGGCACGTAGCCAGCCCGCGGCCAGGGCCAAGGCCGAGGCACGCAGCCACCCCGTGGCCAAGGCCTAGGCACGCGTCCACCCCGCGGCCAAGGCCATGGCACCCAGCCAGCCCGCGGCCAAGGCCTAGGCACGCAGCCACCCCGCGGCCAAGGCCTAGGCACGCAGCCACCCCGCGGCCAAGGCCTTGGCACACAGCGACCCGGTGGCCAAGGCCAAGGCCATGGCACCCAACCACCCCGCGGCCAAGGCCTAGGCACGCTGCCACCGCGCGGCCAAGGCCAAGGCCGTGTGCTGTCGCTCACGGATCTTGGCCAACTTTCGCGTTTCCAGGGCGGTGCGGGATTTTGGGGTGATGCATTAGATACGTACGACAGTCGAACGTCGGAAAAGAGGGGAGTCGATTTCGAGGTCTGAACCTCGTTTCACGGCCGATTTACCGAGGCCGCGGGGGTGCGAAAAGGGGATGAAACATGCCCTCGAATTGGTCCGATTGTGGTAGAACTGGGCAGGGGGCCTCCTCACGGCGCAAGTACTGCTTTCCGCCCAAAGAAATGGCGGGAGGCCCTGCGCCCATTTTTCCGCCAGAAAAGGCCAAAATCCGTGAGCTATAGCACATGGATTGTGGCCAAATTTCGCGTTTCTGGGGCGGCGTGGGATTTTGGGTTGGCATCGTCGGGTTTGGTGTGAGTCGGTGGCGGGAGAAAACGGAATCCAATTCCGTTTTGGCCAAATTTCGCTCACGGATTTCGCAATCTGGCCAAATTTCGCGTTTCGGGAGCGCGGCCGGAGTGTGTGTTGTGTGTTCGTGAGAGTGTGCGACCTGCCTTGGTCGCGAGCATGTGTTGCATTTCGAGCAAGGCACGGAGCCAGCCGAGCGTTGGAAAAGAGGGGAGTCGATTTCGAGTTCCGAACCTCGTTTTACCAGCCGGCGGCCAAGGCCAAGGCCGAGGCACGCAGCCACCCCGTGCCCAAGGCCAAGGCACGCGTCCACCCCGTGGCCAAGGCCATGGCACACAGGTAGCCCGCGGCCAAGGGCTAGGCACGCAGCCAGCCCGTGGCCAAGGCCATGGCACGCAGCTACCCCGCGACTAAGGCCAAGCCCGTGTGCTGTAGCTCATTGATCTTGGCCAACTTTCGCGTTTCCGGGGCGGTGCAGGATTTTGGGATGATGCATTAGATACGTTCGGCAGTCGAACGTCGGAAAAGAGGGGAGTCGATTTCCAGGGCCGAACCTCATTTTACGGCCGATTTACTCAGGGTGCGGGGGTGCGAAAAGGGGACAAAAAGTGCCCGCGAATTGGTCCGATTGTGGTAGAACTGGGCCGGGGGCCTCCTCACGGCGCAAGTACTGTTTTCCGCTCGAAGAAATGGCAAAAATAATGCGGGAGGCCCTCCGCCCATTTTTCCGCCAGAAAAGGCCAAAATCCGTGAGCTATAGCACACGGATTGTGGCCAAATTTCGCATTTCGGGGGCGGCGTGGGATTTTTGTCGGGCGTCATCGGGTTTGGTGGGAGTCGATGGCGGGAGAAAACGGAATCCAATTCCGAGCTCCGAAACTCGTTTTACGGCCATCTTACCGGCAGCGAACGGGTGCCCAAACGGGTGGGCCAACTCGTCCGATTCAGGCAAAAATGGCGAGGACCGTGTGCTCACATTTTGGCCAAATGCTCGCCCGCGGCCAAGGCCAAGCCACGCAGCCACCCCGCGGCGAACGCCAACGCAGAGGGCCACGCTCGAGCTCCCTATCCTTGCCTTGGGAGCGTGGCCCGAGTGTGTGTTGTGTGTTCGTGATGTGTGCGACCTGCCTTGGTCGCGAGCATTTGCTGCATTTCGATCAAGGCACGGAGCCAGCCCGCGGCCAAGGCCAAGGCCGAGGCACGCAGCCACCCCGTGGCCAAGGCCAAGGCACGCGTCCACCCCGCGGCCAAGGCCATGACCGTGTGCTGTAGCTCCCGGATCTTGGCCAACTTTCGTGTTTCCGGGGCGGTGCGGGATTTTGGGGTGATCCATTAGATACGTACGACAGTCGAGCGTTGGAAAAGAGGGGAGTCGATTTTGAGGTCCGAACCTCGTTTTACGGCCGATTTACCGGCCGCGAACGGGTGCCCAAACGGGTGGGCCACTCGTCCGATTCAGGCAAAACCGGAGAAAGAAGTGGAAGGTAGGTGTGGATCCCAGTTTTTGGTCCAAGAATACGAAGAAACGGGGAGGACCGTGTGCTCACATTTTGGCCAAATGCTCACTTGCGGCCAAGGCCAAGCCATGCAGCCACCCCGCGGCCAACGCCAAGGCACAGGGCCACACCCGAGCTCCCTATCCTTGCCTCGGGAGCGCGGCCGGAGTGTGCGTTGTGTGTGCGTGAGAGTGTACGACCTGCCTTGGTCGCGAGCATATGCTGCATTTCGAGAAAGGCACGTAGCCAGCCCACGGCCAAGGCCAAGGCCGAGGCACACAGCCACCCCGTGGCCAAGGCCTAGGCACGCGTCCACCCCCGGCCAAGGCCATGGCACCTAGCCAGCCCGCGGCCAAGGCCTAGGCACGCAGCCACCCGGCGGCCAAGGCCTTGGCACACAGCCACCCGGTGGCCAAGGCCAAGGCCATGGCACCCAGCCAACCCGCGGCCAAGGCCGAGGCACGCCGCCACCCCGTGGCCAAGGCCTAGGCACGCGTCCACCCCACGGCCAAGGACATGGCACCCAGCCAGCCCGCGGCCAAGGCCTAGGCACGCAGCCACCCCGCGGCTAAGGCCTTGGCACACAGCCACCCGGTGGCCAAGGCCAAGGCCATGGCACCCAGCCACCCTGCGGCCAAGGCCAAGGCCGTGTGCTGTCGCTGACGGATCTCGGCCAACTGTCGCGTTTCTGGGGCGGTGCGGGATTTTGGGGTGATGCATTAGATACGTGCGACACTCGAGCGTTGGAAAAGAGGGGAGTTGATTTCGAGGTCCGAACCTCGTTTTACGGCCGATTTACCGTCAGCGAACGGGTGCCCAAACGGGTGGGCCCACTCGTCCGATTCGGGCAAAACCGGAGAAAGAAGTGGAAGGTAGGTGTGGATCTCAGTTTTTGGTCCAAGAATACGAAGAAACGGCGAGGACCGTGTGCTCACATTTTGGCCAAATGCTCGCCCGCGGCGAAGGCCATTCCACGCAGCCACCCCGCGGCCAACGCAAAGGCACAGGGCCACGCTCGAGCTCCCTACCCTTGCCTCGGGAGCGTGGCCCGACTGTGTGTTGTGTGTGCGTGAGAGTGTGCGACCTGCCTTGGTCGCGAGCATGTGCTGCATTTCGAGCAAGGCACGGAGCCAGCCCGGGGCCAAGGCCAAGGCCGAGGCACGCAGGCACCCCGTGGCCAAGGCCAAGGCACGCGTCCACCCCGCGGCCAAGGCCATGGCACGCGGCCACCCCGCGGCCAAGGCCAAGGCCAAGGCCGTGTGCTGTAGCTCACTGCTCTTGTCCAACTTTCGCGTTTCCAGGGTGGTGCGGGGTTTTGGGGTGATGCATTAGATACGTGCGACAGTCGAGCGTTGGAAAAGAGGGGAGTCGATTTCTAGGTCCGAACCTCGTTTTACAGCCGATTTACCGAGGGTGCGTGGGTGCGAAAAGGGGACGAAACGTGCCCGCGAATTGGTCCGATTGTGGTATAACTGGGCCGGGGGCCTCCTCACGGCGCAAGTACTGTTTTCCGCTCGAAGAAATGATGAAAATAATGCGGGAGGCCCTGTGGCCAAGGCCAAGGAACGCGTCCACCCCGCGGCCAAGGCCGAGGCACGCAGCCACCCCGTGGCCAAGGCCAAGGAACGCGTCCACCCCGCGGCCAAGGTCATGGCACCCAGCCAGCCAGCGGCCAAGGCCATGGCACCCAGCCAGCCCGTGGCCAAGGCCTAGGCACGCAGCCAGCCCGCGGCCAAGGCCTTGGCACGCAGCCACCCCGAGGCAAAGGCCAAGGCCATGGCATGCAGCCACCCTGCGGCCATGGCCAAGGCCATGGCACGCAGCCACCCCGCGTCCGAGGCCAAGGCCGTGTGCTGTAGCTCACTGATCTTGTCCAACTTTCGCGTTTCCAGGGCGGTGCGGGATTTTGGGGTGATGCATTAGTGCGACAGTCGAGCGTTGGAAAGAGGGGAGTCGATTTCGAGGTCCGAACCTCGTTCTACGGCCGATTTACCGAGGGTGCGGGGGTGTGAAAATGGGACGAAACGTGCCCGCGAATTGGTCCAATTGTGGTAGAACTGGGCCGGGGGCCTCCTCACTGTGCATGTACTGTTTTCCGCTCGAAGAAATGGCGAAAAAAATGTGGGAGGCCCTGCGCCCATTTTTCCCCCGGAAAAGGCCAAAATCCGTGAGCTATAGCACACGGATTGTGGCCAAATTTCGCGTTTCGGGGGCGGCGTGGGATTTTGGGCGGGCGTCGTCGGGTTTGGTGGGAGTCGGTGGCGGGAGAAAACGGAATCCAATTCCGAGCTCCGAAACTCGTTTTACGGCCATCTTATCGGCAGCGAACGGGTGCCCAAACGGGTGGTCCCACTCGTCCGATTCAGGCAAAACCGGAGAAAGAAGTGGAAGGTAGGTGTGGATCTCAGTTTTTGGTCCAAGAATACGAAGAAACGGCGAGGACCGTGTGCTCACATTCTGGCCAAATGCTCGCCCGCGGCCAAGGCCATGCCACGCAGCCACCCCGCGGCCAACGCCAAGGCACAGGGCCACGCTCGAGCTCCCTACCCTTGCCTCGGGAGCGTGGGCCGACTGTGTGTTGTGTGTGCGTGAGAGTGTGCGACCTGGCTTGGTCGCGAGCATGTGCTGCATTTCGAGCAAGGCACGGAGCCAGCCCGCGGCCAAGGCCAAGGCCGAGGCACGCAGGCACCCCGTGGCCAAGGCCAAGGCACGCGTCCACCCCGCAGCCAAGGCCATGGCACGCAGCCACCCCGCGGCCAAGGCCGTGTGCTGTAGCTCACTGCTCTTGTCCAACTTTCGCGTTTCCAGGGTGGTGCGGGGTTTTGGGGTGATGCATTAGATACGTGCGACAGTCGAGCGTTGGAAAAGAGGGGAGTCGATTTCTAGGTCCGAACCTCGTTTTACAGCCGATTTACCGAGGGTGCGGGGGTGCGAAAAGGGGACGAAACGTGCCCGCGAATTGGTCCGATTGTGGTATAACTGGGCCGGGGGCCTCCTCACGGCGCAAGTACTGTTTTCCGCTCGAAGAAATGGTGAAAATAATGCGGGAGGCCCTGCGGCCAAGGCCAAGGAACGCGTCCACCCCGCGGCCAAGGCCGAGGCACGCAGCCACCACGTGGCCAAGGCCAAGGAACGCGTCCACCCCACGGCCAAGGTCATGGCACCCAGCCAGCCCGCGGCCAAGGCCATGGCACCCAGCCAGCCCGTGGCCAAGGCCTAGGCACGCAGCCAGCCCGCGGCCAAGGCCTTGGCACGCAGCCACCCCGAGGCAAAGGCCAAGGCCATGGCATGCAGCCACCCTGCGGCCATGGCCAAGGCCATGGCACGCAGCCACCCCGCGTCCGAGGCCAAGGCCGTGTGCTATAGCTCACTGATCTTGTCCAACTTTCGCGTTTCCAGGGCGGTGCGGGATTTTGGGGTGATGCATTAGTGCGACAGTCGAGCGTTGGAAAAGAGGGGAGTCGATTTTGAGGTCCGAACCTCGTTCTACGGCCGATTTACCGAGGGTGCGGGGGCGTTAAAAAGGGACGAAACGTGCCCGCGAATTGGTCCAATTGTGGTAGAACTGGGCCGGGGGCCTCCTCACTGTGCATGTACTGTTTTCCGCTCGAAGAAATGGCGAAAAAAATGTGTGAGGCCCTGCGCCCATTTTTCCCCCGGAAAAGGCCAAAATCCGTGAGCTATAGCACACGGATTGTGGCCAAATTTCGCGTTTCGGGGCCGGAGTGGGATTTTGGGCGGGCGTCGTCGGGTTTGGTGGGAGTCGGTGGCGGGAGAAAACGGAATCCAATTCCGAGCTCCGAAACTCGTTTTACGGCCATCTTACCGGCAGCGAACAGGTGCCCAAAAGGGTGGGCCCACTCGTCCGATTCAGGCAAAACCGGAGAAAGAAGTGGAAGGTAGGTGTGGATCTCAGTTTTTGGTCCAAGAATACGAAGAAACGGCGAGGACCGTGAGCTGACATTTTGGCCAAATGCTCGCCCGCGGCCAAGGACAAGCCACGCAGCCACCCCGCGGCCAATGCCAAGGCACAGGGCCACGCTCGAGCTCCCTATCATTGCCTCGGGAGCGCAGCCTGAGTGTGTCTTGTGTGTGCGTGAGAGTGTGCGACCTGCCTTGGTCGCGAGCATGTGCTGCATTTCAAGCAAGGCACGGAGCAAGCCCGCGGCCAAGGCCTTGGCACACATCCACCCGGTGGCCAAGGCCAAGGCCATGGCACGCAGCCACCCCGAGGCCAAGGCCAAGGCCATGGCCCACAGCCACCCCGCGGCCAAGGCCAAGGCCATGGCCCGCAGCCACCCCGCGGGCAAGGCCAAGTCCGTGTGCTGTCGCTCACAGATCTTGGCCAACTTTTGTGTTTCCGGGGCGGTGCAGGATTTTTGGGTGATGCATTAGATACGTGTGACAGTCGAACGTCGGAAAAGAGGGGAGTCGATTTCGAGGTCCGAACCTTGTTTTACGGCCGATTTACCGAGGGTGCGGGGGTGCGAAAAGGGGACGAAACGTGCCCTCGAATTGGTCCGATTTTGGTAGAACTGGGCCGGGGGCCTCCTCACGGCGCAAGTACTGCTTTCCGCTCAAAGAAATGGCAAAAATAATGCGGGAGGCCCTGCGCCCATTTTTCCGCCAGAAAAGGCCAAAATCCGTGAGCTATAGCACACGGATTGTGCCCCAATTTCGAGTTTCGGGGGGCGGCGTGGGATTTTGGGCTGGCGTGGTCGGCTTTGGTGGGAGTCGGTGGCGGGAGAAAACGGAATCCAATTCCGAGCTCTGAAACTCGTTTTACGGCCATCTTACCGGCAGCGAACGGGTGCCCAAACGGGTGGGCCAACTCGTCCGATTCAGGCAAAACCGGAGAAAGAAGTGCAAGGTAGGTGTCGATCTCAGTTTTTGGTCCAAAAATACGAAGAAACGGCGAGGACCGTGTGCTCACGTTTTGGCCAAATGCTCGCCCGCGGCCAAGGCCAAGCCACGCAGCCACCGCGCGGTCAACGCCAAGGCACAGGGCCATGCTCGAGCTCCCTATCCTTGCCTCGGGAGCACGGCTGGAGCGTGAGTTGTGTGTGCGTGAGAGTGTGCGACCTGCCTTGGTCGCGAGCATGTGCTGCATTTCGAGCAAGGCACGGAGCCAGCCCGCGGCCAAGGCCAAGGCCATGGCACGCAGCCACCCCGTGGCCGAGGCCAAGGCCGTGTGCTGTAGCTCACGGATCTTGGCCAACTTTCGAGTTTCCGGGGCGGTGCAGGATTTTGGGGTGATGCATTAGATACGTGCGAAAGTCGAGCGTTGGAAAAGAGGGGAGTCGATTTCGATGTCCGAACCTCGTTTTACGGCCGATTTACCGAGGGTGCGGGGGTGTGAAAAGGGGACGAAACGTGCCCGCGAATTGGTCCGATTGTGGTAGAACTGGGCCGGGGGCCTCCTCTCGGTGCAAGTACTTTTTTCCGCTCGAAGAAATGGCGAAAAAAATGCGGGAGGCCCTGCGCCCATTTTTCCCCCGGAAAATGCCAAAATCAGTGAGCTTGCACACGGATTGTGGCCAAATTTCGCGTTTCGGGGGCGGCGTGGGATTTTGGGCTGGCGTGGTCGGGTTTGGTGGGAGTCGGTGGCGGGAGAAAACGGAATCCAATTCCGAGCTCCGAAACTCGTTTTACGGCCATCTTACCGGCAGCAAACCGGTGCCCAAAAGGGTGGGCCCACTCGTCCGATTCAGGAAAAACCGGAGAAAGAAGTGGAAGGTAGGTGTGGATCTCAGTTTTTGGTCCAAGAATACGAAGAAACGGCGAGGACCGTGTGCTCACATTTTGGCCAAATGCTAGCCCGCAGCCAAGGCCAGGCCACGCAGCCACCCCGCGGCCAACGCCAAGGCACAGGGCCACGCTCGAGCTCCCTATCATTGCCTCGGGAGCGCGGCCTGAGTGTGTCTTGTGTGTGCGTGAGAGTGTGTGACCTGCCTTGGCCGCGAGCATGTGCTGCATTTCGAGCAAGGCACGGAGCAAGCCCGCGGCCAAGGCCAACGCCGAGGCACGCAGCCACCCCGTGGCCAAGGCCAAGGCACGCGTCCACCCCGCGGCCAAGGCCATGGCACCCAGCCAGCCCGCGGTCAAGGCCATGGCAGCCGGCCAGCCCGCGGCCAAGGCCTTGGCACACAGCCACCCGGTGGCCAAGGCCTTGGCACACAGCCACCCGGTGGCCAAGGCCAAGGCCACGGCACGCAGCCACCCCGAGGCCAAGGCCAAGGCCATGGCCCGCAGCCACCCCGCGGCCAAGGCCAAGTCCGTGTGCTGTCGCTCACGGATCTTGGCCAACTTTCGCGTTTCCGGGGTGGTGCGGGATTTTGGGGTGATGCATTAGATACGTGCGACAGTCAAACGTCGGAAAAGAGGGGAGTCGATTTCGAGGTCCGAACCTCGTTTTACGGCCGATTTACCGAGGGTGCGGGGGTGCGAAAAGGGGACGAAACGTGCCCTCGAATTGGTCCGATTCTGGTAGAACTGGGCCGGGGGCCTCCTCACGGCGCAAGTACTTCATTCCGCTCGAAGAAATGGCAAAAATAATGCCGGAGGCCCTGCGACCATTTTTCCACCCGAAAAGGCCAAAATCCGTGAGCTATAGCACACGGATTGTGGCCAAATTTCGCGTTTCGGGGCCGGCGTGGGATTTTGTGCTGGCGTCGTCGGGTTTGGTGGGAGTCGGTTGCGGGAGAAAACGGAATCCAATTCCGAGCTCCGAAACTCGTTTTACGGCCATCTTACCGGCAGCGAACGGGTGCCCAAACGGGTGGGCCAACTCGTCCGATTCAGGGAAAACCGGAGAAAGAAGTGGAAGGTAGGTGTGGATCTCAGTTTTTGGTCCAAGAATACGAAGAAACAGCGAGGACTGTGTGCTCACATTTTGCCCAAATGCTCGCCCGCGGCCAAGGCAGAGCCACGCAGCCACCCCGCGGCCAACGCCAAGGCACAGGGCCACGCTCGAGCTCCCTATCCTTGCCTCGTGAGCGCGGCCCGAGTGTGTGTTGTGTGTGCGTGAGAGTGTGCCACCTGCCTTGGTCGCGAGCATATGCTGCATTTTGAGAAGGCACGTAGCCAGCCCGCGGCCAATGCCAAGACCGAGGAACGCAGCCACCCCGCGGCCAAGGCCATGGCCATGGCACCAAGCCACCCCGCGGCCAAGGCCATGGCCATGGCACCAAGCCACCCCGCGGCCAAGGCCATGGCCATGGCACCCAGCCACCCCGCGGCCAAGGCCATGGCCATGGCACCCAGCCACCCCGCGGCCAAGGCCTAGGCACGCAGCCACCCCGCGGCCATGGCCAAGGCCGTGTGCTGTCGCTCACGGATCTTGGCCAACTTTCGCGTTTCCGGGGCAGTGCGGGATTTTGGGGTGATGCATTAGATACGTGCGACAGCCAAGCGTTGGAAAAGAGGGGAGTCGATTTCGATGTCTGAACCTCGTTTTACGGCCGATTTACCGAGGGTGCGGGGGTGCGAAAATGGGATGAAATGTGCGCTCGAATTGGTCCGATTGTGGTAGAACTGGGCCGGGGGCCTCCTCACAGCGCAAGTACTGCTTTCCACTCGAAGAAATGGAAAAAATAATGCGGGTGGCCCTGCGCCCATTTTCCGCCAGAAAAGGCCAAAATCCGTGAGCTATAGCACACGGATTGTGGCCAAATTTCCCGTTTCGGGGGCGGCCTGGGATTTTGGGATGGCGTCGTCGGGTTTGGTGGGAGTCGGTGGCGGGAGAAAACGGAATCCAATTCCGAGCTCGGAAACTCGTTTTACAGCCATATTACCGGCAGCGAACGGGTGCCCAAACGGGTGGGCCAACTCGTCCGATTCAGGCAAAACCGGAGAAAGAAGTGGAAGGTAGGTGTGGATCTCAGTTTTTGGTCCAAGAATACGAAGAAACGGCGAGGACCGTGTGCTCACATTTTGGCCAAATGCTCGCCCGCGGCCAAGGCCAAGCCACGCTGCCACCCCGCGGCCAACGCCAAGGCACAGGGCCACGCTCGAGCTCCCTATCCTTGCCTCGGGAGCGCGGACCGAGTATGTGTTGTGTGTGCGTGAGAGTGTGCGACCTGCCTTGGTCGCGAGCATGTGCTGCATTTCGAGCAAGGCACGGATCCAGCCCGCGGACAAGGCCAAGCCCGAGGCACGCAGCCACCCGGTGGCCAAGGCCAAGGCACGCGTCCACCCCGCGGCCAAGGCCATGGCACCCAGCCAGCCCGCGGCCAAGGCGTAGGCACGCAGCTACCCAGCACCCAAGGCCTTGGCACACAGCCACCCGGTGGCCGCGGCCAAGGCCATGGCACCCAGCCACCCCGCGGCCAAAGCCTAGGCACGCTGCCACCCCGCGGCCAAGGCTAAGGCCGTGTGCTGTCGCTCACGGATCTTGGCCAACTTTCGCGTTTCCGGGGCGGTGCGGGATTTTGAGGTGATGCATTAGATACGTACAACAGTCGAACGTCGGAAAAGAGGGGAGTCGATTTCTAGGTCCGAACCTCGTTTTACGGCCGATTTACCGAGGGTGCGGGGGTGCGAAAAGGGGACGAAACGTGCCCTCGAAATTGTCCGATTGTGGTAGAACTGGGCCGGGGGCCTCCTCACAGCGCAAGTACTGTTTTCCGCTCGAAGAAATGGAAAAAATAATGCGGGAGGCCCTGCGCCTATTTTTCCGCCAGAAAAGGCCAAAATCCGTGAGCAATAGCACACGGATTGTGGCCAAATTACGCGTTTCGGGGGCGGCGTGGAATTTTGGGCTGGCGTCGTCAGGTTTGGTGGGAGTCGGTGGCGGGAGAAAATGGAATCCAATTCCGAGCTCCGAAACTCGTTTTACGGCCATCTTACCGGCAGCGAACGGGTGCCCAAACGGGTGGACCATCTCGTCCGATTCAGGCAAAACCGCAGAAAGAAGTGGAAGGTAGGTGTGGATCTCAGTTTTTCGTCCAAGGATACGAAGAAACGGCGAGGACCGTGTGCTCACATTTTGGCCAAATGCTCGCCCGCGGCCAAGGCCAAGCCACGCAGCCACCCCGCGGCCAACGCCAAGGCACAGGGCCACGCTCGAGCTCCCTATCCTTGCCTCGGGAGCGCGGCCGGAGTGTGTGTTGTGTGTGCGTGAGAGTTTACGACCAGCCTTGGTCGCGAGCATGTGCTGCATTTCGAGCAAGGCACGGAGCCAGCCCGCGGCCAAGGCCAAGGCCGAGGCACGCAGCCACCCCGTGGCCAAGGCCAAGGCACGCGTCCACCCCGCGGCCAAGTCCATGGCACCCTGCCAGCCCGCGGTCAAGGCCTAGGCACACAGCCAGGCCGCGGCCAAGGCCTTGGCACGTAGCCACCCCGAGGCCAAGGCCAAGGCCATGGCACGCAGCCACCCCGCGGCCAAGGCCAAAGCCATGGCACGCAGCCACCCCTGCGGCCAAGGCCAAGGCCATGGCACGCAGCCACCCCGCGGCCAAGGCCAAGGCCATGGCACGCAGCCACCCCGCGGCCAAGGCCAAGGCTGTGTGCTGTAGCTCACGGATCTTGGCCAACTTTCGCGTTTCCGGGGCGGTGCGGGATTTTGGGGTGATGCATTAGATACGTGCGACAGCCAAGCGTTGGAAAAGAGGGGAGTCGATTTCGATGTCCGAACCTCGTTTTACGGCCGATTTACCGAGGGTGCGGGGGTGCGAAAATGGGAGGAAACGTGCGCTCGAATTGGTCCGATTGTGGTAGAACTGGGCCGGGGGCCTCCTCACAGCGCAAGTACTGCTTTCCACTCGAAGAAATGGAAAAAATAATGCGGGTGGCCCTGCGCCCATTTTCCGCCAGAAAAGGCCAAAATCCGTGAGCTATAGCACACGGATTGTGGCCAAATTTCTCGTTTCAGGGGCGGCCTGGGATTTTGGGCTGGCGTCGTCGGGTTTGGTGGGAGTCGGTGGCGGGAGAAAACGGAATCCAATTCCGAGCTCCGAAACTCGTTTTACAGCCATATTACCGGCAGCGAACGGGTGCCCAAACGGGTGGGCCAACTCGTCCGATTCAGGCAAAACTGGAGAAAGAAGTGGAAGGTAGGTGTGGATCTCAGTTTTTGGTCCAAGAATACGAAGAAACGGCGAGGACCGTGTGCTCACATTTTGGCCAAATGCTCGCCCGCGGCCAAGGCCAAGCCACGCTGCCACCCCGCGGCCAACGCCAAGGCACAGGGCCACGCTCGAGCTCCCTATCCTTGCCTCGGGAGCGCGGACCGAGTATGTGTTGTGTGTGCGTGAGAGTGTGCGACCTGCCTTGGTCGCGAGCATGTGCTGCATTTCGAGCAAGGCACGGATCCAGCCCGCGGACAAGGCCAAGGCCGAGGCACCCAGCCAGCCGGTGGCCAAGGCCAAGGCCATGGCACCCAGCCACCCCGCGGCCAAGGCCTAGGCACGCAGCCACCGCGCGGCCAAGGCTAAGGCTGTGTGCTGTCGCTCACGGATCTTGGCCAACTTTCGCGTTTCCGGGGCGGTGCGGGATTTTGAGGTGATGCATTAGATACGTACGACAGTCGAACGTCGGAAAAGAGGGGAGTCGATTTCTAGGTCCGAACCTCGTTTTACGGCCGATTTACCGAGGGTGAGGGGGTGCGAAAAGGGGACGAAACGTGCCCTCGAAATTGTCCGATTGTGGTAGAACTGGGCCGGGGGCCTCCTCACGGCGCAAGTACTATTTTCCGCTCGAAGAAATGGAAAAAATAATGCGGGAGGCCCTGCGCCTATTTTTCCGCCAGAAAAGAACAAAATCCGTGAGCAATAGCACACGGATTGTGGCCAAATTACGCGTTTCGGGGGCGGCGTGGAATTTTGGGCTGGCGTCGTCAGGTTTGGTGGGAGTCGGTGGTGGGAGAAAATGGAATCCAATTCCGAGCTCCGAAACTCGTTTTACGGCCATCTTACCGGCAGCGAACGGGTGCCCAAACGTGTGCCCAAACGTGTGGACCAACTCGTCCGATTCAGGCAAAACCGCAGAAAGAAGTGGAAGGTAGGTGTGGATCTCAGTTTTTCGTCCAAGGATACGAAGAAACGGCGAGGACCGTGTGCTCACATTTTGGCCAAATGCTCGCCCGCGGCCAATGCCAAGCCACGCAGCCACCCCGCGGCCAACGCCAAGGCACAGGGCCACGTTCGAGCTCCCTATCCTTGCCTCGGGAGCGCGGCCGGAGTGTGTGTTGTGTGTGCGTGAGAGTTTACGACCTGCCTTGGTCGCGAGCATGTGCTGCATTTCGACCAGCCCGCGGCCAAGGCCAAGGCCGAGGCACGCAGCCACCCCGTGGCCAAGGCCAAGGCACGCGTCCACCCCGCGGCCAAGGCCATGGCACCCTGCCAGCCCGCAGTCAAGGCCTAGGCACGCAGCCAGGCCGCGGCCAAGGCCTTGGCACGTAGCCACCCCGAGGCCAAGGCCATGGCACCCTTCCAGCCCGCGGTCAAGGCCTAGGCACGCAGCCAGGCCGCGGCCAAGGCCTTGGCACGTAGCCACCCCGAGGCCAAGGCCAAGGCCATGGCACGCAGCCACCCCGCGGCCAAGGCCAAGGCCATGGCACGCAGCCACCCCGCGGCCAAGGCCAAGGCCATGGCACGCAGCCACCCCGCGGCCAAGGCCAAGGCTGTGTGCTGTAGCTCACGGATCTTGGCCAACTTTCGCGTTTCCGGGGCGGTGCGGGATTTTGGGGTGATGCATTAGATATGTGACACAGTCGAGCGTTGGAAAAGACGGGAATCGATTTCGAGGTCCGAACCTCGTTTTACGGCCGATTTACCGAGGGTGCGGGGGTGCGAACAGGGGGCGAAATGTGCCCGCGAATTGGTCCGATTGTGGTAGAACTGGGCCAGGATCTCCTCACGGCGCAAGTAGTGTTTTCCGCTCGAAGAAAAGGCGAAAATAATACGGGAGGCCCTGCGCCCATTTTTCCCCCAGAAAAGGCCAAAATCCGTGAGCTATAGCACACGGATTGCGGCCAAATTTGGCGTTCCGGCGGCGGCATGGGATTTTGGGCTGGCGTGGTCGGGTTTGGTGGGAGTCGGTGGCGGGAGAAAACGGAATCCAATTCCGAGCTCCGAAACTCGTTTTACGGCCATCTTACCGGCTGCGAACGGGTGCCCAAACGGGTGGGCCCACTCATCCGATTCAGGCAAAACCGGAGAAAAAAGTAGAAGGTAGGTGTGGATCTCAGTTTTTGGTCCAAGAATACGAAGAAACGGCGAGGACCGTGTGCTCACATTTTGGCCAAATGCTCGCCCGCGGCCAAGGCCAAGCCATGCAGCCACCCCGCGGCCAACGCCAAGGCACAGTGCCACGCTCGAGCTCCCTATCCTTGCCTCAGGAGCGCCGCCGGAGTGTGTGTTGTGTGTGCGTGAGAGTGTACGACCTGCCTTGGTGGCGAGCATATGCCGCATTTCGAGAAAGGCACGTAGCCAGCCCGCGGCCAAGGCCAAGGCCGAGGCACGCAGCCGCCCCGTGGCCAAGGCCTAGGCACGCGTCCACCCCGCGGCCAAGGCCTAGGCACGCAGCCACCCCGCGGTCAAGGCCAAGGCCGTGTGCTGTCGCTTACGGATCTTGGCCAACTTTCGTGTTTCCGGGGCGGTGCGGGATTTTGGGGTGATGCATTAGATACGTGCGACAGTCGAACGTCGGAAAAGAGGGGAGACGATTTCGAGGTCCAACTTCGTTTTACGGCCGATTTACCGAGGGTGCGGGGGTGCGAAAAGGGGACGAAACGTGCCCTCGAATTGGTCCGATTGTGGTAGAACTGGGCCGGGGGCCTCCTCACAGCGCAAGTACTGCTTTCCGCTCAAAGAAATGGCGAAAATAATGTGGGAGGCCTTGCGCCCATTTTTCCACCAGAAAAGGCCAAAATCCGTGAGCTATAGTACACGGATTGTGGCCAAATTTCGCGTTTCGGGGGCGGCGTGGGATTTTGGGCTGGCGTCGTCGGGTTTGGTGGGAGTCGGTGGCGGAAGAAAACGGAATCCAATTCCGAGCTCCGAAACTCGTTTTACGGCCATCTTACCGGCTGCGAACGGGTGCCCAAACGGGTGGGCCAACTCGTCCGATTCAGGAAAAACCGGAGAAAGAAGTGGAAGGTAGGTGTGGATCTTAGTTTTTGGTCCAAGAATACGAAGAAACGGCGAGGACCGTGTGCTCACATTTGGGCCAAATGCTCGCCCGCGGCCAAGGCCAAGCCACGCAGCCACCCCGCGGCCAACGCCAAGGCACAGGGCCACGCTCGAGCTCCCTATCCTTGCCTCGGGAGCGCGGCCGGAGTGTGTGTTGTGTGTGCGTGAGAGTGTGCGACCTGCCTTAGTCGCGAGCATGTGCTGCATTTCGAGCAAGCCACGGAGCCAGCCCGTGGCCAAGGCCAAGGACGAGGCACGCAGCCACCCCATGGCCAAGGCCAAGGCATGCGTCCACCCCGCGGCCAAAGCCATGGCACCCAGCCAGCCCGCGGGGAGGCCAAGGCCAAGGCCGTGTGCTGTAGCTCACGGATCTTGGCCAACTTTCGCGTTTCCGGGGCTGTGCGGGATTTTGGGGTGATGCATTAGATACGTGCGACAATCGAGGGTTGGAGAAGAGGGGAGTCGATTTCGAGGTCCGAACCTCGTTTTATGGCTGATTTTCCGAGAGTGCAGGGGTGCGAAAAGGGGACGAAACGTGCCCGCAAATTGGTCCGATTGTGGTAGAACTGGGCCGGGGGCCTCCTCACGGCGCAAGTACTGTTTTCCGCTCGAAGAAATAGCGAAAATAATGCGGGAGGCCCTGTGCCCATTTTTCCGCCTGAAAAGGCCGAAATCCGTGAGCTATAGCACACTGATTGTGGCCAAATTTCGTGTTTCAGGGGCGGCGTGGAATTTTTGGCTGGCGTGATCGGGTTTGGTGGGAGTCGGTGGCGGGAGAAAACGGAATCCAATTCCGAGCTCCGAAACTTGTTTTACGGCCATTTTGCCGCCAGAGAACGGGTTCCCAAACGGGTCGGCCAACTCGTCCGATTCAGGCAAAACCGGAGAAAGAAGTGGAAGGTAGGTGTGGATCTCAGTTTTTGGTCCAAGAATACGAAGCAACGGCGAGGACCGTGTGCTCACATTTTGGCAAAATGCTCACCCACAGCCAAGGCCAAGGCACAGGGCCACGCTCGAGCTCCCTATCCTTGCCCCGGGAGCGCGGCCCAAGTGTGTATTGTGTGTGCGCCAGAGTGTGCGACGTGCCTTGGTCGCGAGCATGTGCTGCATTTCGAGCATGGCACGCAGCCAGCCCGCGGCCAAGGCCAAGGCCATGGCACCCAGCCACCCCGCGGCTAAGGCCTAGGCACGCAGCCACCCCACGGCCAAGGCCGTGTGCTGTAGCTCACGGATCTTGGCCAACTTTCGCGTTTCCAGGGCGTGGTGGGATTTTGGGGTGATGCATTAGATACGTGCGACAGTCGAACGTCGGCGAAGACGGGAGTCGATTCCGAGGTCCGAACCTCGTTTTACGTCTGATTTACCGAACGTGCGGGGGTGCGACAAGGGGACGAAACGTGCCCGCGAATTGGTCCGGTTGTGGTAGAACTGGGCCGGGGGCCTCCTCACGGTGCTAGCACTGTTTTCCTCTCGAAGAAATGGCGAAAATAATGCAGGAGGGCCTGCGCCCATTTTTCCGCCCGAAAAGGCCAAAATCCGTGAGCTATAGCGCACGGATTGCGGCGAAATTTCGCGTTTCGGGGGCGGCGTGGGATTTTTGGCGGGCGTGGTCGGGTTTGGTGGGAGTCGGTGGCGGGAGAAAACGGAATCCAATTCCGAGCTCCGAAACTCGTTTTACGGCCATTTTACCGCCAGAGAACGGGTTCCCAAAACGGGTGGGCCAACTCGTCCGATTCAGACAAAACCGGAGAAAGAAGTGGAAGGTAGGTGTGGATCTCAGTTTTTGGTCCAAGAATACGAAGCAACGGCGAGGACCGTGTGCTCACATTTTGGCAAAATGCTCGCCCGCGGCCAAGGCCAAGGCCAAGGCACGCGGCCACCCCGCGGCCAAGGCCAAGGCACAGGGCCACGCTCGAGCTCCCTATTCTTGCCCCGGGAGCGCGGCCGAAGTGTGAATTGTGTGTGCGCGAGAGTGTGCGACGTGCCTTGGTCCCGAGAATGTGCGGCATTTCGAGCATGGCACGCAGCCAGCCCGAGGCCAAGGCCAAGGCACGCAGCCACCCCGCGGCCAAGGCCAAGGCACGCAGCCACCCCGCGGCCAAGGCCAAGTCCATGGCACCCAGCCACCCCGCGGCCAAGGCCTAGGCACGCAGCCACCCCTAGGCCAAGGCCGTGTGCTGTAGCTCACGGATCTTGGCCAACTTTCGCGTTTCCGGGGCGGGGCAGGATTTGGGGTGATGCATTAGATATGTGCGACAGTCGAACGTCGGAGAAGATGGGAGTCGATTCCGAGGTCTGAACCTCGTTTTACGTCTAATTTAACGAACGTGCGGGGTTATGAAAAGGGAATGAAACGTGCCCGCGAATTGGTCCGGTTGTGGTAGAACTGAGCCGGGGGCCTCCTCACTGTGCTAGTACTGTTTTCCTCTCGAAGAAATGGTGAAAATAATGCGGGAGGCCCTGCGCCCATTTTTCCGCCCGAAAAGGCCAAAATCCATGAGCGCGGTCCAAGTGTGTGTTGTGTGTGTACGAGAGTGTGCGACGTGCCTTGGACATGGCCACGGGGTGGCTGGGTGGCCATGGGCGGGGTGCCTAGGCCATGGCCGCGGGGTGGCTGCGTGCCTAGGCCAACGGCGAGGACCGTGTGCTCACATTTTGGCAAAAATGCCCGCGGCCAAGGCCAAGGCCAAGGCAGGCCACCCAAGGCCAAGGCCAAGGCCAAGGCACGCGGCCACCCCGCGGCCAAGGCCAAGGCAGAGGGCCACGCTCGAGCTCCCTATCCATGCCCCAGGAGCGCGGTCCAAGTGTGTGTTGTGTGTGTGTGAGAGTGTGCGACGTCCCTTGGTCGCGAGCATGTGCTGCATTTCGAGCAAGGCACGCAGACAGCCCGCGGCCAAAGCCAAGGCCATGGCACCCAGCCACCCCGCGGCCATGGCCTAGGCACGGAGCCACACCGCGGCCAAGGCCTAGGCACGCAGCCACCCCGCGGCCTTGGCCTACGCACGCAGCCACCCCGCAGCCAAGGCCGTGTGCTGTAGCTCACGGATCTTGGCCAACTTTCGCGTTTCCGGGGCGGGGCGGGATTTTGGTGTGATGCATTAGATACGTGCGACAGTCGAACGTCGGAGAAGACGGGAGTCGATTCCGAGGTCCAAACCTCGTTTTACGTCTGATTTAGCAAACGTGCGGGGGTGCGAAAAGGGGACGAAACGTGCCCGCGAATTGGTCCGGTTGTGGTAAAACTGGGCCGGGGGCCTCCTCACGGTGCTAGTACTGTTTTCCTCTCGTAGAAATGGCGAAAATAATGCGGGAGGCCCTGCACCCATTTTTCCGCCCGAAAAGGCCAAAATCCGTGACCTATATAGCACACGGATTGCGGCCAAATTTCGCGTTTCCGGGGCGGCATGGGATTTTTGGCCGGCGTGGTCGGGTTTGGTGGGAGTCGGTGGCGGGAGAAAACGGAATCCAATTCCGAGCTCCGAAACTCGTTTTACGGCCATTTTACCGCCAGAGAACGGGTGCCCAAACGGGTGGGCCAACTCGTCCGATTCAGGCAAAACCGGAGAAAGAAGTGGAAGGTAGGTGTGGATCTCAGTTTTTGGTCCAAGAATACGAAGCAACGGCGAGGACCGTGTGCTCACATTTTGGCCAAATGCTCGCCCGCGGCCAAGGCCAAGGCATAGTGCCACGCTCGAGCTCCCTATCCTTGCCCCGGGAGCGCGGCGCAAGTGTGTGTTGTGTGTGCGCGAGAGTGTACGACGTGCCTTGGTCGCGAGCATGTGCTGCATTTCGAGCAAGGCACGCAGCCAGCCCGCGGCCAAAGCCAAGGCACGTAGCCACCCCGCGGCCAAGGCCAAGGCCATGGCACCCAGCCACCCCGCGGCATCAACGGCCAATGCATATAGCGGGCGTGGCCCAAGCGTCTGTCCGACTTTGTTTGGGCTGAAATTTTAGGAGGTGACGTATTTCGACCGAAGTGATCTTACGGGACTCAAAAGTGGGGGAAACAGCGTGGAAGCTCCGGGCCCCATTTTTCGGGCCAAAATGGCCAAAGACCGTGTGCTGTAGCTCGCAGATCTGGTCCAACTTTCGTGCCGCGGCCAATGCCCAGGTATGGTGCAGCCAACGCGCGCTCCCGAGGCAAGGATAGGGAGCTTGAGCGTGGCTCCGTGCCTTGGCCGTGAGCACCCGTTTTGCCCCCCACTCCCAGCATGCCACGTGAGGCCAAAAACACCTCTTTTCGTGCTACGAAATATTTTTCTCTTTCTATTTAATATTATTTCACATTTTTTTCTACCATCATGGAAAAAATCACACCGTAATTCAATATACTTTTTTTTTGGGGGGTGAGAGTCAGCTCAAGGACTGGTGGTGTCTACTGCTGGTGGGTCCAAAATTGCTCTAATACCTGGATTGTCGATTGCATATATATCCTAATATGCAGCAGAAAATAATTTTTAAATTAAATGTGAAATATTCAGATATGTTGTTTTTGAAATTAATGTAATAATATTTGAAGAGAATATTCGAAGCTTTAGCTGTCGCTTGAACCCCTAACATGTAGGTCAAAAATGCAAATAAATTTTCAAGCCTACCATTGAGACAACTTAAAATATCAATATACAACTCGCAAATAAAATTTATATTTGGATCTAAGATACAAATTAATTATAAATCAAATAATTAACGATTTCACATCACAATTGGACATTTAAGTTGCTGCTTTCTGTGGTCAAATCCAAATTAAAATGTCTTATTGTTGCAAAAAGTTAGGGTTAAAAAATTCGTGCTACAAAAAATGCATGAAAACATAAGAGAAACACAAAATTAAGGTTCGGAAAAGCCCCGCAAGCTCCTACGAGAGGCCCTGTGCCCATTTTTCCGCCCGAAAAGGCCAAAATCCGTGAGCTATAGCACACGGATTGTGGCCAAATTTAGTGTTTCAGGGGCGGCCTGGGATTTTTGGCTGGCGTGGTCGGGTTTGGTGGGAGTCGGAGGCGGGAGAAAACGGAATCCAATTCCGAGCTCCCAAAATCGTTTTACGGCCATTTTACCGCTAGAGAACGGGTGCCCAAATGGGTGGGCCAACTCGTCCGATTCAGGCAAAACCGGAGAAACAAGTGGAAGGTAGGTGTGGATCTCAGTTTTTGGTCCAAGAATACGAAGCAACGGCGAGGACCGTGTGCTCACATTTTGGCCAAATGCTCGCCCGCGGCCAAGGCACGCGGCCACCCCGCGGCCAAGGCACGCGGCCACCCCGCGGCCAAGGCCAAGGCACAGGGCCACGCTCGAGCTCCCTATCCTTGCCCCTGGAGCGCGGCCCAAGTTTGTGTTGTGTGTGCGCGAGAGTGTGCGACGTGCCTTGGTCGCGAGCATGTGCTGCATTTTGAGCAAGGCACGCAGCCACCCCGCGGCCAAGGCCAAGGCCATGGCACACAGCCTCCCCGCGGCCAAAGCCTACGCACGCAGCCAGCCCGCGGCCAAGGCCAAGACCATGGCACCCAGCCACCCCGCGGCCAAGGCCTAGGCACGCAGCCACCCCGTGGCCAAGGCCAAGGCACGCAGCCACCCTGTGGCCAAGGCCATTGCACCCAGCCACCCCGCGGCCAAGGCCATTGCACCCAGCCACCCCGCGGCCAAGGCCATTGCACCCAGCCACCCCGCGGCCAAGGCCTAGGCATGCAGCCACCCCGCAACCAAGGCCGTGTGCTGTAGCACACGGATCTTGGCCAACTTTCGCGTTTCCGGGGCGGGGCGGGATTTTGGGGTGATGCATTAGATACGTGCGACAGTCGAACGTCGGAGAAGACGGGAGTCAATTCCGAGGTCCGAACCTCGTTTTACGTCTGATTTAACGAACGTGCGGGGGTGCGAAAAGGGGACGAAACGTGCCCGCGAATTGGTCCGGTTGTGGTAGAACGTGGCCGGCGGCTTCCTCACGGTGCTAGTACTGTTTTGCGATCGAAGAAATGGCGAAAATAATACGGGAGCCCATGTGTTGTGCAAATTTTATTGAACTCGCAAGTGCACGAATCTATTGTAGAATAGATTAATGGTGACGAGTGTCGATCCCACGAGGAGGTGGATTTTAATTATGTGTAGAATTAATTTTCTGAGTTGGTGGTTGGATTTATAATGACAATTATGTAGGCAATGTATTAATTTGAATTAAAGCTATTGGAATAAACTATTAAAATAAAATGCTTGTATCTCCGGATCTGTCTCAACATGTACCATCGGCTTAATATTCATTATTAGTACCAATTAAATCATGAAGGGGGAACTTCCACTCATCATGAACCACACTTTAATAGATATGGTGCTAAGGGCTTCCCGTGCCAAATAGTAATAACCTTGCCTAGGGAGGCGGTTATTCCAGCCTATATCCAGACAAGATTATTACTATCTGTCTACGAAAAGTCAAAACGACCACATAAATTAAAGGGGAAGGAAAAGTAAATTTACCAAATTAAGCCCATGGAGCATGTTGAGACTTCACCTTCAACCCAAGCTTGAAAGGAAATTAGCCACTCATAATTTAACTAGGGGTAAAATGGGAATTTTATTAAAATACGTAGAAAATACAAGATGGAGATGGAATTACAGAAAATGGAGTCCAAAAATGGATTCAGGGGTATCAAATTAGGGGGGGGAGCCCCCTTTTTATAGATAAACTGAGTAAATCATGGCCATCGGATTAAAACAATTTGGACGCTCAGGATTGCGCCACGTGGCAAGTTCCTATTGGATTGAACACATCATCAGGGCTGTTATTCTGTGTATATGCATGTACCGTACACACATTTTTTTCCGTCCACTAACATTCTGCCACGTCACCGGTCAACATTTTTGGTCCAATAAGCTCGTGACACGTCATCAGTCAACGCCACATCATCAGTCAATGCCACATAAGCGGTCAATGCCACATCATTCGTCCAATCAAATGCCGCCACGTCATCGTATAGTGCCACGTCAGCATACAGTGCCACGCAAAGATAATACATGTGAACAAAGTCGTGAAAGCGTGTCGTCGTCGTACAAGATCAGTATATATCAACCGTACCGTATGTGTGAACAGTACCGTATATGTGAACAATACCATTTTTCTTTTTATGCTCCTCCTAAGGTTTTCGACTGTCCTGAGTTCAAAAGTGTTGTCCGTTTTTCCATCTGATCTCTCGTTTATTGTGAAATGACCATGATATCCCCTAAAATACATAAAATACTTAATTAAAATAAAACATACATAATTAAATTACAAAGGACTTAAAGACATAAAAATAGGGATGTTAGTGAGACTTGGAGTGTAAAATGATGTTTTTCTCCATTATAAATACACACTTTCTAATACTCAACACACCCCTCAACCAGCTTGTTGCTAGTCCCTAGCAATTTGAGCGAAAACAAAACTGAAATTTTTTTTTTTTTTTTTTTATACTGTGGTATTTATTCAATCAGACTAATGATAACAATCAAATAAAAGTATAAGCATTATCTGCAGTCTAAAGAAATATCATTCCCACATCAACTCTCCACATGAATCAGTTTAGAAAACTTTGTCACAACTTTAGTAATCGAGTCACTTTTAAGAATGACATGCAAACCCCAAAATCTCACTGGTAGTAGTAATACGCTCACAAAGAAATTAAACCAAAAAATAATCACTCCAGTGAATGGTAATTTGAGTGAAAATAATAAAGAAGTAATATCACACACTCTCACCAAGGTGATAGAAATATGCCCTCAGCTTAGAAATAGTATGATTTTAATTCAAAAATGCTAATCAAACCAATACATTCATCATCCTTTTTTATTTTTTATTTATTTATTTTTTTTTTAGTATGCATTACCACATCTTTTCAACCCATATAACTAGTTTCCATTTCAGACTATAGTTCCCTAAAATCAAGAAGGACTTTTATTAGGACGTAACGTAGGCTAGGGACGTGGCTAACAAAGAAAGGATAATAGGAAAAACAAAATATATGTTTGAAAAATAGAGAACTTTGGAGATTGTAAGGTGCTTTTCACTTGATTTTTTTTTTATTTTTTTATTTTTTTTTTATTTTTTTTTATTAGTAAACATTTTTTTTCTTTTGTTTCTTTTTCTCTTTTTTTTTTTAGCACCTTTTTTTTTATGCAAAATTATCTCTATTTTCAAACATAAATGGGTGGTGAGAAATACAAAATATAAGGTGATACTCCACATTGGAGTGGGACAAGATAATAGGTTGCCAAAGAAAAAGTCTTTATTTTTACTTTATTATTATTTTTTTTTTAATTTTTTTTTTTTAAGGCTCAAAGGGGTTAACTATGGATACATATTAATAGGGTTTGCTAGAAAGGCTCAAACGGACCAAAGATGGCCTTTCTGTCATCTTTTAAGGTTCTAAATAATCTTCCATATCTACTAGTTAGATAGATCTTCAGATGTGGCAACATACACTTTAGTTTTTTTTTTTTTTTGGAGATAATGTATAAAGCAATAAACTGCTAAGCTGAATGAAAAATGGGCAAAAAGGGTTACTCTCCAAGAAAAATGACAGGCTCAAAAACTCACTTGGAAATTATTATGACATGTGCATTCTTTCAAGCAACTTATATTTGTCTCCAACATCAACATGTAGAGTAACAAACATGGTGTAACATAACTAAAGACCAAAGATAATACAAATACTAAAATTTGAAAGTTATCATGTCATCTAATTATGAAAAGATCACACAAAATGTTTTTTTTTTTTTTTTTTAATAAGAAGATGCGTTTCTAGAGTCACTGCACTCCATATTCAGCCATCTTCGACTAAAAAAATTTAACCACAGTTAGTTTCTAAAATAAAAATTAGTAAAAACTACACCAAGATTGAGATATTCCACAATTGTCAACTATTCCCTCCCCCCAACCAGAACGAAACATTGTCCTCAATGTTGAAAGAAAATAGGGTTTAGAAGACATCACCTGAGTGCTGGATCACAGAAGAAAATATTTACAAGCGGAGAGTTAAATCTAATTTGCACTGCACTTACTACGCATCTTTGTTACCATCATTAGTTGGCCATTCCAAAGACAAGGGTCTTGGGATCCGCTCAGTCTATATAAGCTTGTAAAGATCAATTAACTCGTTAGCGATGAGCACAAATAAAGATTTTTTATTTGTGAAAGGGATGAAATGATTTTTTATTGCATGGTTAAGAAATGCGATGAAGCCATCATAAAAGTTATTGACATTTAACAAACCGATGGGTTTCTGATGAATGTTCAGATGGGCCCAAGATGCTAATGTGATTAGTGCCTCTAGAGTTGCAAGATCTCCTGGTAGGAAAATAAAAGCATCAACATGATTTAGCATTTCAGTTATTCTTTCTTGCATACCTGAGACAACTAACTCTTCTCCAGTTGGTGAGTCAGACATACAGGCCAACGGTTTGAGGCTTCTTGGGATGATGCCTAACACTTGGCTCCCTCTGAGATAAACAGCTTCTGAGACTAGTTTTGATAACCCTCGGTCACCTCCTCCATAAACCAGATGCAAATTTCTTTCTGCTATGCGTTGACCAAGATCGTGAAATTCTATTTAGGCTACCCAAGAGGGGGGGTGAATTGGGTTTTAAAAACTAAGCCAATAAAAATGCACAATATTAAAACTAATGTCTTAATCAAAATCAAAAGTAATAAATTCAACAATGCTCAAATTAAAAAGGATAAGGGAAGAGAAATCAAACACTAGAATTTTTACGTGGTTCGGCCAACCGTGCCTACGTCCACGCCTCCAAGCACACCGGGCTTGAGGATTCCACTATGCAAGCCTCCAAGGCTTCAAACACTTACACTTGACTTCCAAGGTGTCAATGAACCTTTACAATAAAGAGATTATTCCCAATCTCTTAACCCAAGTGTATCCCAACACTTACAATCACTCAATGATAGAGATTTAATAACAAATAATCTCTCACACACTCCAAATGATTACAATTGAAATTTTAATGTGTGAGGGAATGAAATGAAACACAATTGAAGCTCAAAGAAGATTGTTTCTCAGTAGTAAGCTCAAAAATCAAATGTTGGATCACTATTGTTTGAATTTGATTGAGCCTTTTTATAGTTGGAGCTGAAAACTAGCCGTTATTGACTTTCTGAGAATAATCGGATCGCCGTTTGTCTCTATCGGTTAGCCGTTTTGAATTTCCAACTAGCCGTTATCCTTTGACTTCAAATAAACGGTTTGCCGTTAACTTTATCCGATCACCGTTTCTTTCCAAAGAACTGCAAAACAGAACTCGGCTCTCCGTTTTTGATAAACGGTTCAAGAGTAGAGAACTTCTACTCACTGGAAGTTATCGGTCAGCCGTTTTAAATAAACGGTTCAAGGCTAAAACATTTTTACTCACTGGAATTTTTCGGTTAGCCGTTTTAATTAACGGTTCACCGTTAATTTCCAGAAGCTGTGACACAAAACTTTGCTAACCGTTTGGGCTAATCGGTTCAAGGCTAAAACATTTTTTACTTACTGGAATGTATCGGTTAGCCGTTTTAAATAAACGGTTCACCGTTATTTTCCAGAACATGTGAAATGTTCATCACTGTAAATTATCGGTTCACCGTTTTCCAGGAAACGGTTCACCGTTAATTTCCAGTTTCATCGTTTTTGAATTTAAAACAAGTGTATTGCTTTTAGAAAATTCTTTTTAATAGCCCCAACACTTTAATCATGAACATATAATTTTTGTTATCATCAAAATCATTATTATAAGATTAACAATCTCCCCCTTTTTGATGATGACAAATTTTATATGTGAAGGACAAAAAAATATTTGTTTTAACTCCCCCTGAAAATAAGCTCCCTTGAAAAATAAACAAAATTTTTGTTAACTTCCTTTTTGAAATATAACTGGAAACTATTCTCCCCTTCAAAGATCAAAAAGAAAAAATAAAGGAAAACAACCACGTTTTGACAAGTAAAAATTTAAATGACAAAGATCTCCCCTGTATTTTAATCATTCCCAAAAATATACACCAAACAAATCAAAAATAGGATACAACCAATTGAACCAAGCAATAAGATTAAGATCAAAATGAGAAAACAAGCATCCATATATAATAAAAGCATCCGATAGCATACATAAATAATTCATAACACATGGAATGTTTGTGCGAAATATGTTCGAAACACTAAAAAGCTATTGCGGAGGAGGAGGAGGAGGAGTAGTAGAGGAGGAAGGAGGAATGGCGAGAGCGAGAAAAATGCGTTCTTTGTCCATCCAAGATGATCTCGCTGCTTTGAAGCCGGGAAGGATGAAAACCGATCTGAAGGCTGCTGCGCCGCTCGAGAAAGTGTGCGAATATCGCTAACGAGCTCAAGAAGATGATCGTGTGAGATGGAGCGGTGAAGTAGATGGTCGAGCATTCTCCGTCTCATGTGCCTCGGAATCGGTCTGCCGGAGGTCGAGAGGCGAGATCCGCGACGAGGAGGCGGAGGACGAGCGCCGAGTCGAAAGTCAGGCGGTGATCGAGGTAAAGATGTCGTTGAGGAACCGGGCATCTTCCGGAGCTACGAGGGTGTCTTGGTTTTTTCGCATTAGGCGTTTTTATCCAATCGACTCCTTCGAGAAAAACCAATCGCTGAAATAGCCTCTTTCCCAATCTTCTTGGTCTCAACATACACGGAGTCTCGAAGAGGTATGCGAAAGTGTCGCAAAAGCTTAGAGATAATGTTACCGTACGGAAGTAGCCTATGTGTGTAAGCGGGGGTATTCAACATATGGCGCAAAATAATATACCCAAGGTTAATACGGCGTCCACTAAGAAGACTATCAAGAATCCCGACATCCAACCTAGTAGTAACCTCATCCGAGTGTCCCTTCCTAGGGGTAATAATATGCTGCAAAATGGTGTGTAGAATCCGAACCTGCAGCGGTAAAAGTTGGGCTCTAAATGGAAGGGTGCATATCTCATTAGTGAGATCCCGACGTCTACAAATGTTCCTAACCCCTCGAATATGGTTAAAATCGGCAAAGGATAATTCCTTCCTCGAAGTGTATATATTATGTCCAGCAAGTGGCAGTCCTAAAATGGTGTTTAAATCAAAAACATCAAAATCAATAGGAACACCCCCAACACTGGTAACTATTCGATCTACTCTTTTCACGACAATTCCATGTTCGAATAAAAAACACGAACTAGGTTAGGATAAATCCTCTCGTCTAAGTCTAATGCCGACTCCCATGGCAACAACATCCGCTTAACACTTTTTCCACAAACAACCAACTCCTCAAAATCATCTAAATCCACAAAGTAAGAGTCGATTACCTTACGACCCATGAATCGGGTTTCAAATCGTTTTACCAGTGGAGCTGTTGGAAAATGGATTCTTTGGAACTCGGTTGTCTCTTTAGGAGGTATGGGGTTGCTCTTTGGGACAGCTTTCCTCTTCCTGCCGGTTCTAGAGGATTCGGCCATTAATGGAGCTTTGAGAATGTGGGATTTTGTCAAAAAGATGAAAATGAAGCAAATGGACCAATAAAGTGAATGAAAAAGAGTAGAGAAAGGTTTGGAGGCTCAATTTGGTAGGAAATTGTCAACAAATGAGTCAAAAATCGAGAAATTTGCTCGGTTGCGCTTAGGGTTTCAATTTGGGATTTCGGGATTTGGGCAGAAATTTTATGATTTGAATGGTTAAAACTGGTCTAATAATGATAAGGAATGTTTCTATGATCGTGTTTTGGCAAGAAATAGCAAGAGAAACCAGAAATTTTAGAGAGAGAGAGAGCTTAGGGTTTCTTTGGTAAGAGAAAGCGGTGAGGGGGTAGCGGAAACGAAGAAGAAGAAACGGGACCAGTTTTATAGCCCACGCAAACGGCGAGCCGTTTTAAAAATATCGGTTTACCGATAGCGTCGAGAGCTAGAAAACATAATCGGTTAACCGTTAGTAATAACGTTAGCCGCTAATATCCAAAAAATTAGTGTTTTCGGAATTAAGCGGTAGAGCCGTTTGAACAATAAACGGTAATCCGTTTTCTTGACTTTGATTTCGCACATAAGTTTTATTCTACAGCCAACATTCAATACATTTCTAAATCATTTAATTGATCAAAAATGTCTTGTAAGGCCAATATAATGCATGAATACACAATTTTAAACACATCCAAAAACAATCATCATACTATAGAAAGGCAAAGAATCATTATGAGACATTTATCATTCCAAGCTCATGCCTAATCTTTGAAAAATGATCTTCGCTAAGAGGTTTAGTAAAGATATCAGCAAGTTGTTTTTCCGTAGAGATAAAATGTAATGAAATATCTCCTTTTGAACATGATCTCTTAAGAAATGATGTCTTATCTCTATATGCTTTGTCCTAGAATGTTGAATGGGATTCTTTGAAGGTTTATGGCACTTGTGTTGTCACACATGATAGGTATATGATCAAGATTAATACCAAAGTCTCTAAGGGTTTGTTTCATCCAAAGTGATTGCGACAACAACTACGGCTGCAATATACTCGGCCTCGGTGGTTGAAAGAGCAACCGAGTTTTGTTTCTTACTAAACCACGAGACAAGAGAGTGACCTAGAAAGAAACAAGTTCCACTAGTACTCTTCCTATCAATCTTATACCCAAAGCAAAATCGGCATCCGAATAACAAATCAAGTCTAAATGAGTTCCCTAGGATACCAAAGGCCAAGATCTACGGTTCCTTTCAAATATCGAAAAATTCTTTTGACAAAGCAAGCAAGTGAGATTCTTTAGGACATGATTGAAATCTTGCACACAAACATACACTGAATACAATATCGAGTCTCTTGGCGTTAAATAAAGTAAGGATCCGATCATACTCGATATGCTTTGACATCAACATCTTTACCTTTTTCATCTTTGTCAAGCTTAATTGTTGAGCTCATTGGAGTACTTTTAATCTTGCCATCTTCAAGTCCGAATCGCTTTAGTAAATCTTTCAAATATTTGGCTTGATTGATGAAGATTCCTTCTTCGTTTTGTCTTATTTGTAGTCCGAGGAAGTACTTCAATTCTCCCATCATACTCATCTCGAATTCTTTGCTCATACAAGATGAAAAATCCTTACAAAGAAACTCATTAGTAGAACCAAAAATGATATCATCAACATAGATTTGAACAATAAGTATATCTTGATTCTTATGCTTGATAAAAAGTGTAGTATCCGCTTTACCCATTGAAAAGCCATTTTCCAAAAGAAATTTACTAAGTCTATCATACCAAGCTCTAGGTGCTTGTTTTAATCCATACAATGCTTTTGACAACTTGTAAACATGATTTGGAAATTTTTCATTTTCAAAACCAGGGGTTGTTTCACATACACTTCTTCCATAATGTAACCATTTAAAAATGCACTTTTGACATCCATTTGATACAAAATAAAATTCTTATAACATGCAAATGCTAAAAGCATTCTAATAGATTCTAATCTTGCTACGGGTGCAAAAGTTTCATCAAAATCGATTCCTTCTTCTTGATTGTAACCTTGAGCCACTAACCTAGCTTTATTCCTTACAACCACACCCGATTCATCCATTTTATTCCTAAATACCCATTTAGTGCCTATAATGGATTGATGTTCTAGTTTAGGAACTAATTCCTATACATTGTTTCTCTCAAATTGATTTAACTCCTCTTGCATGGCCATAATCCAAGATTCATCGTTTTCCGCATCCGCAAAGGATTTTGGTTCAATTTGAGATATAAATGCGGTATGTGCACATGTGTTTCTAAGTGATGATCTAGTAGTTATACCTCGTGAAGGTTCTCCTAAAATCAAGTCTTTAGGGTGAGAAGATACATACCTCCACTCCTTGGGGAGTGTTTGAGAGTTACCTTCATTTTGCTCCACATTGTTTTGCTCTTCATGTTGCTTCTCTTGATTCTCGCTAGATGAAGAATCTTGTTTAGCATTCGAAGTTTCTCCTTGTGGTACTTCTTCATCTGCATCATTAAAAACTTTCTCCATCGAGGATGGGTTAGATTCATCAAATGTAACATGCATGGATTCTTCAACAACCAAGGTTCTTTTATTGTAAACTCTATAAGCTTTGCTAGAAGTTGAATATCCAAGAAAAATGCCAACATCCGATTTTGGATCAAATTTACCAAGATTGTCTTTTGTATTCAATATGAAACATTTGCATCCAAAAATCTTGAAATAACCAATGTTAGGTTTTCTATCTTTCCAAAGCTCATAGGAAGTTTTATTAAGAAGTGGTCTAATTAAAACACGGTTTAAAACATAGCATGCGGTATTTACGGCTTCGGCCCAAAAATATTTTGGTAATGCATTCTCATTTAACATGGTCCTAGCCATTTCTTGAATAGACCTATTCTTTCTCTCAACAACTCCATTTTGTTGAGGAGTCCTAGGTGATGAAAATTGATGTATAATACCGAAATCATTACAAAAACTTTCAAATGCATGATTTTCAAATTCTCCACCATGATCACTTCTAATGCAAGTAATGAAATAGCCTTTTTCATTTTGAACCTTTTTACAAAAGACTTTAAATGCATCAAATGCATCATCCTTATTAGCTAAGAATAATACCCATGTATACCTTGAATAATCATCCACAATTACAAATGCATAATATTTTCCATTTAAACTAGCATGTCTAGAAGGTCCAAATAAATCCAAGTGAAGAAGTTGAAGTGGTTTTGAAGTAGAAATATGATTTTTGTTTTTGAAAGAAGTTTTGATTTGTTTTCCAAATTGACATGCTTCACAAATTTTATCTTTTTCAAAACCAATTTTCGGAAGACCTTTAACTAAATCATTTTTGGAAATCTTTGAAATTAGATCCATGCTTGCATGTCCTAGTCTTCTATGCCATAACCAACTATCATTATGCAATGCGGAGAAACATTTATCAAGAGTAGATGCACAATCTATATCAATGGTATAAACATTAACACACCTCTTTCCAACAAAAACAATTTTACCATCACTTGCATTTTCAATAACACAATTTGTTTTATCAAAAATAACTTTATAACCTTTGTCACACAATTGACTTATACTAAGCAAGTTATGTTTTAGATTTTCAACTAAACATACATTCTCAATGAGAGTTGAGGGAAATTTACCGACATTGCCAATACCAATTATTTTTCCTTTTGAATTATCTCCAAAAGATACATCCCCTCCATTTTCGATTTTGGTAAAGCTTGAGAACCATGAATAGTCACCGGTCATATGTCTCGAGCATCCGCTGTCCAAATACCACTTATTTCTCTTTCCTTCTTCTTTGATTCCTGCAGAGAATATCTTAAGTTTTAGGTACCCAAAACTTTTTGGGTCCTTGAGTGTTAGTAATGGTTCCTTTTGGAACCCAAATAAATTTAACTCCATAATAAGCATTTCTCTTAATAGGACATCTATTTTTCATGTGACCATCTCTATTGCAATAATGACAAACAATTTTATGATTATTAGTGGTAGTAGCCTTAACAAAGTAGCTTTTGTAGTATTTTTGTTTCAAATTAGGTTTATAACCAATCCCTCCTTTATCAAACACACATTTTTGGGCACCAAGTAATTTTTCTAAGTTCTTTTGCCCATTTGTGAATTTAAACAATCTCATTTAGTTCATTGCTCTTCTTTTTAAGTTCTTCATTTTCTTTGATTAAGTTATCAACATGTAATTTTTCATGTTCATATGAAGAACTTTGTTTACCTTTTAAAGAAGCAATTCTATCATGCAATCTTTCATTATCTAATTCTAACTCTTTAATCTTATCATTTAACACATCATTACATTTTTGCATAAAGCATCCTTTTCATTTGAAAGTTCTAATATATTCTTTTTAAGACATGCATTTTTCTTTCCAATTTTCATCATATCACTACGCAACTCATTAAAAGCATCATATAATTCATTATAGGATGGAAGATCACTTACCTCATCAAGCTCATCCTCTCCTATTGCCATAAGTGCCAAGTTTGATATTTCTTGTGATTGTTCATCCTCACTTGACTCTTCATCGCTATCATCCCATGTTGCCAACATAGCTTTCTTCTTGAATTTGTTGAGAAGGGGACATTCCGATTTTATATGACCCGGCTTCTTGCATTCATAGCATATGATTGCTTCCTTCTTCTCCTTTTGATTCTTAAAGTTTCTGAACTTTCTTCGATCACCGGTTTTCTTGAAGAACTTCCTGAATTTTCTAGCTATCATGGCCATTTCTTCATCTTCAAGTTCGCTCTCCTCATCACTTTCAGATTTTGATGCTTTCAAAGCAATGCTTTTCTTTTTTCTTATCTTCATCTCCTTTCTCGGCTGCTAAATCTTCTTCATAAGAGATAAGTGAACCAATTAGATCATCAATAGACAAAATGTTTAAATCTTTGGCTTCCTCAATAGCAGTTCTCTTAGGTCTCCATTCTTTTGGTAATGACCTAATGATTTTCTTTACCCTCTCGCTATTTGAAAAGGTTTTACCAAGTGCCCCAGAGTGTTTATAATGTCTGTAAATCTAGTATACATAGAGTAGACACTTTCATTTTGTTCCATTTGAAACAATTCATATTGCCTAGTGTATCTACTTATTTTAGATTCTTTGACTTGGTTTGTTCCTTCATAAACAACTTCAAGTTTCTTCCAAATTTCATAAGCATTAGAACAACTTGAGACTCTATGAAATTCTTTCTTATCTAGGGGCACAAAATAAGGCATTCATAGCTTTAGAATTGAGTGAAGCTTTTCTCTTTTCGAAATCATTCCATTCACGTGAAGGTTTAGGAATATCTTCTCCTTCTTCATTTTTAGTTATCGGCATGAATGGTCCATCACATACAACTTCCCATATTTCGTAATCTAAAGCTTGCAAGTAAATTCTCATCCTAGTTTTCCAATAAGGATAATCATTACCATCAAAGAATGGTTGCCTAGTGGTGGATTGTCCTTCCCTATAGCTAGAATCATATTGGGTTGCCATGGATCGTTTACTCTAGACGATTAAGTCCTAACAAGAGAACCTTGCTCGATACCAATTGAAATTCTATTTAGGCTACCCAAGAGGGGGTGAATTGGGTTTTAAAAACTAAGCCAATAAAAATGCACAATATTAAAACTAATGTCTTAATCAAAATCAAAAGTAATAAATTCAACAATGCTCAAATTAAAAAGGATAAGGGAAGAGAAATCAAACACTAGAATTTTTACGTGGTTCGCCAACCGTGCCTACGTCCACGCCTCCAAGCACACCGGGCTTGAGGATTCCACTATGCAAGCCTCCAAGGCTTCAAACACTTACACTTGACTTCCAAGGTGTCAATGAACCTTTACAATAAAGAGATTATTCCCAATCTCTTAACCCAAGTGTATCCCAACACTTACAATCACTCAATGATAGAGATTTAATAACAAATAATCTCTCACACACTCCAAATGATTACAATTGAAATTTTAATGTGTGAGGGAATGAAATGAAACACAATTGAAGCTCAAAGAAGATTGTTTCTCAGTAGTAAGCTCAAAAATCAAATGTTGGATCACTATTGTTTGAATTTGATTGAGCCTTTTTATAGTTGGAGCTGAAAACTAGCCGTTATTGACTTTCTGAGAATAATCGGATCGCCGTTTGTCTCTATCGGCTAGCCGTTTTGAATTTCCAACTAGCCGTTATCCTTTGACTTCAAATAAACGGTTTGCCGTTAACTTTATCCGATCACCGTTTTCTTTCCAAGAACTCGCAAAATGAACTCGGCTCTCCGTTTTTGATAAACGGTTCAAGAGTAGAGAACTTCTACTCACTGGAAGTTATCGGTCAGCCGTTTTAAATAAACAGTTCAAGGCTAAAACATTTTTACTCACTGGAATTTTTCGGTTAGCCGTTTTAATTAACGGTTTCGTTAATTTAAGCCGTGACACAAAACTTTGCTAACCGTTTGGGCTAATCGGTTCAAGGCTAAAACATTTTTTACTTACTGGAATGTATCGGTTAGCCGTTTTAAATAAACGGTTCACCGTTATTTTCCAGAACATGTGAAATGTTCATCACTGTAAATTATCGGTTCACCGTTTTCCAGGAAACGATTCACCGTTAATTTCCAGTTTCATCGTTTTTGAATTTAAAACAAGTGTATTGCTTTTAGAAAATTCTTTTTAATAGCCCCAACACTTTAATCATGAACATATAATTTTTGTTATCATCAAAATCATTATTATAAGATTAACAGATCGATGGCTGCCTCAACGAACTCTTTATGTTTGCCATAGTTAAATCCAGAGAGCACACAAATGTTCTTGAATTGTTTAATGGGAGTAGCTGCCATTGGGATGCTTCTAAAAAATAATTTGTGAGTCTAAAAGAAAATGATCATATATCAAGGATCTTGGTGACAATGATTTACAGCTGTATAGGAGGTAGCATGTTTATGTCAATTAACGCGTAAAGCACATGGCTCGAGAGTCAAAAAGGAAATAGTAAAAGAAAAAAAATACTCAATTATTAAAGACAATAATGCAATTGATAAAACAACAGTGAAATAAAACAACAGTAAAGTAAAACAACAGTAAAAGGATATTTACAGGTAGTTGTGATTGTGGCTCACATCTTCCTCTGGTTTTACGTCCGTAAACGGCTTGAACGCCCTCATGGGTCGAGGATAGGCTTCCCATCCAGTTTTCTTATAAACCGCAAAAGCGAGGTCGTTTATAGTCGATTCCCAAGACTATATCGGACACGTTCTTTCAAATAATGGCCATAATCGAGAATTCTTTGTTTGTACGTATCCACTGGGATGCGTTTCAAGAGACAAAAGGATATCATCCAATGACTCTTTATTCAAGCCATCCCTAATGAATTGAATCTTATCTTCCCTGTTATCAGACATCATTCCGAAAGAACAAAGATTTTTATTGCATTTCATCCTGGCACACTTATGACAATTAACATGAAGTTTTTCAGCTCTTCATTTTCTCGAGTAATTTCCTTTACCACAACCAGGCATGTATGCAATAAATTTAGGAGGCAACTCACCTGCGAAACGTACCTTGGCCTCGATTAACCAACGGATGTCAGCAGGGACGTTATTTCTCATAAGCAATCGCATGCGTTCGGACCGAGCTTTATAGATCGTAAGGAGGGCATTCTGAGGAAGTGAAGGAAATCGCTTGTGAAGCTTTGCTAGAATCATGTTTCTGTCCATACCTTCTTCTCAGAATATTAGTTATTATGGGAAACTAAAATAACCGACTTTGATTGTCACGGAGTACCGTTATCCGCCACTTAACCGGGGTAACAAACTAGAGAACACACAAAAAAGAAAAGAAAAGAAAAGAAAAGAAAAGAAAAGAAAAATAATAATCTCACAATTGTCCTCTTATTGAGTTTTCCTCAAGTTCGATTTGGGTTTCGTTGATACCTCCCTCAATTTCTTTGAGTTGTCTTTCTAGATCTTCAACGTGGGATACCAACTCTGGAGGTTGTAGCTTCCAAATACGATGCGTTTTACAAAATCGTATCTGGCTTCTCAGATGAGATTGTACACGTTGAAGTTGTCTGAGAATGTTCAAGAGGAACTGTCTAGTTGAGGAACACATAATTAGAAGTGATAAAAGAAAACTGAATGATTAAATAAACACACTTTCACAAAAATTTAAATCACCGAGAAGAAGAAATAAATAAGAAAAATTCTTAATTTAAATTTGGTGGGTCACTCAAATCTATTTCGGTGCTTTTTTTCACGTGGTTGGTAGTCTAGATATGGCTTCAATCTTTGACCATTAACTTTAAAAATTACACCGTTCTTTGGATCCTTAATTTTAACTGCTCCATATGAAAAAACAGTGTGGACTATAAAGGGACGATCCATCGATAGCGTAACTTACCCGGGAATAGCGCAAAGCGAGAATTGAGTAAAAGTACTTTCGACCTGGTGTGAAAGATTTTTCATAATTTGCTTGTCATGAAAGACTTTCATTATTTGTTTGTAAATCTTGGCATTTTTGTATACATCATTACGACTTTCTTCAAGTTACGCGGTTGTGATTTTCTTTCTAAGTTAGCTTGCCGCATGTCAAAGTTGAATTTCACGCCCGGATGCACAATGCTCAAGTTTTGGTGGTGATTTTGATGATGGACTCAGTTTATTCTCTGATGGTGCTAGTTGTTCCACTCTTGACTTCCATTTGTTAATGTCCATGGATGGTGCTGAATCAAGTAAGGCGTTAACCTCATCTATTGATCTGTCAATATCAAAATTCAAACCAAAGTGAGTTAAACATGTTTGTAAAGGGTCATCACTAAGATTTGAAAGAAAAGTATTATCAACTAATTCTTCAATTAAATCCACATCAACAATTTCATCATCTGCATTGGGAGGTTGTTTGGCGATGTTGAAGATATTTAGCTCCATCGTCATATTGCCAAAGGACAACTGCATATTTCCAGTCCTGCATTGAATGTGAGCATCGGCAGTTGCCAAGAAAGGTCGTCCTAAGATAATGGGGATCTGCTTCCTTGAATCCTGGACTGGTTGAGTGTCAATTACGATGAAATCAACAGGAAAATAAAACTTATCTACCTGTATAAGCACGTCCTCCACAATACCACGAGGTTTTTTCATGGACCGATCTGCAAGTTGTAACACCACTGGAGTTGGGTGTAATTCTCCCAGTCCAAGTTTCACAAAATCGAGTAAGGCAAAGATTTACACTAGCTCCTAAGTCCAACAAAGCATTCTCAATTGTGTGGTTCCCTATACTACATGAGATAGTGGGGAGCCACGGATCTTTGTATTTTAGAGGAAGTTTGTGTTGGAGTATAGAACTCACATTTTCTGTTAAAAATGCCTTCTTTTGAACATGAATGTTTCTCTTTTTAGTACAAAGGTCTTTAAGAAACTTGGCATAAGATGGCACTTGTTTTATAGCATCAAGCAAAGGGATGTTAACACTTACCTGTTTAAAGATTTCAAAAATCTCACTTGTAGATTTTTCCTTTTTTGCTTTAGCTAACCTCTGGGGAAATGGAGCTTTTGGAACGTATTCTCGTGGGTTGGTTTCTTCTTTCTCCTCTGATGATGAGTCTTCTTCATTTACCGGTACAATTTGAGTTGTTTTTGGTACCGGCATCTCCACTTTGTTGTCGACTTCTTTTCCTTTTCGCAAGGTCATGACGGCTTTGACCTCTCCATGCTGCTGAGGTGAACTGGTACTTACTTCTGAAATTCTATATAGGCTACCCAAGAGGGGGGGTGAATTGGGTTTTAAAAACTAAGCCAATAAAAATGCACAATATTAAAACTAATGTCTTAATCAAAATCAAAAGCAATAAATTCAACAATGCTCAAATTATAAAGATAAGGGAAGAGAAATCAAACACGTGATTTTTACGTGGTTCGGCCAACCGTGCCTACGTCCACGCCTCCAAGCTCACCGGGCTTGAGGATTCCACTAAGCAAGCCTCGAAGGCTTCAATACCACTTACACTTGACTTCAAGGTGTCAATGGACCTTTACAATTAAGAGATTATTCCCAATCTCTTAACCCAAGTGTATCCCAACACTTACAATTGACTTCCAAGGTGTCAATGGACCTTTACAATAAGAGATTAAACCCAATCTCTCAACCCAAGTGTTTCCCAACACTTACAATCACTCAATGATAGAGATTTAATAACAAATAATCTCTCACACACTCCAAATGATTACAATTGAAATTTTAATGTGTGAGGGAATGAAATGAAACACAATTGAAGCTCAAAGAAGATTGTTTCTCAGTAGTAAGCTCAAAAATCAAATGTTGGATCACTCTTGTTTGAATTTGATTGAGCCTTTTTATAGTTGGAGCTGAAAACTAGCCGTTATTGACTTTCTGAGAATAATCGGATCGCCGTTTGTATCTATCGGTTAGCCGTTTAATTTCCAACTAGCCGTTATCCTTTGACTTCAAATAAACGGTTTGCCGTTAACTTTATCGATCACCGTTTCTTTCCAAAGTAACTGCGCAAAATGAATCCTCGGCTCTCCGTTTTGATAAACGGTTCAAGAGTAGAGAACTTCTACTCTTTGGAAGTTATCGGTTAGCCGTTTTAAATAAACGGTTCAAGGCTAGAGAACTTCTACTCACCGGAAGTTATCGGTCACCGTTTTAAATAAACGGTTCAAGGCTAAAACATTTTTACTCATCGGAATTTTTCGGTTAGCCGTTTTAATTAACGGTTCACCGTTAATTTCAGTGTGACACAAAACTTTGCTAACCGTTTTAGCTAATCGGTTCAAGGCTAAAACATTTTTACTTATGGAATGTATCGGTTAGCCGTTTTAAATAAACGGTTCACGTTATTTTCCGAACATGTGACATGTTCATCATCAGTAAATTATCGGTTCACCGTTTTCCGAACGGTTAACCGTTAATTTTCGATTTCATCATTTTTGAATTTAAAACAAGTGTATTGCTTTTAGAAAATTCTTTTTAATAGCCCCAACACTTTAATCATGAACATATTATTTTTGTTATCATCAAAATCATTATTATAAGATTAACAATCTCCCCCTTTTTGATGATGACAAATTTTATATGTGAAGGACAAAAAATATTTGTTTTAACTCCCCCTGAAAATAAGCTCCCTTGAAAAATAAACAAAATTTTTGTTAACTTCCTTTTTGAAATATAACTGGAAACTATTCTCCCCCTTCAGCATCAAAAAGAAAAAAATAAAGGAAAACAGCCACGTTTTGACAAGTAAAAATTTCGACAGCATCTCCCCTGTATTTTAATCATTCCCAAAAATATACACCAAACAAATCAAAAATAGGATACAACCAATTGAACCAAGCAATAAGATTAAGATCAAAAATGAGAAAACAAGCATCCATATATAATAAAAGCATCCGATAGCATACATAAATAATGCATAACACATGGAATGTTTGTGCGAAATATGTTCGAAACACTAAAAAGCTATTGCGGAGGAGGAGGAGGAGGAGTAGTAGAGGAGGAAGGAGGAATGGCGAGAGCAGAAAAAATGCGTTCTTTGTCCATCCATGTCTATCTCCGCCGCTTTGAAGCCTGGAAGGATGCAACCGATCCGAAGGCTGCTGCTGCCGCTCGAGAAAGTGTGCGAATATCGCTAACGAGTTTCTTGAAGAAGATGATCGATGTGAGATGGAGCAGTGAAGTAGATGGTCGAGCGATCTCTCGTCTCATGTGCCTCGGAATCGGATTCTGCCGGAGGTCGAGAGGCGAGATCCGCGACGAGAGGCGGAGGACGAGCGCCGAGTCGAAAGTCGGCGGTGATCAGAGGTAAAGATGTCGTTGAGGAACCGGGCATCTTCTGGAGCTACGAGGGTGTCTTGGTTTTTCGCATTAGGCGTTTTTATCCAATCCTGACTCCTTCGAGAAAAACCAATCGCTGAAATAGCCTCTTTCCCAATCTTCTTGGTCTCAACATACACGGAGTCTCGAAGAGGTACGCGAAAGTGTCGCAAAAGCTTAGAGATAATGTTACCGTACGGAAGTAGCCTATGTGTAACAGCAGGGGTATTCAACATATGGCGCAAAATAATATACCCAAGGTTAATACGGCGTCCACTAAGAAGACTATCGAGAATCCCGACATCCAACCTAGTAACCTCATCCGAGTGTCCCTTCCTAGGGGTAATAATATGCTGCAAAATGGTGTGTAGAATCCGAACCTGCAGCGGTAAAAGTTGGGCTCTAAATGGAAGGGTGCATATCTCATTAGTGAGATCCCGACGTCTACAAATGTTCCTAACCCCTCGAATATGGTTAAAATCGGCAAAGGATAATTCCTTCCTCGAAGTGTATATATTATGTCCAGCAAGTGTCTGTCATATAATGGTTTTTAAATAAAAAACATCAAAATCAATAGGAACACCCCCAACACTGGTAACTATTCGATCTACTCTTTCTGCCGACAATTCCATGTTCGAATAAAAAACACGAACTAGGTTAGGATAAATCCTCTCGTCTAAGTCTAATGCCGACTCCCATGGCAACAACATCCGCTTAACACTTTTTCCACAAACAACCAACTCCTCAAAATCATCTAAATCCACAAAGTAAGAGTCGATTACCTTACGACCCATGAATCGGGTTTCAAATCGTTTTACCAGTGGAGCTGTTGGAAAATGGATTCTTTGGAACTCGGTTGTCTCTTTAGGAGGTATGGGGTTGCTCTTTGGGGACTTTCCTCTTCCCCGGTTCTAGAGGATTCGGCCATTAATGGAGCTTTGAGAATGTGGGATTTTGTCAAAAAGATGAAAATGAAGCAAACTGGACCAATAAAGTGAATGAAAAAGAGTAGAGAAAGGTTTCTGGAGGCTCAATTTGGTAGGAAATTGTCAACAAATGAATCAAAAATCGAGAAATTTGCTCGGTTGCGCTTAGGGTTTCAATTTGGGATTTCGGGATTTGGGCAGAAATTTTATGATTTGAATGGTTAAAACTGGTCTAATAATGATAAGGAATGTTTCTATGATCGTGTTTTGGCAAGAAATAGCAAGAGAAACCAGAAATTTTAGAGAGAGAGAGCTTAGGGTTTCTTTGGTAAGAGAAAGCGGTGAGGGTAAGCGAAAAACGAAGAAGAAGAAACAGACCAGTTTTATATCCCACAAAACGGCGAGCCGTTAAAAATATCGGTTTCCGATAAGCGTCGAGAGCTAGAAAACATANTCGGTTAACCGTTAGTAATAAACGGTTAGCCGCTAATATCCAAAAATATTAGTGTTTATGGAATTAAGCGGTGAGCCGTTTGAACAATAAACGGTAATCCGTTTTCTTGACTATGATTTCGCACATTAGTTTTATTCTACGGCCAACATTCAATACATTTCTAAATCATTTAATTGATCAAAAATGTCTTGTAAGGCCAATATAATGCATGAATACACAATTTTAAACACATCCAAAGACAAACAAACATTCGATTATCATATTATAGAAACACAAGGAAGATAGTGTATAAATCATCATGAGTAGATGCACAATCTATATCAATAGTTATAAACGTTAACACACCTCTTTCCAACAAAGCATATATTTTCAATGAGAGTTGAGGAAACTTTACCGACATTACCAATATCAATGATTTTTCCTTTTGAATTATCTCCAAAAGATACATCCTCTCCATTTTCGATTTTGGTAAAGCTTGAGAACCATGAATAGTCACCGGTCATATGTCTTGGATATCCGTTGTCCAAATACCATTTATTGCTATTTCCCTTCTTCTTTGATTCATGCAGAGAAGATCTCAAATTTTAGGTACGCAAAACTCTTTGGGTCCTTGAGTGTTAGTAATGGTTCCTTTTGGAACCCAAACAAATTTAACTCCATAATAAGCATTTCTCTTAATAGGACATCTATTTTTCATGTGACCATCTCTATTGCAATAATGACAAACAATTTTATGATTATTAGTGGTAGTAGCCTTAACAAAGTAGCTTTTGTAGTATTTTTGTTTCAAATTAGGTTTATAACCAATCCCTCCTTTATCGAACACACATTTTTGGGCACCAAGTAATTTTTCTAAGTTCTTTTGCCCATTTGTGAATTTAGAAACAATCTCATTTAGTTCATTGCTCTTCTTTTTAAGTTCTTCATTTTCTTTGATCAAGTCATCAACATGTAATTTTTCATGTTCATATGAAGTACTTTGTTTACCTTTTAAAGAATCAATTCTATCATGCAATCTTTCATTATCTAATTCTAGCTCTTTAATCTTATCATTTAACACATCATTACATTTTTGCATAGCATCCTTTTCATTTGAAAGTTCGAATATGTTCTTTTTAAGACATGCATTTTTCTTTCCAATTTTCATCATATCACTATGCAACTCATTAAAAGCATCATATAATTCATTATAGGATGGAAGATCACTTACCTCATCAAGCTCATCCTCTCCTATTGCCATAAGTGCCAAGTTTGATATTTCTTGTGATTGTTCATCCTCACTTGACTCTTCATCGCTATCATCCCATGTTGCCAACATAGCTTTCTTCTTGAATTTGTTGAGAAGGGGACATTCCGGTTTTATATGGCCAGGCTTCTTGCATTTATAACATATGATTGCTTCATTCTTCTCCTTTTGATTCTTGAAGTTTTTGAATTTTCTTTGTTCACCGGATTTTTTGAAAAATTTCCTGAACTTTCTAGCTATCATATCCATCTCTTCATCTTCAAGATCGCTTTCCTCATCGCTTTCAAATTTTGATGCTTTCAAGGCAATGTTTTTCTTCTTCTTATCTTCATCTCCTTTTTCAGCTGTCAAATCTTCTTCATAAGAAATAAGTGAGCCAATTAGATCATCAATAGACAAAATGTTTAAATCTTTGGCTTCCTCAATAGCAGTTCTCTTAGGTCTCCATTCTTTTGGTAATGACCTAATGATTTTCTTTACCCTCTCGCTATTTGAAAAGGTTTTACCAAGTGCCCCTAGAGTGTTTACAATGTCTGTAAATCTAGTATACATAGAGTAGACACTTTCATTTTGTTCCATTTGAAACAATTCATATTGCCTAGTGTATCTACTTATTTTAGATTCTTTGACTTGGTTTGTTCCTTCATAAACAACTTCAAGTTTCTTCCAAATTTCATAAGCATTAGAACAACTTGAGACTCTATGAAATTCTTTCTTATCTAAGGCACAAAATAAGGCATTCATAGCTTTAGAATTGAGTGAAGCTTTTCTCTTTTCGAAATCATTCCATTCACGTGAAGGTTTAGGAATATCTTCTCCTTCTTCATTTTTAGTTATCGGCATGAATGGACCATCACATACAACTTCCCATATTTCGTAATCTAAAGCTTGCAAGTAAATTCTCATCCTAGTTTTCCAATAAGGATAATCATTACCATCAAAGAATGGTGGCCTAGTGGTGGATTGTCCTTCCCTATAGCTAGAATCATATTGGGTTGCCATGGATCGTTTACTCTAGACGATTAAGTCCTAACAAGAGAACCTTGCTCTGATACCAATTGAAATTCTATATAGGCTACCCAAGAGGGGGGGTGAATTGGGTTTTAAAAACTAAGCCAATAAAAATGCACAATATTAAAACTAATGTCTTAATCAAAATCAAAAGCAATAAATTCAACAATGCTCAAATTATAAAGATAAGGGAAGAGAAATCAAACACGTGATTTTTACGTGGTTCGGCCAACCGTGCCTACGTCCACGCCTCCAAGCTCACCGGGCTTGAGGATTCCACTAAGCAAGCCTCGAAGGCTTCAATACCACTTACACTTGACTTCAAGGTGTCAATGGACCTTTACAATTAAGAGATTATTTCCAATCTCTTAACCCAAGTGTATCCCAACACTTACAATTGACTTCCAAGGTGTCAATGGACCTTTACAATAAGAGATTAAACCCAATCTCTCAACCCAAGTGTTTCCCAACACTTACAATCACTCAATGATAGAGATTTAATAACAAATAATCTCTCACACACTCCAAATGATTACAATTGAAATTTTAATGTGTGAGGGAATGAAATGAAACACAATTGAAGCTCAAAGAAGATTGTTTCTCAGTAGTAAGCTCAAAAATCAAATGTTGGATCACTCTTGTTTGAATTTGATTGAGCCTTTTTATAGTTGGAGCTGAAAACTAGCCGTTATTGACTTTCTGAGAATAATCGGATCGCCGTTTGTATCTATCGGTTAGCCGTTTTGAATTTCCAACTAGCCGTTATCCTTTGACTTCAAATAAACGGTTTGCCGTTAACTTTATCGGATCACCGTTTCTTTCCAGTAACCTGCAAAACAGAACTCGGCTCTCCGTTTTTGATAAACGGTTCAAGAGTAGAGAACTTCTACTCACTGGAAGTTATCGGTCAGCCGTTTTAAATAAACGGTTCAAGGCTAGAGAACTTCTACTCACTGGAAGTTATCGGTCAGCCGTTTTAAATAAACGGTTCAAGGCTAAAACATTTTTACTCACTGGAATTTTTCGGTTAGCCGTTTTAATTAACGGTTCACCGTTAATTTCCAGAAGCTGTGACACAAAACTTTGCTAACCGTTTTAGCTAATCGGTTCAAGGCTAAAACATTTTTTACTTACTGGAATGTATCGGTTAGCCGTTTTAAATAAACGGTTCACCGTTATTTTCCAGAACATGTGACATGTTCATCACTGTAAATTATCGGTTCACCGTTTTCCAGTAAACGGTTAACCGTTAATTTCCAGTTTCATCATTTTTGAATTTAAAACAAGTGTATTGCTTTTAGAAAATTCTTTTTAATAGCCCCAACACTTTAATCATGAACATATTATTTTTGTTATCATCAAAATCATTATTATAAGATTAACAACTTCATGCACTCCTTTAGGATTAGGCACTGGTTGACTTGGGAATTTACCTTTCTCAACAGTCATTGCCAAGGTCTGAACTGACGAAGCAAGTTGTCCCACCATTTTCTCAAGGTTTGAAATTGATTGGGTTTGTGAGTTGAAACCCGCTCTCATCTCATTTCGTAGTTCATCAATGGTGCGGTTTTGTTGCTCGATTTTGAAGTGAATAAGATTCTTGAAATTCTGAAATGCATCCTCCCATGGTCTAGGCTGAGAATGGTTTGGGTTCTGATTATATGGTCTAAATGGTGGTTGAGAGGCTTGAGGATTTTGAGGAATTGGTTGCATTGGTGGAGCTGGAGCTGCTGGTCCATTCTGTTGGAATCCTTGAGACCATGAAAAATTGGGGTGATCTCTCCATCCGGGATTGTACGTGTTGGAGTAAGGGTTGTAGTTTGATGGCTTTCTTATTACATCTATGGCATTGGCTTGATCTGAGTATGAGTCCTGGTCATGTGGCTCCGTCAATTTAGCAGCTGTTAACGATGCTATTTGTCGGGAAAGACCTTCAACTATGTCTTTGACTTCTTTAATTTCTGAACTTGACTCGCCAATGTGAACTTCATTCACTCCCTTAACTCTTCTAGTACTCCTGAGTGAACGACTTCGTTGTTGGGAATTATCTGCTTGTCGCTGGAAGAAATCCCAAATCTCTGATGCACTTTTTGACATTAGCTCTCCTCCACTTGTTGCCATTAGCCATTCTTGCACATTCGGCAATAATCCCTCCAAAACGTATTGGCATTGGTGCCATTTTTCGTATCCATGATGTGGACACTTTAGGAGTAGCCCATTGAATCGCTCCCATGCTTCGAAAAATTGCTCGTCTTCTCTTTGGGTAAACTCTGAAATTTCCCTGCGAATAGCATTGGTTTTATGTACTGGGAAATATTTATTCAAAAATTTTGTTACCATTTGTTCCCATGATGTAATGCTATTAGCAGGCAATGCATTGAACCATGAACGAGCTCTATCTTTTAAAGAAAATGGAAATAATCTAAGCTTAACATCATCATCTGAAAAATTCTCATATTTAAAAGTTTGACAAATAGCATGAAAATCATTCAGATGATTATATGGATCTTCATTTTCTAGGCCATAGAATGTTGGGAGACAATTTAGCACACTAGGTTTTAATTCAAAACTCCTAGCAGCTACATTTGGGTATCGTATGCATGATGTGCTCAAGTTAGCTAAGGGACTGAAGTAGTCCTTAAATGGCCTCTCTTGTGGTGCTGGTTGCAAATCCATTTCAAATTTATTTTTAATTGTAACGTGCTTGTGTGTGCGAAGTGTTTTTTCTAATTCAAAGTTTATAGGCTCAAGATTAGGTAATTTTGACCTACGACCATGCATGCAAATGAAAAAAAAATGATAACAAAATTAATAAAGATAAATAAGAGGGAGAAATTACAATACTAACCTTATCACGCTGTTACAATTGGTTATGAAAACAACTCAAGTGCTATATATAGAAAAGAAAATACGTGAAACAAATTAAAATAAATTAAGAGGCGGTTGAACCTGCCGATTTCACAAAATAAAAAAAAAATAACATGAAAATTAAATTACAGAAATTTAAAGAAGAGAAGAAAAGAAAAGAAAATAATACCTACTTCAAAATGTAAATTCACTTTTTTTTTTAATAATAATAAATAAAAAAAATATTACAAGGAAACAAATAAAATAAATAAATAACGAAGAAAAAAAAAATTCTACAAATTAAAATACTTACCTCCCCGGCAACGGCGCCAAAAACTTGTTGTGCAAATTTTATTGAACTCGCAAGTGCACGAATCTATTGTAGAATAGATTAATGGTGACGAGTGTCGATCCCACGAGGAGGTGGATTTTTAATTATGTGTAGAATTAATTTTCTGAGTTGGTGGTTGGATTTATAATGACAATTATGTAGGCAATGTATTAATTTGAATTAAAGCTATTGGAATAAACTATTAAAATAAAATGCTTGGATCTCCGGATCTGTCTCAACATGTACCATCGGCTTAATATTCATTATTAGTACCAATTAAATCATGAAGGGGGAACTTCCACTCATCATGAACCACACTTTAATAGATATGGTGCTAAGGGCTTCCCGTGCCAAATAGTAATAACCTTGCCTAGGGAGGCGGTTATTCGGTACCGATATCCAGACAAGATTATTACTATCTGTCTACGAAAAGTCAAAACAACCACATAAATTAAAGGGGAAGGAAAAGTAAATTTACCAAATTAAGCCCATGGAGCATGTTGAGACTTCACCTTCAACCCAAGCTTGAAAGGAAATTAGCCACTCATAATTTAATTAGGGGTAAAATGGGAATTTTATTAAAATACGTAGAAAAGACAAGATGGAGATGGAATTACAGAAAATGGAGTCCAAAAATGGATTCAGGGGTGTCAAATTAGGGGGGGGGAGCCCCATTTTTATAGATAAACTGAGTAAATCATGGCCATCGGATTAAAACAATTTGGACGCTCAGGATTGCGCCACGTGGCAAGTTCCTATTGGATTGAACACATCATCAGGTCTATTATTATGTGTATATGCATGTACCGTACACACGTTTTTTTCGTCCACTAACATTCTGCCACGTCACCGGTCAACATTTTTGGTCCAATAAGCTCGTGACACGTCATCAGTCAACGCCACATCATCAGTCAATGCCACATAAGCGGTCAATGCCACATCATTCGTCCAATCAAATGCCGCCACGTCATCGTATAGTGCCACGTCATCGTACAGTGCCACGTCAAAGATACAGTACATGTGAACAGTGCCGTGAAGTGTAGGTCGTACACATGATCGTATATATCAACCGTACCGTATGTGTGAACAGTACCGTATATGTGAACAGTACCATTTTTCTTTTTATGCTCCTCCTAAGGTTTTCGACTGTCCTGAGTTCAAAAGTGTTGTCCGTTTTTCCATCTGATCTCTCGTTTATTGTGAAATGACCATGATATCCCCTAAAATACATAAAATACTTAATTAAAATAAAACATACATAATTAAATTACAAAGGACTTAAAGACATAAAAATAGGGATGTTAGTGAGACTTGGAGTGCAAAATGATATTTTTCTCCATTATAAATACACACTTTCTAATACTCAACACCATGCGCCCATTTTTCCGCCCGAAAAGGCCAAAATCCGTGAGCTATAGCACACGGATTGCGGCGAAATTTCGTGTTTCGGCGGCGGTGTGGGATTATTGGCTGGCGTGGTTGGGTTTGGTGGGAGTCAGTGGCGGGAGAAAACGGAATCCAATTCCGAGCTCCGAAACTCGTTTTACGGCCATTTTACCGCCAGAGAATAGGTGCCCAAACGGGTGGGCCAACTCGTCCGATTCAGGCAAAACCGGAGAAAGAAGTGGAAGGTAGGTGTGGATCTCAGTTTTTGGTGCAAGAATACGAAGCAACGGCGAGGACCGTGTGCTCACATTTTGGTCAAATGCTCGCCCGCGGCCAAGGCACGCGGCCACCCCGCGGCCAAGGGCAAGGCATAGGGCCACGCTCGAGCTCCCTATCTTTGCTCCGGGAGCGCGGCCCAAGTTTGTGTTGTGTGTGTGCAAGAGTGTGCGACGTGCCTTGGTCGCAGCATGTGCTGCATTTCGAGCAAGGCACGCAGCCAGCCCGCGGCCAAAACCAAGGCACGTAGCCACCCCGCGGCCAAGGCCTAGGCATGCGGCCACCCCGTGGCCAAGGCCATGGAACGCAGCCACCCCATGGCCAAGGCCGAGGCCATGGCCGCCAGCCAAGGCCTAGGCACGCTGCCACCCCACGGCCAAGGCCTAGGCACGCAGCCACCCCGCGGCCAAGGCCTAGGCAGCCACCCCGCCACGCAGCCACCCCGCGGCCAAGGCCGTGTACTGTAGCTCACGGATCTTGGCCAACTTTCGCATTTCCGGGGCGGTGCGGGATTTTGGGTGATGCATTAGATACGTTCCGCAGTCGAACGTCGGAGAAGACGGGAGTCGATTCTGAGGTCCGAACCTCATTTTACGGCCGATTTACCGAACGTGCGGGGGTGCGAAAAGGGGATGAAACGTGCCCGCGAATTGGTCCGGTTGTGGTAGAACTGGGCCGGGGGCCTCCTCACGGTGCTAGTACTGATTTGGGCTCGAAGAAATGGCGAAAATAATGCAGGTGGCCCTGCGCCCATTTTTCCGCCCGAAAAGGCCAAAATCCGTGAGCTATAGCGCACGGATTGCGGCCAAATTCCGCGTTTCGGGGGTGGCGTGGGATTTTTGGCTGGCGTGGTCGGGTTTGGTGGGAGTCGGTGGCGGGAGAAAACGGAATCCAATTCCGAGTTCCGAAACTCGTTTTACGGCCATTTTACCGACAGAGAACGGGTGCCCAAACAGGTGGGCCAACTCGTCCGATTTAGGCAAAACCGGAGAAAGAAGTGGACGGTAGGTGTGGATCTCAGTTTTTGGTCCAAGAATACGAAGCAACGGCGAGGACCGTGTGCTCACATTTTGGAAAAATGCTCGCCCACGGCCAAGGCCAAGGCCAAGGCACGCAGCCACCCCGCGGCCAAGCCCAAGGCACAGGGCCATGCTCGAGCTCCCCATCCTTGCCCCGGGAGCGCGGCCCAAGTGTGTATTGTGTGTGCGCGAGAGTGTGCGACGTGCCTTGGTCGCGAGCATGTGCTGCATTTCGAGCAAGGCGCGCAGCCAGCCCGCGGCCAAGGCCAAGGCACGCAGCCACCCCGTGGCGAAGGCCAAGGCCATGGCACCCAGCCACGCCGCTGCCAAGGCCTAGGCACGCAGCCACCCCGCGGCCAAGGGCGTGTGCTGTAGCTCACGGATCTTGGCCAACTTTCGCGTTTCCGGGGCGGTGCGGGATTTTGGGGTGATGCATTAGATACGTGCGACAGTCGAACGTCGGAAAAGACAGGAGTCGATTCCGAGGTCCGAATCTCATTTTACGGCCGATTTACCGAACGTGCGGGGGTGCGAAAAGGGGACAAAACGTGCCCGCGAATTAGTCCGGTTGTGGTAGAACTGGGCCGGGGGCCTCCTCACGGTGCTAGTACGGTTTTGCGATCGAAGAAATGGCGAAAATAATGCGGGAGGCCCTGCACCCATTTTTCCGCCCGAAAAGGCCAAAATCCGTGAGCTATATCACACGGATTGCGGCCAAATTTCGTGTTTTGGGGGAGGCGTGGCGGGAGAAAACGGAATCCAATTCCGAGCCCCGAAACTCGTTTTACGGCCATTTTACCGCCAGAGAACGGGTTCCCAAACGGGTGAGCCAACTCGTCGGATTCAGGCAAAACCGGAGAAAGAAGTGGAAGGTAGGTGTGGATCTCAGGTTTTGGTCCAAGAATACGAAGCAACGGCGAGGACCGTGTCCTCACATTTTGGCCAAATGCTCACCCGCGGCCAAGGCCAAGGCAAAGGCACGCGGCCACCCCGCGGCCAAGGCCAAGGCACAGGGCCACGCTCGAGCTCCCTATCCTTGCCCCGGGAGTGCGGTCCAAGTGTGTGTTGTGTGTGTACGAGAGTGTGCGACGTGCCTTGGTCGCGAGCATGTGATACATTTCGAGCAAGGCACGCAGCCACCCCGCGGCCAAAGCCAAGGCCATGGCACCCAGCAACCCCGCGGCCAAGGCCTAGGCGGCCAAAGGCCAGCCACGCCGCGGCCAGGCACGCAGCCACCCGCGGCCAAAGCCAAGGCCATGGCAGGGCCAAGGCCTAGGCACGCAGCCACCCCGCGGCCAAGGGCTAGGCACGCAGCCATGGCCATGGCCTAGGAACGCAGCCACCCCGCGGCCATGGCCTAGGCACGCAGCCACCCCGCGGCCAAGGCCGTGTGCTGTAGCTCTCGGATCTTGGCCAACTTTCGCATTTCCGGGGCGGTGCGGGATTTTGGGGTGATACATTAGATACGTGCGGCAGTCGAACGTCGGAGAAGACTGGAGCCGATTACAAGGTCCGAACCTCGTTTTACGGCCCATTTACCGAACGTGCGGGGGTGCGAAAAGGGGACGAAATGTGCCCGCGAATTGGTCTGGTTGTGGTAGAACTGGGCCGGGGGCCTCTTCACGGTGCTAGTACTGTTTTCCGCTCGAAGAAATGGCGAAAATATGGGGGAGGCCCTGCGCCCATTTTTCCGCCCGAAAAGGCCAAAATCCGTGGGCTATAGCACACGGATTGCGGCCAAATTTCGCGTTTCGGGGGGCGGTGTGGGATTTTTGGCGGGCGTGGTCGGGTTTGGTGGGAGTCGGTGGCGGGAGAAAACGGCATCCAATTCCGAACTCCGAAACTCGTTTTACAGCCATTTTACCGCCAGAGAACGGGTGCCCAAACAGGTGGGCCAACTCGTCCGATTTAGGAAAAACCGGAGAAAGAAGTGGAAGGTAGGTGTGGATCTCAGTTTTTGGTCCAAGAATACGAAGTAACGGCGAGGACCGTGTGCTCACATTTTGGCAAAATGTGAGCCTGCGGCCACGGCCAAGGCCTTGGCAACCAGCCTAGGCACGTAGCCACCCGGCGGCCAAGGCCAAGGCCATGGCAACCAGCCACCCCGCGGCCAAGGCCTAGGCACGCAGCCACCCCGTGGCCAAGGCTAAGGCCATGGCACCCAGCCACCCTGCGGCCAATGCCTAGGCACGTAGCCACCCCGCGGCCAAGGCCGTGTGCTGTAGCTCGCGGATCTTGGCCAACTTTCGCGTTTCCGGGGCGGGGCGTATTTTGGGGTGATGCATTAGATACGTGCGACAGTCAAATGTCGGAGAAGACGGGAGTCGATTCCGAGGTCCGAACCTCGTTTTACGTCTGATTTTCCGAACGTGCGGGGGTGCGAAAAACGGACGAAACGTGCCCGCAAATTGGTCCAGTTGTGGTAGAACTGGGCCGGGGGCCTCCTCACGGTGCTAGTACGGTTTTGCGATCGAAGAAATGGTGAAAATAATGCGGGAGGACCTGCACCCATTTTTCCGCCCGAAAAGGCCAAAATCCGTGAGCTATATCACACGGATTGCGGCCAAATTTCGCGTTTTGGGGGAGGCGTGGGATTTTTGGCGGGCGTGGTCGGGTTTGGTGGGAGTCGGTGGCGGGAGAAAACGGAATCCAATTCCGAGCCCCGAAACTCGTTTTACGGCCATTTTACCGCCAAAGAACGGGTTCCCAAACGGGTGAGCCAACTCGTCGGATTCAGGCAAAACCGGAGAAAGAAGTGGAAGGTAGGTGTGGATCTCAGGTTTTGGTCCAAGAATGCGAAGCAACGGCGAGGACCGTGTCCTCACATTTTGGCCAAATGCTCGCCCGCGCCAAGGCCAAGGCAAAGGCACGCGGCCACCCCGCGGCCAAGGCCAAGGCACAGGGCCACGCTCGAGCTCCCTATCCTTGCCCCGGGAGTGCGGTCCAAGTGTGTGTTGTGTGTGTACGAGTGTGCGACGTGCCTTGGTCGCGAGCATGTGATACATTTCGAGCAAGGCACGCAGCCACCCCGCGGCCAAAGCCAAGGCCATGGCACCCAGCAACCCCGCGGCCAAGGCCTAGGCACGCAGCCACCCCGCGGCCAAGGGCTAGGCACGCAGCCACGCCGCGGCCATGGCCTAGGAACGCAGCCACCCCGCGGCCATGGCCTAGGCACGCAGCCACCCCGCGGCCAAGGCCGTGTGCTGTAGCTCTCGGATCTTGGCCAACTTTCGCATTTCCGGGGCGGTGCGGGATGTTGGGGTGATGCATTAGATACGTGCGGCAGTCGAACGTCGGAGAAGACTGGAGTCGATTACAAGGTCCGAACCTCGTTTTACGGCCCATTTACCGAACGTGCGGGGGTGCGAAAAGGGGACGAAATGTGCCCGTGAATTGGTCTGGTTGTGGTAGAACTGGGCCGGGGGCCTCTTCACGGTGCTAGTACTGTTTTCCGCTCGAAGAAATGGCGAAAATATGGGGGAGGCCCTGCGCCCATTTTTCCACCCGAAAAGGCCAAAATCCGTGGGCTATAGCACACGGATTGCGGCCAAATTTCGCGTTTCGGGGGGCGGTGTGGGATTTTTGGCGGGCGTGGTCGGGTTTGGTGGGAGTCGGTGGCGGGAGAAAACGGCATCCAATTCCGAACTCCGAAACTCGTTTTACAGCCATTTTACCGCCAGAGAACGGGTGCCCAAACAGGTGGGCCAACTCGTCCGATTTAGGAAAAACCGGAGAAAGAAGTGGAAGGTAGGTGTGGATCTCAGTTTTTGGTCCAAGAATACGAAGTAACGGCGAGGACCGTGTGCTCACATTTTGGCAAAATGTGAGCCTGCGGCCACGGCCAAGGCCTTGGCAACCAGCCTAGGCACGTAGCCACCCGGCGGCCAAGGCCAAGGCCATGGCAACCAGCCACCCCGCGGCCAAGGCCTAGGCACGCAGCCACCCCGCGGCCAAGGCCTAGGCCCGCAGCCACCCCGTGGCCAAGGCCAAGGCCATGGCACCCAGCCACCCCGCGGCCAATGCCTAGGCACGTAGCCACCCCGCGGCCAAGGCCGTGTGCTGTAGCTCGCGGATCTTGGCCAACTTTCGCGTTTCCGGGGCGGGGCGTATTTTGGGGTGATGCATTAGATACGTGCGACAGTCGAATGTCGGAGAAGACGGGAGTCGATTCCGAGGTCCGAACCTCGTTTTACGTCTGATTTTCCGAACGTGCGGGGGTGCGAAAAACGGACGAAACGTGCCCGCAAATTGGTCCGGTTGTGGTAGAACTGGGCCGGGGGCCTCCTCACAGTGCTAGTACTGTTTTCCTCTTGAAGAAATGGCGAAAATAATGCGGGAGGCCCTTCGCCCATTTTTCTGCCCGAAAGGGCCAAAATCCGTGAGCTATTGTACATGGATCGCGTTACGGGGGCGGCGTGGGATTTTTGGCGGGCGTGGTCGGGTTTGGTGGGAGTCGGTGGCGGGAGAAAACGGAATCCAATTCCGACCTCCGAAACTCGTTTTACGGCCATTTTGCCGCCAGAGAACGGGTGCCCAAACGGGTGGGCCAACTCGTCGGATTCAGGCAAAACCGGAGAAAGAAGTGGAAGGTAGGTGTGGATCTCAGTTTTTGGCCAAATGATCGCCTGCGGCCAAGGCCAAGGCCAAGGCACGCGGCCATCCCTCGGCCAAGGCCAAGGCACAGGCCATGGCACCCACCCACCCCGCGGTCAAGGCCAAGGCCATGGCACCCACCCACCCCGCGGTCAAGGCCTAGGCACGCAGCCACCCCGCGGCCAAGGCCGTGTGTTGTACCGTGAGGAGGCCCCAGGCCCAGTTCTAGCACAATCGGACCAATTCGCGGGCACGTTTTGTCCTCTTTTCGCACCCCCGTACCCTCGGTAAAACGGCCGTAAAACGAGGTTCGGACCTCGAAATCGACTCCCCTCTTTTCCAACGCTCGACTGTCGCACGTATCTAATGCATCACCCCAAAATCCCGCACCGCCCCGGAAACGCGAAAGTTGGCCAAGATCCGTGAGCTACAGCACACGGGCTTGGCCTTGGCCGCGGGGTGGCTGCGTGCCATGGCCTTGCCCTTGGCCGCGGGGTGGCTGCGTGCCATGGCCTTGGCCTTCGCCTTGGGGTGGCTGCGTGCCAAGGCCTTGGCCGCGGGCTGGCTGCGTGCCTAGGCCTTGTCCGCGGGCTGGCTGGGTGCCATGGCCTTGGCCGCGGGGTGGACGCGTGCCTTGGCCTTCTCCATGGGGTGGCTGCGTGCCTCGGCCTTGCCCTTGGCCGCGGGCTGGCTCCGTGCCTTGCTCGAAATGCAGCACATGCTCGCGACCAAGGCAGGTCGCACACTCTCACGCACACACAACACACACTCTGGCCGCGCTCCCGAGGCAAGGATAGGGAGCTCGAGCGTGGCCCTGTGCCTTGGCGTTGGCCGCGGGGTGGCTGCACGGCTTGGCCTTGGCCGCGGGCGAGCATTTGGCCAAAATGTGAGCACACGGTCCTCGCCGTTTCTTCGTATTCTTGGACCAAAAACTGAGATCCACACCTACCTTCCACTTCTTTCTCCGGTTTTGCCTGAATCGGACGAGTGGGCCCACCCGTTTGGGCACCCGTTCGCTGCCGGTAAGATGGCCGTAAAACGAGTTTCGGAGCTCGGAATTTGATTCCGTTTTCTCCCGCCACCGACTCCCACCAAACCCGACCACGGCAGCCCAAAATCCCACGCCGCCCCCGAAACGCGAAATTTGGCCACAATCCGTGTGGTATTGGTCACGGATTTTGGCCTTTTCCGGGGGAAAAATGGGCGCAGGGCCTCCCGCATTTTTTTTGCCATTTCTTCGAGCGGAAAACAGTACTTGCGCCGTGAGGAGGCCCCCGGCCCAGTTCTACCACAATCGGACCAATTCACGGGCACGTTTCGTCCTCTTTCCGCACCCCCGCACCCTCGGTAAAACGGCCGTAAAACGAGGTTGGGCTGACGTGGACCAATCGACCGTGTGCTCCCCTTTTTCCAAATCGACTGTCGCACGTATCTAATGCATCACCCCAAAATCCATGCAGCCCGCCCGGAAACGCGAAAGTTGGCAAAGATCCGTGGCGACAGCACACGCCGAGCCTCCCTATCCTTGCCTCGGGCCGCGGCCGGGTGGCTGTGTGCGTGAGAGTGCCATGGCCTTGGCCGCGGGGTGGCATATGCGTGCCATTTTGGACTTCTAGCCAGCCCACGGCCAAGGGGCTGCAACCCGTGCCCGGCCTTGCCCTTGGCCGGGCTGGCTCCGTGCCTTGCTCAAAATGCAGCACATCCTCGCCAAGGCCAAGGCATTCTGGACCAAAAACAAGATCCACACCACCTTCCACCACACGGTTTTGCCTGCGGCCAAGGCCTTGGCACACAGCACTCGGTGGCCAAGGCCAAGACAATGGCCCCAGCCAGCCGCGGCCAAGGCCTATGCACGCAGCCACCCCGCGGCCAAGGCATTTGGTCAAAACAGCCACACGTGGCCAAGGCCAAGACAATGGCACCCAGCCATTCTTGGACCAAAAAGGCCGATCCACACCTACCTTCCAAGGCCTTCTTTCTCCGTTTTTCCCCCAAGGAGGCACGCAGCCACCCCGCGTGCCAAGGCCTTGGCACACAGCCACCCGGTAAAGGCCAAATGGCACCCAGCCAGCCCGGGCCAAGGCCTAGGATTCCGTTTTCCCCGCGGCCAAGGCCTTGGCACACAGCCACCCGGTGGCCAAGGGCTCAGGCCATTTTGGCCAAAAGCCAGCCCGTGGCCAAGGCCACAATCCTTGTGCTATAGCTCAGCCATTTTGGCCCGCGGAAAAAGGCCAAGGCCGGTTTTTCGCCGGATTTCTTGGAAAAATCCTTGCCTCGAGGAGGCGGGATTTTGGGGTGATGCAGTTCTACCACTTTGTCAGTGTGCGTTGGAAAAGAGGGGAGTCGTTTCGAACCCTGCCGATTTGCCGCACCCGAACGGTAAATCAGCCCAATGCTGCAAGGTTCGAGATGAAGTGGAAGGTAGGTGTGGATCTCCCTTTTTTACAACGCCCGAAGAAACGGCGAGGACCGTAATGCATCACCCAAAATGCCGCCCCGGCCAAGGCCAAGATCACGTGAGCCACCCCGCGGCCAACGCCAAGGCCATGGCATGCTCGAGCTGCCAGCCTTGCCTCGGGCCGCGGCCGAGGTGTTGTGTGTGCGTGACAGTGTGCGACCTGCCTTGGGCCACGAGCATGTGCTGCCTTGGCAAGGCTGGCACGTGCCGAGCCTTGGCCGTGGCCAAGGACAAGGCCGTGGCACGCAGCCACCCCGTGGCCAAGGCCAAGGCACGCGTCCACCCCGCGGCCAAGGCCATGGCACCCAGCCAGGCCGCGGCCAAGGCCATGGCACCCAGCCAGCCCGCGGCCAAGGCCTTGGCACTCAGCCACCCCAAGGCCAAGGCCAACGACATGGTACGCAGCCACCCCGCGGCCAAGGCCAAGGCCATGGCACGCAGCCACCCCGCAGCCAAGGCCAAGGCCGTGCGCTGTCGCTCACGGATCCTGGCCAACTTTCGCTTTTTCAGGGCGGTGCGGGATTTTGGGGTGATGCATTAGATACGTGCGACAGTCGAACGTCGGAAAAGAGGGGAGTCGATTTCGAGGTCCGAACCTCGTTTTACGGCCGATTTACCGAGGGTGCGGGGGTGCGAAAAGGGGACGAAACGTGCCCTCGAATTGGTCCGACTGTGGTAGAACTGGGCCGGGGGCCTCCTCACGGCGCAAGTACTGCTTTCCGCTTGAAGAAATGGCAAAAATAATGCGGGAGGCCCTGCTTCCATTTTTCCGCCAGAAAAGGCCAAAATCCGTGAGCTATAGCACACGGATTGTGGTCAAATTTCGCGTTTCGGGGGCGGCGTGGGATTTTGGGCTGGCGTGGTCGGGTTTGGTGGGAGTCGGTGGCGGGAGAAAACGGAATCCAATTCTGAGCACCGAAACTCATTTTACGGCCATCTTACCAGCAGTGAATGGGTGCCCAAACGGGTGGGCCAACTCGTCCGATTCAGGCAAAACCGGAGAAAGAAGTGGAAGGTAGGTGTGGATCTCAGTTTTTGGTCCAACAATACGAAGAAACGGCGAGGACCGTGTTCTCACATTTTGGCCAAATGCTCGCCCGCGGGCAAGGCCAAGCCACGCAGCCACCCCATGGCCAACGCCAAGGCACAGGGCCACGCTCGAGCTCCCTATCCTTTCCTCGGGAACGCGGCCGGAGTTTGTGTTGTGTGTGCGTGAGAGTGTGCGACCTGCCTTGGTCGCGAGCATGTGCTGCATTTCGAGCAAGGCACGGAGCCAGCCCGTGGCCAAGCCCAAGGCCGAGGCACGCAGCCACCCCGTGGCCAAGGCCAAGGCACGCGTCCACCCCGCGGCCAAGGCCATGGCACCCAGCCAGCCAGCGGCCAAGGCCTAGGCACGCAGCCAGCCCGCGGCCAAGGCCTTAGCACGCTGCCACCCCGAGGCCAAGGCCAAGGCCATGGCACCAAGCCACCCCGCAGCCAAGGCCAAGGCCGTGTGCTGTAGCTCACGGATCATGGCCAACTTTCGCGTTTCCGGGGCGGTGCGGGATTTTGGGGTGATGCATTAGATACGTGAGACAGTCGAGCGTTGGAAAAGAGGGGAGTCCATTTCGAGGTCCGAACCTCATTTTACGGCCGATTTACCGAGGGTGCGGGGTTGCGAAAAGGGGACAAAACGTCCCCGTGAATTGGTCCGATTGTGGTAGAACTGGGCCGGGGCCCTCCTCACGGCGCAAGTACTGTTTTCCGCTCGAAGAAATGCCGAAAATAATGCGAGAGGCCCTGCGCCCATTTTTCCCCCGGAAAAGGCCAAAATCTGTGAGCTATAGCACACGGATTGTGGCCAAATTTCGCGTTTCGGGGGCGGCGTGGGATTTTGGGCTGGCGTGGTCAGGTTTTGTGGGAGTCGGTGGCGGGAGAAAACGGAATCCAATTCCGAGCTCCGAAATTCGTTTTACGTCCATCTTACCGGCAGCGAACGGGTGCCCGAACGGGTGGGCCCACTCGTTCGATTCAGGCAAAACCGGAGAAAGAAGTGGAAGGTAGGTGTGGATCTAAGTTTTTGGTCCAAGAATACGAAGAAACGGCGAGGACCGTGTTCTCACATTTTGGCCAAATGCTCGCCCGCAGCCAAGGCCAAGCCACGCAGCCACCCCGCGGCCAACGTCAAGGCACAGGGCCACGCTCGAGCTCCCTATCCTTGCCTCGGGAGCGCGGCCGGAATGTGTGCTGCGTGTGCATGAGAGTGTGCGACCTGCCTTGGTCGCGAGCATGTGCTGCATTTCGAGCAAGGCACGGAGCCAGCCCGCGGCCAAGCCCAAGGCCGAGGCACGCAGCCATCCCGTGGCCAAGGCCAAGGCACGCGTCCACCTCGCGGCTAAGCCCATGGCACCCAGCCAGCCCGCGGCCAAGGCCTAGGCACGCAGCCAGCCCGTGGCCAAGGCCTTGGCACTCAGCCACCCCGAGGCCAAGGCCAAGGCCATGGCACGCAGCCACCCCGCGGCCAAGGCCAAGTCCGTGTGCTGTAGCTCACGGATCTTGGCCAACTTTCGCGTTTCCGGGGCGGTGCGCGATTTTGGGGTGATGCATTAGATACGTGCGACAGTCGAGCGTTGGAAAAGAGGGGAGTCGATATCGAGGTCCGAACCTCGTTTTTCGGCCGATTGACCGAGGGTGCGGGGGTGCAAAAAGGGGACGAAACGTGCTTGCGAATTGGTCCGATTGTGGTAGAACTGGGCGGGGGGCCTCCTCACGGCACAAGTACTGTTTTCCGCTCGAAGAAATGGCAAAAATAATGCCGGAGGCCCTGCGCCCATTTTTCCCCCGGAAAAGGCCAAAATCCGTGAGCTATAGCACACGGATTGTGGCCAAATTTCGCGTTTCGGGGCGGCGTGGGATTTTGGGCTGGCGTCGTCGGGTTTGTTGGGAGTCGGTGGCGGGAGAAAACGGAATCCAATTCCGAGCTCCGAAATTCGTTTTATGGCCATCTTACCGGCAGCAAACGGGTACCCAAACGGGTGGGCCCACTCGTCCGATTCAGGCAAAACCGGAGAAAGAAGTGAAAGGTAGGTGTGTATCTCAGTTTTTGGTCCAAGAATACGAAGAAACGGCGAGGACCATGTTCTCACATTTTGGCCAAATGGTCGCCCGCGGCCAAGGCCAAGCCACGCAGCCACCCCGCGGCCAACGCCAAGGCACAGGGCCACGCTCGAGCTCCCTATCCTTGCCTCGGGAGCGCGGCCGGAGTCTGTGTTGTGTGTGCGTGAGAGTGTGCGACCTGCCTTGGTCGCGAGCATGTGCTGCATTTCGAGCAAGGCACGGAGCCAGCCCGCGGCCAAGGCCAAGGCCGAGGCACGCGTCCACCCCACGGCCAAGGCCATGGCACCCAGCCAGCCTGCGGCCAAGGCCTAGGCACGCAGCCACCCGGCCAAGGCCTTGGCCAAACCACCCGGTGGCCAAGGCCAAGGCCATGGCACCCAGCCAGCCTGCGGCCAAGGCCTAGGCACGCAGCCACCCCGCGGCCAAGGGCAAGGCCGTGTGCTGTAGCTCACGGATCTTGGCCAACTTTCGCGTTTCCGGGGCGGTGCGGCATTTTGGGGTGATGTATTAGATACGTGCGACAGTTGAGCGTTGGAAAAGAGGGGAGTCGATTTCGAGGTCCGAACCTCGTTTTACGGCCGATTTACCGAGGGTGCGGGGGTGCGAAAAGGGGACGAAACGTGCCCTCGAATTGGTCCGATTGTGGTAGAACTGGGCCGGGGGCCTCCTCACGGCGCAAGTACTGTTTTCCGCTCGAAGAAATGGCAAAAATACTGTGGGAGGCCCTGCGCCCATTTTTCCCCCGGAAAAGGCCAAAATCCGTGAGCTATAGCACATGGATTGTGGCGAAATTTCGCGTTTCGGGGGCGGCGTGGGATTTTGGGCTGGCGTGGTCGGGTTTGGTGGGAGTCGGTGGCGGGAGAAAACGGAATCCAATTCCGAGCTCCGAAATTCGTTTTACGGCCATCTTACTGGCAGCGAACGGGTGCCCAAACGGGTGGGCCCACTCGTCCGATTCAGGTAAAACCGGAGAAAGAAGTGGAAGGTAGGTGTGGATCTCAGTTTTTGGTCCAAGAATACGAAGAAACGGCGAGGACCATGTGCTCACATTTTGCCCAAATGCTCGCCCGCGGCCAAGGCCAAGCCATGCAGCCACCCCGCGGCCAACGCCAAGGCACAGGGCCACGCTCGAGCTCCCTATCCTTGCCTCAGGAGCGCGGCCGGAGTGTGTGTTGTGTGTGCGTGAGAGTGTGCGACCTGCCTTGGTCGCGAGCATATGCTGCATTTCGAGAAAGGAACGTAGCCACCCCGCGTCCAAGGCCAAGGCCGAGGCACACAGCCACCCCGTGGCCAAGGCCTAGGCACGCGTCCACCCCGCGGCCAAGGCCATGGCACCCAGCCAGCCCGCGGCCAAGGCCTAGGCACGTAGCCACCCTGCGGCTAAGGCCTTAGCACACAGCCATCCGGTGGCCACGGCCTAGGCCAAGGCACCCAGCCAGCCCGCGGCGAAGGCCTAGGCACGCAGCCACCCGGCGGCCAAGGCCAAGGCTCCCACCCACCCCGCGGCCGGGGCCAAGGCAAGCAGCCCGCCCGCGCGCGGCATCCACTGCCAATGCAGAAACCGGGCGGGGCCCAAGCGTCTGTCCGACTTTGTTTGGGCCGAAATTTTAGGAGGTGACGTATTTCGACTGAAGTTATCTTACAGGACTGAAAAGTTGTTCAAACAGCGCGGATGCTCCGGACCCCATTTTTCAGGCCAAAATGGCCAAAGACCTTGCGCTGTAGCTCACGGATCTTGGCCAACTTTCTTGTTTTCGGGGCGGTGCGGGATTTTCAGGTTATGCATTAGATACGTGCGACAGTCAAACGTCGGAAAACACGGGAGTCGATTCCGAGGTCCGAGGTCCGAAACCCCGTTTTACGGCCGATTAACCGAACGTGCGGGGTACGAAAAGGGGACGAAACGTGCCCGCGAATTGTTCCGATTGTGGCAGAGCTGGGCCGGGGGCCTCCTCACGCTCCAAGTACTCTTTTCCACTCGAAGAAATGGCGAACAAGAGGCGGGAGGCCCTGGGCCCATGTTTCCCCCGAAATGGCCAAAATCCGTGAGCTATAGCACACGGATTGCGGCCAAATTTCGCGTTTCCGTGGCGGCATGGGATTTTAGGCTGGTGTTGTCGGTATTGGCGGGGGTTCGCCGTGGGAGAAAGCGGAAGCCGATTCCGGGCTACGAAACTCGTTTTGTGGCTATTTTTCCCAAGTACGGCGCTCTGTGCCTTGGCCGCAAGCATGTGCTGAATTTCGGCCAAGGCCAAGGCACGCAGCCAGCCCCGCGGCCAAGGCCAACGCCTAGGCACGCAGCCAGCCCGCGGCCAAGGCGAAGGCACCCATCCAGCCCGTGGCGAAAGCCTAGGCACGCAGCCACCCCGCGGCCACGGCCAAGGCTCCCAGCCACCCCGCGGCCGGGGCCAAGGCAAGCAGCCCGCCCGCGCGCGGCATCCACGGCCAATGCAGAAACCGGGCGGGGCCCAAGCGTCTGTCCGACTTTGTTTGGGCCAAAATTTTAGGAGGTGACGTATTTCGACAGAAGTTATCTTACGGGACCGAAAAGTTGTTCAAACAGCGCGGATGCTCCGGGCCCCATTTTTCGGGCCAAAATGGCCAAAGACCTTGCGCTGTAGCTCACGGATCTGGGCCAACTTTCTTGTTTTCCGGGCGGTGTGGGATTTTGGGGTTATGCATTAGATACGTGCAACAGTCAAACGTCGGAAAAGACGGGAGTCGATTTCGAGGTCCGAACCCCATTTTACGGCCGATTAACCGAACGTGCGGGGTGCGAAAAGGGGACGAAACGTGCCCGCGAATTGTTCCGATTGTGGCAGAGCTGGGCCGGGGGCCTCCTCACGCTCCAAGTACTCTTTTCCGCTCGAAGAAATGGCGAACAAGACGCGGGAGCCCTGGGACCATGTTTCCCCCGAAATGGCCAAAATACGTGAGCTATAGCACACGGATTGCGGCCAAATTTCGCGTTTCTGTGGCGGCGTGGGATTTTGGGCTGGTGTTGTCGGTATTGGCGGGGGTTCGCCGCGGGAGAAAGCGGAAGCCAATTGCGGGCTCCGAAACCCGTTTTGTGGCTATTTTTCCAGAGTGCGGCGCTCTGTGCCTTGGCCGCAAGCATGTGCTGCATTTCGGCCAAGGCCAAGGCACGCAGCCAGCCCCGCGGCCAAGGCCAACGCCTAGGCACGCAGCCACCCCGCGGCCAAGGCCAAGGCCCCCAGCCAGCCCGTGGCCAAGGCCTAGGCACGCAGCCACCCCGCGGCCAAGGCCAAGGCTCCCAGCCACCCCGCGGCCGGGGCCAAGGCAAGCAGCCCGCCTGCGCGCGGCATCCACGGCCAATGCAGAAACCGGGCAGGGCCCAAGCGTCTGTCCGACTTTGTTTGGGCCGAAATTTTAGGAGGTGACGTATTTCGACTGAAGTTATCTTACGGGACTGAAAAGTTGTTCAAACAGCGCGGATGCTCCGGGCCCCATTTTTCGGGCCAAAATGGCCAAAGACCTTGCGCTGTAGCTCACGGATCTGGGCTAACTTTCTTGTTTTCGGGGCGGTGCGGGATTTTGGTGTTATGCATTAGATACGTGCGACAGTCAATCGTCGGAAAACACGGGAGTCGATTCCGAGGTCCGAACCCCGTTTTACGGCCGATTAACCGAACGTGCGGGGTGCGAAAAGGGGACGAAACGTGCCCGCGAATTGTTCCAATTCTGGCAGAGCTGGGCCGGGGGCCTCCTCACGCTCCAAGTACTCTTTTCCGCTCGAAGAAATGGCAAACAAGACACGGGAGGCCCTGGGCCCATGTTTCCCCCGAAATGGCCAAAATCCGTGAGCTATAGCACACGGATTGCGGCCAAATTTCGCGTTTCCGTGGCGGCGTGGGATTTTAGGCTGGTGTTGTCGGTATTGGTGGGGGTTCGCCACTGGGTGAGAGCGGAAGCCGATTCTGGGCTCCGAAACTCGTTTTGTGGCTATTTTTCCCGAGAGCGCCGCTCTGTGCCTTGGCCGCAAGCATGTGCTGCATTTCGGCCAAGGCCAAGGCACGCAGCCAGCCCTGCGGCCAAGACCAACGTCTAGGCACGCAGCCACCCCGCGGCCAAGGCCATGGCACCCAAGGCCAAGGCACCCAGCCAGCCCGCGGCGAAGGCCTAGGCACGCAGCCACCCCACGGCCAAGGCCAAGGCTCCCAACCACCCCGCGGCCGGGGCCAAGGCAAGCAGTCCGCCCGCGGGCGGCATCCACGGCCAATGCAGAAGCCGGGCGGGGCCCAAGCGTCTGTCCGACTTTGTTTGGGCCGAAATTTTAGGAGGTGACGTATTTCGACTGAAGTTATCTTACGGGACTGAAAAGTTGTTCAAACAGTGCGGATGCTCCGGGCCCCATTTTTCGGGCCAAAATGGCCAAAGACCGTGCGCTCTAGCTCACGGATTTGGGCCAACTTTCTTGTTTTCGGGGCGGTGCGGGATTTTGGGGTTATGCAATAGATACGTGCGAGAGTCAAACGTCGGAAAGTACGGGAGTCGATTCCGAGGTCCGAACCCCGTTTTACGCTCGATTAACCGAATGTGCGGGTTGCGAAAAGGGGATGAAACGTGCCCGCGAATTGTTCCGATTGTGGCAGAGCTGGGCCGGGGGCCTCCTCACGCTCCAAGTACTCTTTTCCGCTCGAAGAAATGGCGAACAAGACGCGGGAGGCCCTGGGCCCATGTTTCCCACGAAATGGCCAAAATCCGTGAGCACACGGATTGCGGCCAAATTTCGCGTTTCCGTGGCGGCGTGGGATTTTCGGCTGGTGTAGTCGGTATTGGCGGGGGTTCGCCGCGGGAGAAAGCGGAAGCCGATTCCGGGCTTCGAAACTCGTTTTGTGGCTATTTTTCCCGAGAGCGCCGCTCTGTGCCTTGGCCGCAAGCATGTGCTGCATTTCGGCCAAGGCCAAGGCACGCAGCCAGCCCTGCGGCCAGGGCCAACGCCTAGGCACGCAGCCACCCCGCGGCCAAGGCCAAGGCACCCAGCCAGCCCGCAGCGAAGGCCTAGGCATGCAGCCACCCCGCGGCCAAGGCCAAGGCTCCAACCACCCCACGGCCGGGGCCAAGGCAAGCAACCCGCCCGCGCGAGGCATCCACGGCCAATGCAGAAATCGGGCGGGGCCCAAGCGTCTGTCCAACTTTGATTGGGCCGAAATTTTAGGAGGTGACGTATTGCGACTGAAGTTATCTTACGGGACTGAAAAGTTGTTCAAACAGCGCGGATGATCCGGGCCCCATTTTTCGGGCCAAAATGGCAGCGCACGGATCTGGGCCAACTTTCTTGTTTTCGGGGCGGTACGGGATTTTGGGGTTATGCATTAGATACGTGCGACAGTCAAACGTCGGAAAAGACGGGAGTCGATTCCGAGGTCCGTACCCCGTTTTACGGCTGATTAACCGAACGTGCGGGGTGCGAAAAGGGGACGAAACGTGCCCGCGAATTGTTCCGATTGTGGCAGAGCTGGGCCGGCGGCCTCCTCACACTCCAAGTACTCTTTTCCGCTCGAAGAAATGGCGAACAAGACGCGGGGGGCCCTGGGCCCATGTTTCCCCCGAAATGGCCAAAATCCGTGAGTTATAGCACACGGATTGCGGCCAAATTTCGCGTTTCCGTGGCGGCGTGGGATTTTCGGCTGGTGTTGTCGGTATTGGTGGGGGTTCGCCGCGGGAGAGAGCGGAAGCCGATTCCGGGCTCCGAAACTCGTTTTGTGGCTATTTTTCCCGAGTGCGGCGCTCTGTGCCTTGGCAGCAAGCATGTGCTGCATTTCGGCCATGGCCAAGGCACGCAGCCAGCCCCGCTGCTGGGAAGATGGCCGTAAAACGAGTTTCGGAGCTCGGAATTGGATTCCGTTTTCTCCCGCCACTGACTCCCACCAAACCCGACCACGCCAGCCCAAAATCCCATGCCGCCCCCGAAACGCGAATTTTGGCCACAACCCGTGTGCTATAGCTCACGGATTTTGGCCTTTTCTAGCGGAAAAATGGGCGCAGGGCCTCCCACATTATTTTAGCCATTTCTTCCAGCGGAAAGCAGTACTTGCGCCGTGAGGAGGCCCCCGGCCCAGTTCTACCACAATCGGACCAATTCGAGAGCACGTTTCGTCCCCTTTTCGCACCCCTGCACCCTCGGTAAATCGGCCGTAAAACGAGGTTCGGACCTCGAAATCGACTCCCCTCCTTTCCGACGTTCAACTATCGCACGTATCTAATGCATCACCCCAAAATCCCGCACCGCCCGGAAACGCAAAAGTTGGCCAAGATCCGTGAGCGACAGCACACGGCCTTGGCCTTGGCCGCGGGGTGGCTGCGTGCCTAGGCCTTGGCCGCGGGGTGGCTGCGTGCCTAGGCCTTGGCCGCGGGGTGGCTGGGTGCCATGGCCTTGGCATTGGCCACCGGGTGGCTGTGTGCGAAGGCCTTGGCCACGGGGTGGCTGCATGCCTAGGCTTGACCGCGGGCTGGCTGGGTGCCATGGCCTTGGCCGCGGGGTGGACGCGTGCCTAGGCCTTGGCCACGGGGTGGCTGCGTGCCTCGGCCTTGGCCTTGGCCACGGGCTGGCTACGTGCCTTTCTCGAAATGCAGCATATGCTCGCGACCAAGACAGGTCGCACACTATCACGAACACACAACACACACTCTCGCCGCGCTCCCGAGGCAAGCATAGGGAGCTCGAGCGTGGCCCTGTGCCTTGGCGTTCGCCGTGGGGTGGCTGTGTGGCTTGGCCTTGGCCGCGGGCGAGCATTTGGCAAAAATGTGAGCACACGGTCCTCGCCGTTTCTTCGTATTCTTGGACCAAAAACTGAGATCCACACCTACCTTCCACTTCTTTCTCCGGTTTTTCCTGAATCGGACGAGTTGGCCAACCCGTTTGGGCACCCGTTCACTGCTGGAAGATGGCCGTAAAACGAGTTTCGGAGCTCGGAATTGGATTCCGTTCTCTCCCGCCACCGACTCCCACCAAACCCGACGACGCCAAATAAACTCCCACGCCGCCCCCGAAACGCAAAATTTGGCCACAATCCGTATGCTATAGCTCACGCATTTTGGCCTTTTCCGGGGGAAAGATGGTTGCAGAGCCTCCCGCATTATTTTCGCCATTTCTTCGAGCGGAAAACAGTACTTGCGCCGTGAGGAGGCCCCCGGCCCAGTTCTTTTACAATCGGACCAATTCACGGGCACGTTTCATCCCCTTTTCGCACCCTCGCACCCTCAGTAAATCGGCTGTAAAACGAGGTTCGGACCTCGAAATCGACTCCCGTCTTTTCCAACGCTCGACTGTCGCACGTATCTAATGCATCACCCCAAAATCCCGCACCGCCCCGGAAACGCGAAAGTTGGCCAAGATCCGTGATCTACAGCACACGGCCTTGGCCTTGGCCGCGGGGTGGCTGCATGCCATGGCCTTGGCCTTGGCCGCGGGCTGGCTGCGTGCCTAGGCCTTGGCCACGGGCTGGCTGGGTGCCATGGCCTTGGCCGCGGGCTGGCTGGGTGCCATGGCCTTGGCCGCGGGCTGGCTGGGTGCCATGGCCTTGGCCGTGGGGTGGACGCGTGCCTTGGCCTTGGCCACGGGGTGGTTGCGTGCCTCGGCCTTGGCCTTGGCCGCGGGCTGGCTCCGTGCCTTGCTCGAAATGCAGCACATGCTCGCGACCAAGGCAGGTCGCACACTCTCACGCACACACAACACACACTCCCGCCGCGCTCCCGAGGCAAGGATAGGGAGCTCGAGCGTGGCCCTGTGCCTTGGCGTTGGCCGCGGGGTGGCTGCGTGGCTTGGCCTTGGCCGCGGGCGAGCATTTGGCCAAAATCTGAGCACACGGTCCTTGCCGTTTCTTCGTATTCTTGGACCAAAAACTGAGATCCACAGCTACCTTCCACTTCTTTCTCCGGTTTTGCCTGAATCGGACGAGTGGGCCAACCCGTTTGGGCACCCGTTCGCTGCCGATAAGATGGCCGTAAAACGAGTTTCGGAGCTCGGAATTTGATTCCGTTTTCTCCCGCCACCGACTCCCACCAAACCCGACCACGCCAGATCAAAATCCCACGCCGCCCCCGAAACACGAAATTTGGCCACAATCCGTGTGCTATAGGTCACGGATTTTGGCCTTTTTTGGCGGAAAAATTGGCGCAGGGCCTCCCGCATTATTTTTGCCATTTCTTCGAGCGGAAAGCAGTACTTGCGCCGTGAGGAGGCCCCCGGCCCAGTTCTACCACAATCGGACCAATTCGAGGGCACGTTTCGTCCCCTTTTCGCACCCCCGCACCATCGGTAAATCGGCCGTAAAACGAGGTTCGGACCTCGAAATCGACTCCCCTCCTTTCCGACGTTCGACTATCGCACGTATCTAATGCATCACCACAAAATCCCGCACCGCCCGGAAACGCGAAAGTTGGCCAAGATCCGTGAGCGACAGCACACGGCCTTGGCCTTGGCCGCGGGTTGGCTGCGGGCCATGGCCTTGGCCGTGGCCTCGGGGTGGCTGCGTGCCATGGCCTTGGCCACGGGGTGGCTGCGTGCCTCGGCCTTGGCCTTGGCCCCGGGCTGGCTCCGTGCCTTGCTCGAAATGCAGCACATGCTCGTGACCAAGGTAGGTCGCACACTCTCACGCACACACAACACACACTACCGCCGCGCTCCCGAGGCAAGGATAGGGAGCTCGAGCGTGGCCCTGTCCCTTGGCGTTGGCCGCGGGGTGGCTGCGTGGCTTGGCCTTGGCCGCGGGCGAGCATTTGGCCAAAATGTGAGCACACGGTCCTCGCCGTTTCTTCGTATTCTTGGACCAAAAACTGAGATCCACACCTACCTTCCACTTCTTTCTCCGGTTTTGCCTGAATCGGACGCGTTGGCCCACCCGTTTGGGCACCCGTTCGCTGCCGGTAAGATGGCCGTAAAATGAATTTCGAAGCTCGGAATTGGATTCCGTTTTCTCCCGCCACCGACTCCCACCAAACCCGACGACGCCAGCCCAAAATCCCACGCCGCCCCTGAAATGCGAAATTTGGCCACAATCCGTGTGCTATAACTCACGAATTTTGGCCTTTTCCAGGGGAAAAATGGGCGCAGGGCCTCCCGCACTATTTTCGCCATTTCTTCGAGCGGAAAACAGTACTTGCGCCGTGAGGAGGCCCCCGGCCCAGTTCTACCACAATCGGACCAATTCGAGGGCACGTTTCGTCCCCTTTTCGCACCCCCGCACCCTCGGTAAATCGGCCGTAAAACGAGGTTCGGACCTCGAAATCGACTCCCCTCTTTTCCAACGCTCGACTGTCGAACGTATCTAATGCATCACCCCAACATCCCGCACCGCCCCGGAAACGCGAAAGTTGGCCAAGATCCGTGAGCTACAGCACACGGCCTTGGCCTTGGCCGCGGGGTGGCTGCGTGCCATGGCCTTGGCCTTGGCCTCGGGGTGGCTGCGTGCCAAGGCCTTGGCCGCGGGCGAGCATTTGGCCAAAATGTGAGCACACGGTCCTCGCCGTTTCCTCGTATTCTTGGACCAAAAACTGAGATCCACACCTACCTTCCATTTCTTTCTCCGGTTTTGCCTGAATCGGACGAGTTGGCCCACCCATTTGGGCACCCGTTCGCTGCCGGTAAGATGGCCGTAAAACGAGTTTCGGAGCTCGGAATTGGATGCCGTTTTCTCCCGCCACCGACTCCCACCAAACCCGACGACGCCAGCCCAAAATCCCAGGCTGCCCCCGAAACGCAAAATTTCGCCACAATCCGTGTGCTATAGCTCATGGATTTTGGCCTTTTCTGGCGGAAAAATGGGCGCAGCGCCTCCCGCGTTATTTTTGCCATTTCTTCGAGCGGAAAGCAGTACTTGAGCCGTGAGGAGGCCCCCGGCCCAGTTCTACCACAATCGGACCAATTCGAGGGCACGTTTCGTCCCCTTTTAGCACTCCCTCACCCTCGGTAAATCGGCCGTAAAACAAGGTTCGGACCTCGAAATCGACTCCCCACTTTTCCGACGTTCGACTGTCGGACGTATCTAATGCATCACCCCAAAATCCCGCACCGCCCCGGAAACGCGAAAGTTGGCCAAGATCCGTGAGCGACAGCACATGGCCTTGGCCTTGGCCGCGGGGTGGCTGGGTGCCAGGGCGTTGGCCTTGGCCACCGGGTGGTTGTGTGCCAAGGCCTTGGCCGTGGGGTGGCTGCGTGCCTAGGCCTTGGCCGCAGGCTGGCTGGGTGCCATGGCCTTGGCCGCGGGGTGGACGCGTGCCTAGGCCTTGGCCACGGGGTGGCTACGTGCCTTTCTCGAAATGCAGCATATGCTCGCGACCAAGGCAGGTCGCACACTCTCATGCACACGCAACACACACTCCGGCCGCGCTCCCGAGGCAAGTATAGGGAGCTCGAGCATGGCCCCGTGCCTTGGCGTTGGCCGCGGGGTGGCTGCGTTGCTTGGCCTTGGCCGCGGGCGAGCATTTGGCCAAAATGTGAGCACACGGTCCTCGCCGTTTCTTCGTATTCTTGGACCAAAAACTGAGATCCACAACTACCTTCCACTTCTTTCTCCGGTTTTGCCTGAATCGGACGAGTGGCCCCACCCATTTAGGCACCCGTTCGCTGCCGGTAAGATGGCCGTAAAACGAGTTTCGGAGCTCGGAATTGGATTCCGTTTTCTGCCACCACCGACTCCCACCAAACCCGAGGACGCCAGCCCAAAATCCCACGCAGCCCCCGAAACACGAAATTTGGCCACAATCCGTCTGCTATAGGTCACGGATTTTAGCCTTTTTTGGCGGAAAAATTGGCGCAGGGCCTCCCGCATTATTTTTGCCATTTCTTCGAGTGGAAAGCAGTACTTGCGCCGTGAGGAGGCCAACGGCCCAGTTCTACCCCAATCGGACCAATTCGAGGGCACGTTTCGTCCCCTTTTCGCACCCCTCACCCTCGGTAAATCGGCCGGAAAACGAGGTTCGGACCTCGAAACCGACTCCCCTCTTTTCCGACGTTCGACTGTCGCACGTATCTAATGCATCACCCCAAAATCCCGCATCACCCCGGAAACGCGAAAGTTGGCCAACATCCGTGAGCGACAGCAAACGGCCTTGGCCTTGGCCACGGGGTGGCTGCGGGCCATGGTCTTGGCCTTGGCCTCGGGGTGGCTGCGTCCCATGGCCTTGGCCTTGGCCACTGGGTGGCTGTGTGCCAAGGCCTTGGCCGGGGGCTGGCTGGGTGCCATGGCCTTGGCCGCGGGCTGGCTGGGTGCCATGGCCTTGGCCGCGGGCTGGCTGGGTGCCATGGCCTTGGACGCCGGGTGGACGCGTGCCTTGGCCTTGGCCACGGGGAGGCTGCGTGCCTCGGCCTTGGCCGTGGCCGCGGGCTGGCTCCGTGCCCTGCTTGAAATGCGGCACATGCTCGCGACCAAGGCAGGTCGCACACTCTAACGCACACACAACACACACTCGGGCCGCGCTCCCGAGGCAAGGATAGGGAGCTCCAGCGTGACCCTGTGCCTTGGCGTTGGCCGCGGGCGAGCATTTGGCCAAAATGTGAGCACACGGTCCTCGCCGTTTCTTCGTATTCTTGGACCAAAAACTGAGATCCACACCTACCTTCCACTTCTTTCTCCGGTTTTGCCTGAATCGGATGAGTGGGCCCACCCGTTTGGGCACCCGTTCGCTGCCGGTAAGATGGCCGTAAAACGAGTTTCGGAGCTCAAAATTGGATTCCGTTTTCTCCCGCCACCGACTCCAACCAAACCCGACCACGCCAGCCCAAAATCCCACGCCGCCCCCGAAACGCGAAATTTGGCCACAATCCGTGTGCTATAGCTCACGGATTTTGGCCTTTTCTGGCGGAAAAATGGGCGCAGGGCCACCCGCATTATTTTTGCCATTTCTTCGAGCAGAAAGCAGTACTTCCGCCGTGAGGAGGCCCCCGGCCCAGTTCTACCACAATCGAACCTATTCGAGGGAACGTTTCGTCCCCTTTTCGCACCCCCGCACGCTCGGTAAATCGGCCATAAAACGAGGTTCGGACCTCGAAATCGACTCCCCTCTTTTCCGACGTTCGACTGTCGCACGTATCTAATGCATCACCCCAAAATCCTGCACCGCCCCGGAAACGCGAAAGTTGGCCAAGATCCTTGAGCGACAGCACACGGCCTTGGCCTTGGCTGCGGGGTGGCTACGGGCCATGGCCTTGGCCTTGGCCTTGGCGACCGGGTGGCTGTGTGCCAAGGCCTTTGCCGCGGGCTGGCTTGGTGCCATGGCCTTGGCTGCGGGCTGGCTGGGTGCCATGGCCTTGGCCGCGGGGTGGAGGCGTGCCTTGGCCTTGGCCACGGGGTGGCTGCGTGCCTCGGCCTTGGCCTTGGCCGTGGGCTGGCTCCCTGCCTTGCTCGAAATGCAGCACATGCTCACGACCAAGGTAGGTCGCACACTCTCACGGACACACAACACACACTCCGGCCGCGCTACCGAGGCAAGGATAGGGAGCTCGAGCGTGGCCCTGTGCCTTGGCCTTGGCCGCGGGCGAGCATTTGGCACACGGTCCTCGCCGTTTCTTCGTATTCTTGGACCAAAAACTGAGATCCACACCTACCTTCCACTTCTTTCTCCGGTTTTGCCTGAATCGGACGAGTTGGCCCACCCGTTCTCTGGCGGTAAAATGGCCGTTAAATGAGTTTCGGAGCTCGGAATTGGATTCCGTTTTCTCCCGCCACCGACTCCCACCAAACCCGACCACGCCAGCCAAAAATCCCATGCCGCCCCCGAAACACGAAATTTGGCCGCAATCCGTGTGCTATAGCTCACGGATTTTGGCCTTTTCGGGCGGAAAAATGGGCGCAGGGCCTCCCGCATTATTTTCGCCATTTCTTCGAGCGCAAAACAGTACTAGCACCATGAGGAGGCCCCCGGCCCAGTTCTACCACAACCGGACCAATTCGCAGGCACGTTTCGTCCCCTTTTCGCACCCCCGCACGTTCGGTAAATCAGCCGTAAAACGAGGTTCGGACCTCGGAATCGACTCCCGTCTTCTCCGACGTTCGACTGTCGCATGTATCTAATGCATCACCCCAAAATCCCGCACCACCCCGGAAGTGCGAAAGTTGGCCAAGATCCGTGAGCTACAGCACACGGCCTTGGCCTTGGCTGGCGGGGTGGCTGCGTGCCTAGGCCTTGGCAGCTTGGCGTGGCTGGGTGCCATGGCCTTGGCCTTGGCCACGGGTGGCTGCGTGCCAGGCCTTGGCCGCGGGTGGCTGGGTGCCATGGCCTTGGCCTTGGCCGTGGGTGGCTGCGTGCCTAGGCCTTGGCCGCGGGGTGGCTGGTTGCCATGGCTTTGCCCTTGGCCGTGGGTGGCTGCGTGCCTTGCCTTGCAGCGGGCTGGGCGTGCCTTGCTCACGGACAAATGCAGCACATGCTCGCGACCAAGGCGAGGCAACACACGAGCGTGGCCCGCCTCGGGCGAGCATTTGGCCAAAATGTGAGCACACGGTCCTCGCCGTTGCTTAGTATTCTTGCACCAAAAACTGAGATCCACACCTACCTTCCACTTCTTTCTCTGCTTTTGCCTGAATCCGACGAGTTGGCTCACCCGTTTGGGCACCCGTTCTCTGGCGGTAAAATGACCGTAAAACGAGTTTCGGAGCTCGGAATTGGATTCCGTTTTCTCCCGCCACCGAGTCCCACCAAACCCGACCACGCCAGGCAAAAATCCCACACCGCCCCTGAAACATGAAATTTGGCCGCAATCCGTGTGCTATAGCTCATGTATTTTGGCCTTTTCGGGCGGAAAAATGGGCGCAGGGCCTCCCGCATTATTTTCGCCATTTCTTCGAGCGCAAAACAGTACTAGCACCGTGAGGAGTCCCCCGGCCCAGTTCTAGCACAACCGGACCAATTCGCGGGCACGTTTCGTCCACTATTCGCACCCCCGCACGTTCGGTAAATTGGCCGTAAAACGACGGTCGGACCTCGGAATCGACTCCCGTCTTCTCCGATGTTCGAATGTCGCACGTATCTAATGCATCACCCCAAAATCCTGCACCGCCCCGGAAACGCGAAAGTTGGCCAAGATCCGTGAGCTACAGCACACGGCCTTGGCCGCGGGGCGGCTGCGTCCCTAGGCCTTGGCAGCGGTGTGGCTGGGTGCCATGGCCTTGGCCTTGGCCATGGGGTGGCTACGTGCCTTGGCCTTGGCCGCGGGGTGGCTGCGTGCCTTGGCCTTGGCCGCGTGGTGGCTGGGTGCCATGGCCTTGGCCTTGGCCGCGGGCTGGCTGCGTGCCTAGGCCTTGGCCGCGGGGTGGCTGGGTGCCAAGTCCTTGGCTTTGGCCGCGGGGTGGCTGGGTGCCAAGTCCTTGGCTTTGGCCGCGGGGTGGCTGGGTGCCATGGCCTTGGCCTTGGCCTTAGCCGCGGGGTGGCTGGGTGCCATGGGCTTGGCCTTGTCCGTGGGGTGGCTGGGTGCCATGCCCTCGGCCTTGGCCGCGGGGTGGCTGCGTGCCTTGGCTTTGGCGGCGGGCTGGCTGCGTGCCTTGCTCGAAATGCAGCACATGCTTGCGACCAAGGCACGTCGCAGACTCTCGCGCACACACAACACAAACTTGGGCCGGGCTCCCGGGGCAAGGATAGGGAGCTCGAGCGTGGCCCTGTGCCTTGGCCTTGGCCGCGGGGTGGCCGCGTGCCTTGGCCTTGGCCGCGTGGTGGCCGTGTGCCTTGGCGGCCGCGGGCGAGCATTTGGCAAAAATGTGAGCACACGGTCCTCGGCGTTTCTTCATATTCTTGGACAAAAACTGAGATCCACACCTACCTTCCACTTCTTTCTACCGTTTTGCCTGAATCGGACGAGTTGGCCCACCCGTTTGGGAACCCGTTCTCTGGCGGTAAAACGGCCGTTAAACGAGTTTCGGAGCTCGGAATTGCATTCCGTTTTCTCCCGCCACCGACTCCCACCAAACCCGACCACGCCAGCCAAAAATGCCACGCCGCCCCCGAAACACGAAATTTGGCCGCAATCCGTGTGCTACAGCTCACGGATTTTGGCCTTTTCGGGCGGAAAAATTGGCGCAGGGCCTCCCGCATTATTTTCGCCATTTCTTCGAGCGCAAAACAGTACTACCACCGTGAGGAGGCCCCCGCCCAGTTCTACCACAAGCGGACCAATTCGCGGGCACGTTTCGTCCCCTTTTTGCACCCCCGCACGTTCGGTAAATCTGCCGTAAAATGAGGTTCGGACCTCGGAATAAACTCCCGTCTTCTCCGACGGTCGACTGTCGTACGTATCTAATGCATCACCCCAAAATCCCGCACCGCCCCGGAAACGCGAAAGTTGGCCAAGATCCGTGAGCTACAGCACACGGCCTGAGCCGCAGGGTGGCTGCGTGCCGAGGCCTTGGCAGCGGCGTGGCTGGGTGCCATGGCCTTGGCCTTGGCCGTGGGGTGGCGGCGTGCCTAGGCCTTGGCCGCGGGGTGGCTGGGTGCCATGGCCTTGGCCGCGGGGTGGCTGGGTGCCATGGCCTTGGCCTTGTCCGTGGGGTGGCTGCGTGCGTAGGCATTGGCCGCGGGGTGGCTGGGTGCCATGGCCTTGCCCTTGGCCGCGGGGTGGCTGGGTGCCATGGCCTTGCCCCTGGCCGCAGGGTGGCTGCGTGCCTTGCCTTGGCCGCGGGCTGGCTGCGTGCCTTGCTTGAAATGCAGCACATGCTCGCGACCAAGGCACGTCGCACACTCTCGCGCACACACAACACGCACTTGGGCCGCGCTCCCGGGGCAAGGATAGTGTGCTCGAGCATGGCCCTGTGCCTTGGCCTTGGCCGCGGGGTGGCTGGGTGCCATGGCCTTGGCCACGGGGTGGCTGCGTGCCTTGGCCTTGGCCGCTGGGTGGCTGGGTGCCTTGGCCGCGGGGTGGCTGGGTGCCATGGCCTTGGCCAAGGGGTGGCTTCGTGCCTTGGCCTTGGCCGCGGGCTGGATGCGTGCCTTGCTCGAAATGCAGCACATGCTCGCGACAAAGGCACGTCGCACACTCTCGCGCACACACAACGCACACTTGGGCCGCGCTCCCGGGGCAAGGATAGGGAGCTCGAGCGTGGCCCTGTGCCTTGGCCTTGGCCGCGGGGTGGCCGCGTGTCTTGGCCTTGGCCTTGGCCGCGGGCGAGCATTTGGCCAAAATGTGAGCACTCGGTCATCGCGGTTGCTTTGTATTCTTGGACCAAAAACTGAGATCCACCCCTACCTTCCACTTCTTTCTCCGGTTTTTCCTGAATCCGACAAGTTGGCCCACCCGTTTGGGGACACGTTCTCTAGCGGTAAAATGGCCGTAAAATGAGTTTGGGAGCTTGGAATTGGATTCCGTTTCCTCCCGCCACCGACTCCCACCAAACCTGACCACGCCCGCCAAAAATCCCATGCCGCCCCCGAAATGCGAAATTTGGCCGCAATCCGTGTGCTATAGCTCACGGATTTTGGCCTTTTCGGGCGGAAAAATGGGCGCAGGGCCTCCCGCATTATTTTCGCCATTTCTTCGAGAGGAAAACAGTACTAGCACCGTGAGGAGGCCCCTGGCCCAGTTCTACCACAACCGGACCAATTCGCGGGCACGTTTCGTCCCCTTTTCGCACCCCCGCACGTTCGGTAAATCAGACGTAAAACGAGGTTCGGACCTCGGAATCGACTCCCGTCTTCTCCGACGTTCGACTGTCGCACGTATCTAATGCATCACCCCAAAATCCCGCCCGGCCCCGGAAACGCGAAAGTTGGCCAAGATCCGTGAGCTACAGCACACGGCCTTGGCCGCGGGGTGGCTGCGTGCCAAGGCCTTGGCCGCGGGGTGGCTGCGTGCCATGGCCTTGGCCACGGGGTGGCTGCGTGCCTAGGCCTTGGCCGCGGGGTGGTTGGGTGCCATGGCCTTGGCCTTGGCCGTGGGGTGGCTGCGTGCCTAGGCCTTGGGCGCGGGGTGGCTGGGTCCATGGCCTTGCCCTTGGCTGCGGGGTGGCTGCGTGCCTTAGCCTTGGCCGCGGGCTGGCTGCGTGCCTTGCTCGAAATGCAGCACATGCTCGCAACCAAGGCACGTCGCACACTCTCGCGCACCCACAACACACACTTGGCCGCGGGGTGGCCGCGTGTCTTGGCTTTGGCCTTGGCCGCGGGCGAGCATTTGCCAAAATGTGAGCACACGGTCCTCGCCGTTGCTTCGTATTCTTGGACCAAAAACTGAGACTCACACCTACCTTCCACTTCCTTCTCCGGTTTTGCCTGAATCGGACGAGTTGGCCCACCTGTTTGGGAACCCGTTCTCTGGCGGTAAAATGGCCGTAAAACGAGTTTCGGAGCTCGGAATTGGAGTCCATTTTCTCCCGCCACCGACTCCCACCAAACCCGACCACGCCTGCCAAAAATCCCACGCCACCCCTGAAACACGAAATTTGGCCGCAATCTATTTGCTATAGCTCACGGATTTTGGCCTTTTTGGGCGGAAAAATGGGGGCAGGGCCTCCCGCATTATTTTCGCCATTTCTTCGAGTGCAAAACGGTACTAGCACCGTGAGGAGGCCCCCGGCCCAGTTCTACCACAACCGGACCAATTCGCGGGCAAGTTTCGGCCCGTTTTCGAGCCCCCGCATGTTCGGTAAATCGACCGTAAAATGAGGTTCGGACCTCGGAATCGACTCCCGTCTTCTCCGACGTTCGACTGTCGCACGTATCTAATGCATCACCCCAAAATCCCGCACCGCCCCGGAAACGCGAAAGTTGGCCAAGATCCGTGAGCTACAGCACACGGCCTTGACCGCGGGGTGGCTGCGTGCCTAGGCCTTGGCAGCGGCGTGGCTGGGTGCCATGGCCTTGGCCTTGGCCACGGGGTGGCTGCGTGCCTTGGCCCTGGCCATGGGGTGGCTGCGTGCCTAGGCGTTGGCCGCGTGGTGGCTGGGTGCCAAGGCCTTGGCCTTGGCCACGGGGTGGCTGCGTGCCTAGGCCTTGGCTGCGGGGTGGCTGGTTGCCATGGCCTTGGCCTTGGCCGCCGGGTGGCTACGTGCCTAGGCTGGTTGCCATGGCCTTGGCCTTGGCCGTGGCCGCAGGCGAGCATTTTGCCAAAATGTGAGCACACGGTCCTCGCCGTTACTTCGTATTCTTGGACCAAAAACTGAGATCCACACCTACCTTCCACTTCTTTCTTCTGTTTTTCCTGAATCGGACGAGTTGGCCCCCCCGTTTGGGCACCCGTTCTTTGGCGGTAAAATTGCTGTAAAACGAGTTTCGGAGCTTGGAATTGGATGCCGTTTTCTCCCGCCACCGACTCCCACCAAACCCGACCGCGGCAGCCAAAAATCCCACACCGCCCCCCGAAACGCGAAATTTGGCCGCAATCCGTGTGCTATAGCCCACGGATTTTGGCCTTTTCGGGCGGAAAAATGGGCGCAGGGCCTCCCCCATATTTTCGCCATTTCTTCGAGCGGAAAACAGTACTAGCACCGTGAGGAGGAAAACAGTACTACCACAACCGGACCAATTCGCGGGCACATTTCGTCCCCTTTTCGCACCCCCGCACGTTCGGTAAATCGGCCGTAAAACGAGGTTCGGACCTCGTAATCGACTGCAATCTTCTCCGACGTTCGACTGCCGCACGTATGTAATGCATCACCCCAAAATCCCGCACCGCCCCGGAAATGCGAAAGTTGGCCAAGATCCGAGAGCTACAGCACACGGCCTTGGCCGCGGGGTGGCTGCGTGCCTAGGCCATGGCCGCGGGGTGGCTGCGTGCCTAGGCCATGGCCGCGGCGTGGCTGCGTGCCTAGCCCTTGGCCGCGGGGTGGCTGCGTGCGTAGGCCTTGGCCGCGGGGTGGCTGGGTGCCATGGCCTTGGCTTTGGCTGCGGGGTGGCTGTGTGCCTTTCCTTTGGCCGCGGGGTGGCTGCGTGCCTTGCTTGAAATGCATCACATGCTCGCGACCAAGGTACGTCGCACACTCTCGCACACACACAACACACACTTGGACCGCACTCCCGGGGCAAGGATAGGGAGCTTGAGCGTGGCCCTGTGCCTTGGCCTTCGCCGCGGGGTGGCCGCGTGCCTTGGCCTTGGCCTTGGCCGCTGGCGAGCATTTGGCCAAAATATGAGGACACGGTCCTCGCCGTTGCTTCACATTCTTGGACCAAAAACTGAGATCCACACCTACCTTCCTCTTCTTTCTCCGGTTTGTCTGAATCCGACGAGTTGGCCCACCCGTTTGGGAACCCGTTCTCTTGCAGTAAAATGGCCGTAAAACGAGTTTCAGGCCTCGGAATTGGATTCCGTTTTCTCCCGCCACCGACTCCCACCAAACCCGACCACACCCGCCAAAAAACCCACGCCGGCCCCGAAACACGAAATTTGGCCGCAATCCGTGTGCTATAGCTCGCAGATTTTGGCCTTTTCGGGCGGAAAAATGGGCGCAGGGCCTCCCGCATTATTTTCGCCATTTCTTCGAGCGCAAAACAGTACTAGCACCGCGAGGAGGCCCCCGGCCCAGTTCTACCACAACCGGACCAATTCGCGGGCACGTTTCGTCCCCTTTTCGCACCCCCGCACGTTCGGTAAATCGGCCGTAAAACTAGGTTCGGACCTCGGAATCGACTCCCGTCTTCTCCGACGTTCGACTGTCACACGTATTTAATGCATCACCCCAAAATCCCGCCCCACCCCGGAAACGCGAAAGTTGGTCAAGATTTGTGAGCTACAGCACACGGCCTTAGCCGCGGGGTGGCTGCGTGCCTAGGCCTTGGCCGCGGGGTGGCTGGGTGCAATGGCCTTGGCCTTGGCCGCGGGGTGGCTGCGTGCCTAGGCCTTGGCCGCGGGGTGGCTGGGTGCCATGGCCTTGGCCTTGGCCGTGGGGTGGCTGCGTGCCTAGGCCTTGGCCGCGGGGTGGCTGGGTGCCATGGCCTTGGCCTTGGCCGCGGGGTGGCTGCGTGCCTAGGCCTTGGCCGCCGGGTGGCTGGGTGCCATGGGCTTGCCCTTGGCCGCGGGGTGGCTGCGTGCCTAGGCCTTCGCCGCGGGCTGGCTGCGTGCCTTGCTCAAAATGCAGCACATGCTCGCAACCAAAGCATGTCGCACACTCTCGCGCACACACAACACACACTTGGGCCGCGCTCCCGGGGCAAGGATAGGGAGCTCGAGCGTGGCCCTGTTCCTTGGCCTTGGCCGCGTGGTGGCCGCGTGCCTTGGCCGTGGGCGAGCATTTTCCAAAATGTGAGCACACGGTTCTCGCCGTTGCTTCGTATTCTTGGACCAAAAACTGAGATCCACACCTACCTTCCTCTTCTTTCTCCGGTGTTGCCTGAATCGGATTAGTTGTCCCACCCGTTTGGGGACCCGTTCTCTGGCAGTAAAATGGCCGTAAAACGAGTTCCGGAGCTCGGAATTGGATTCCGTTTTCTCCCGCCACCGACTCGCACCAATCCCGACTACGCCCGCCACAAATCCCACGCCTACCCCGAAACGCGAAATTTGGCCGCCATCCGTGTGCTATAGCTCACGGATTTTGGCCTTTTCGGGCGCAAAAATGGGTGCAGGGCCTCCCGCATTATTTTCGCCATTTCTTCGATCGTAAAACCGTACTAGCACCGTGAGGAGGCCCCCGGCCCAGTTCTACCACAACCGGACCAATTCGCGGGCACGTTTTGTCCCATTTTCGCACCTCCGCACGTTCGGTAAATCGGCCGTAAAATGAGATTCGGACCTCGGAATCGACTCCTGTCTTCTCCGACGTTCGACTGTCGTACGTATCTAATGCATCACCCCAAAATTCCGCACCGCCCCGGAAACACGAAAGTTAGCCAAGATCCGTGAGCTACAGCACACAGCCTTGGCCGCGGGGTGGCTGCGTGCCTCGGCCTTGGCAGCGGCGTGGCTGGGTGCCATGGCCTCGGCCTTCGCCACGGGGTGGCTGCGTGCCTTGGCCTTGGCCGTGGGCTGGCTGCGTGCCTTGCTCGAAATGCAGCACATGCCCGCGACCAAGGCACGTCGCACACTCTCGCGCACACACAATACACACTTGGGCCGCGCTCCCGGGGCAAGGATGGGGAGCTCGAGCGTGGCCCTGTGCCTTGGCCTTGGCCGCGGGGTGGCCGCGTGCCTTGGCCTTGGCCTTGGCCGTGGGCGAGCATTTTTCCAAAATGTGAGCACACGGTCCTCGCCGTTGCTTCGCATTCTTGGACCAAAAACTGAGATCCACACCTACCGTCCACTTCTTTCTCCGGTTTTGCCGGAATCGGACAAGTTGGCCCACCCGTTTGGGCTCCCGTTCTCTGTCGGTAAAATGGCCGTAAAACGAGTTTCGGAACTCGGAATTGGATTCCGTTTTCTCCCACCACCGACTCCCACCAAACCCGACCACGCCAGCCAAAAATCCCATGCCGCCCCCGAGACGCGAAATTTGGCCGCAATCCGTGTGCTATAGCTCACGGATTTTGGCCTTTTCGGGCGGAAAAATGGGCGCAGGGCTACCAGCATTATTTTCGCCATTTCTTCGAGCCCAAATCAGTACTAGCACCGTGAGGAGGCCCCCGGCCCAGTTCTACCACAACCGGACCAATTCGCGGGCACGTTTCATCCCCTTTTCGCACCCCCGCACGTTCGGTAAATCAGCCGTAAAACGAGGTTGGGACCTCGGAATCGACTCCCGTCTTCTCCGACGTTCGACTGCCGAACGTATCTTGTGCATCACCCAAAATCCCGCACCTCCCCGGAAATGCGAAAGTTGGCCAAGATCCGTGAGCTACAGTACATGGCCTTGGCCGCGGGGTGGCTGCGTGCCTAGGCCTTCGCCGCGTGGTGGCTGCGTGGCTAGGCCTTCGCCGCGGGGTGGCTGCGTGCCTAGGCCTTGGCCGCGTGGTGGCTGGCTGCCATCGCCTTGGCGTTTGCCACGTGGTGGCTGCGTTCCATGGCCTTGGCCACGGGGTGGCCGCGTGCCTAGGCCTTGGCCACGGGGTGGCCGCGTGCCTAGGCCTTGGCCACGGGGTGGCCGCGTGCCTAGGCCTTGGCCACGGGGTGGCCGCGTGCCTAGGCCTTGGCCGCGGGGTGGCTGGGTGCCATGGCCTTGGCCTTGGCCGCGGGCTGGCTGTGTGCCTTGCTCGAAATGCAGCACATGCTCGCGACCAAGGCACGTCGCACACTCTTGCACACACACAACACAAACTTTGGCTGCGCTCCCGGAGCAAAGATAGGGAGCTCGAGCATGGCCCTGTGCCTTGCCCTTGGCCGCGGGGTGGCCGCGTGCCTTGGCCGCGGGCGAGCATTTGGCGAAAATGTGAGCACACGGTCCGCGCCGTTGCTTCATATTCTTGGACCAAAAACTGACATCCACACCTACCTTCCACTTCTTTCTCCGGTTTTGCCTGAATCGGACGAGTTGGCCCACCCGTTTGGGCACCCGTTCTCTGGCGGTACAATGGCTGTAAAACGAGTTTCGGAGCTCGGAATTGGATTCCGTTTTCTCCAGCCACCAACTCCCACCAATCCCGACCACGCCAGCCAAAAATCCCACACCGCCGCCGAAACACGAAATTTCGCCGCAATCCGTGTGCTATAGCTCACGGATTTTGGCCTTTTCAGGCGGAAAAATGGGCGCATGGCCTCCCGTATTATTTTCACCATTTCTTTTATAGCAAAACAGTACTAGCACCATGAGGAAGCCCCCGGCCACGTTCTACCACAACCGGACTAATTCGCGGGCACGTTTCGTCCCCTTTTCGCACCCCCGCACGTTCGTTAAATCAGACGTAAAACGAGGTTCGGACCTCGGAATTGACTCCCGTCTTCTCTGACGTTCGACTGTCACACGTATCTAATGCATCACCCCAAAATCCTGCCCCGCCCCGGAAACGCGAAAGTTGGCCAAGATCCGTGAGCTACAGCACACGGCCTTGGCCGCGGGGTGGCTGCGTGCCTAGGCCTTGGCCGCGGGGTGGCTGGGTGCAATGGCCTTGGCCTTGGCCACGGGGTGGCTGAGTGCCTTGCCCTTGGCCACGGGGTGGCTGAGTGCCTTGCCCTTGGCCACGGGGTGGCTGCGTGCCTAGGCCTTGGCCGCGGGGTGGCTGTGTGCGATGGCCTTGGCCGCGGGCTGGCTCCGTGCCTTGGCCTTGGCCGCGGGCTGGCTGCGTGCCTTGATCGAAATGCAGCACATGCTCGCGACCAAGGCACGTCGCACACTCTCGCGCACACACAACACAAACTTGGGCCGCGCTCCAGGGGCAAGGATAGGGAGCTCGAGCGTCGCCCTGTGCCTTGGCCGCGGGCGAGCATTTGGCCAAAATGTGAGCACACGGTTCTCGCCGTTGCTTCGTATTCTTGGACCAAAAACTGAGATCCACACCTACCTTCCACTTCTTTCTCCGGTTTTGCCTGAATCGGACGAGTTGGCCCACCCATTTGGGCACCCATTCTCTGGCGGTAAAATGGCCGTAAAACGAGTTTGGGTGCTCGGAATTGGATTCCGTTTTCTCCCGCCACCGACTCCCACCAAACCCGACCACGCCAGCCAAAAATCCCAGGCCGCCCCCGAAACACTAAATTTGGCCACAATCCGTGTGCTATAGCTCACGGATTTTGGCCTTTTCGGGCGGAAAAATGGTCGCAGGGCCTCTCGTAGGAGCTTGCGGGGCTTTCCCGAACCTTAATTTTGTGTTTCTCTTATGTTTTCACACATTTTTTGTAGCACGAATTTTTTAACCCTAACTTTTTGCAACAATAAGACATTTTAATTTGGATTTGACCACAGAAAGCAGCAACTTAAATGTCCAATTGTGATGTGAAATCGTTAATTATTTGATTTATAATTAATTTTTATCTTAGATCCAAATATAAATTTTATTTACGAGTCGTATATTGATATTTTAAGTTGTCTCAATGGTAGGCTTGAAAATTTATTTGCATTTTTGACCTACATGTTAGGGGTTCAAGCGAGAGCTAAAGCTTCGAATATTCTCTTCAAATATTATTACATTAATTTCAAAAACAACATATCTGAACATTTCACATTTAATTTAAAAATTATTTTCTGCTGCATATTAGGATATTTATGCTATCGACAATCGAGGTATTAGAGCAATTTTGGACCCACCAAAGAGACACCACCAGTCCTTGAGCTGACTCTCACCCCCAAAAAAAAAAAAAGTATATTGAATTACGGTGTTTTTTTTTCCATGATGGTAGAAAAAAATGTGAAATACTATTAAATAGAAAGAGAAAAATATTTCGTAGCACGAAAAGAGGTGTTTTTGGCCTCACGTGGCATGCTGGGAGTGGGGGACAAAACGGGTGCTCACGGCCAAGGCACGGGGCCACGGATAGGGAGCTCGAGCGTGGCCCTGTGCCTTGGCCACGGGTGGCTGCATGCCTTGGCCTTGGCCTGGGGGTGGCTGTGCCCTTGGCCTTGGCCACGGGGTGGCTGCGTGCCTAGGTCTTGGCCGCAGGGTGGCTGGGTTCCACGGCCTTGGCCTTGGCCGCGGGGTGGCTGCGTGCCTTGGCTTTGGCCGCGGGATGGCTGCGTGCCTTGCTCGAAATGCAGCACATGCTCGCGACCAAGGCACGTCGCACACTCTCGCACACACACAACACAAACTTGGGCCGCGCTCCCGGGGCAAGGATAGGGAGCTCGAGCGTGGCCCTGTGCCTTGGCCTTGGCCGCGGGGTGGCCGCGTGCCTTGGCCTTGGCCTTGGCCGCGGGCGAGCATTTGGCCAAGATGTGAGGACACGGTCCTCGCCGTTGCTTCGCATTCTTGGACCAAAAACTGAGATCCACACTCACCTTCCACTTCTTTCTCCGGTTTTGCCTGAATCGGACGAGTTGGCCCACCCGTTTGGGAACCCGTTCTCTGGCGGTAAAATGGCCGTAAACCGAGTTTCGGAGCTCGGAATCGGATTCCGTTTTCTCCCGCCATCGACTCCCACCAAACCTGACCACGCCAGCCAAAAATCCCACGCCGCCCCCGAAACGCGAAATTTGGCCGCAATCCGTGTGCTATAGCTCACGGACTTTGGCCTTTTCGGGCGGGAAAATGGGCGGAGGGCCTCCCGCATTATTTTCGCCATTTCTTCGAGCGCATAACAGTACTAGCACTGTGAGGAGGCCCCCGGCCCAGTTCTACCACAACCGGACCAATTCGCGGGCACGTTTCGTCATCTTTTCGCACCCCCGCACGTTCGGTAAATCGGCCGTAAAACGAGGTTCGGACCTCGGAATCGACTCCCGTCTTCTCCGACGTTCGACTGTCACACGTATCTAATGCATCACCCCAAAATCCCGCACCGCCCCGGAAACGCGAAAGTTGGCCAAGATCCGTGAGCTACACCACACGGCCTTGGCCCCGGGGTGGCTGTGTGCCTAGGCCTTGGCAGCGGCGTGGCTGGGTGCCATGGCCTTGGCCTTGGCCACGGGGTGGCTGCGTGCCTTGGCCTTGGCCGCGGGGTGGCTGCGTGCCTAGGCCATGGCCGCGGGGTGGCTGCGTGCCTAGGCCATGGCCGCGGGGTGGCTGCGTCCCTAGGCCCTGGCCGCGGGGTGGCTGCGTCCCTAGGCCCTGGCCGCGGGGTGACTGCGTCCCTAGGCCTTGGCCGCGGGGTGGCTGCGTGCCTAGGCCTTGGCCGCGGGGTGGCTGGGTGCCATGGCCTTGGCTTTGGCCGCGGGCTGGCTGCTTGCCTTGCTCGAAATGCAGCACATGCTCGCGACCAAGGCACGTTCACACTCTCGCACACACACAACACACACTTGGACCGCGCTCCCGGGGCAAGGATAGGGAGCCCGAGCGTGGCCCTGTGCCTTGGCCTTGGCCGCGGGGTGGCCGCGTCCCTTGGCCTTGGCCGCGGTCGAGCATTTGGCCAAAATGTGAGCACACGGTCCTCGCTGTTGCTTCGTATTCTTGGACAAAAAACTGAGATCCACACCTACCTTCCACTTCTTTCTCTGGTTTTGCCTGAATCCGACGAGTTGGCCCACCCGTTTTGGCACCCGTTCTCTGGCGGTAAAATGGCCGTAAAACGAGTTTGGGAGCACGGAATTGGATTCCGTTTTCTCCCGCCACCGACTCCCACCAAACCCGACCACGCCCGCCAAAAAGCCCACGCCGCCCCTGAAACGCGAAATTTGGCCGTAGTCCGTGTGCTATTGCTCACGGTTTATGGCCTTGGCCTTGGCCTCGGCGGAAAATGGGCGCAGGGCCTCCCCATTATTTTCGCCATTTCTTGAGAGGAAAATATTACGCTCGAAATGCAGCACATGCTCGCGACCAAGGCACGTCACACACTCTCGCAGACACACAACACACACTTGGACTGCCCTCCCGGGGCATGGATAGGGAGCTCGACCGTGGCCCTGTGCCTTGGCCTTGGCCTTGGCCGCGGGCGAGCTTTTGGCCAAAATGTGAGGACACGGTCCTCGCCGTTGCTTCGCATTCTTGGACCAAAAACTGAGATCCACACCTACCTTCCACTTCTTTCTCCGGTTTTGCCTGAATCGGAAGAGTTGGCCCACCCATTTGGGAACCCGTTCTCTGGCGGTAAAATGGCCGTAAAACGAGTTTCGGAGCTCGGAATTGGATTCCTTTTTCTCCCTCTACCGACTCCCACCAAACCCGACCACGCCAGCCAAAAATTCCACGCCCCCCCCGAAACACGAAATTTGGCAGCAATCCGTGTGCTATAGCTCAACACACACTTGGGCCGGTTGTGGTAGAACTGGGCCGGGGGCCTCCTCACGGTGCTAGTACTGTTTTCCTCTCGAAGAAATGGCGAAAATAATGCAGGAGGCCCTGTGCCCATTTTTCCGCCCGAAAAGGGCAAAATCCGTGAGCTATAGCACACGGATTGCGGCCAAATTTTGCGTTTCGGGGGCGCCGTGGGATTTTTGGTGGGCGTGGTTGGGTTTGGTGGGAGTCGGTGGCGGAAGAAAACGGAATCCAATTCCGACCTCCGAAACGGGTGGGCCCACTCGTCCGATTCAGGCAAAACCGGAGAAAGAAGTGGAAGGTAGGTGTGGATCTCAGTTTTTGGTCCAAGAATACGAAGAAACGGCGAGGACCATGTGCTCACATTTTGGCCAAATGCTCGCCCGCGGCCAACGCCAAGCCATGAGCCACCCTGCGGCCAACGGCAAGGCGCAGGGCCATGCTCGAGCTCCCTATCCTTGCCTCGGGAGCGCGGCCGGAGTGTGTGTTGTGTGTGCGTGAGAGTGTGCGACCTGCCTTGGTCGCGAGCATATGCTGCATTTCGGGAAAGGCACGTAGCCAGCCCGCGGCCAAGGCCAAGGCCAAGGCATGTAGCCACCCCGTGGCCAAGGCCAACGCACGCGTCCACCCCGCGGCCAAGGCCATGGCACCCAGCCAGCCCGCGGCCAAGGCCTAGGCACGCAGCCAGCCCGCGGCCAAGGCCTTGGCATGCAGCCACCCCGAGGTCATGGCCAAGGCCATGGCACGCAGCCACCCCGCGGCCAAGACCAAGCCCATGGCACGCAGCCACCCCGCGGCCAAGGCCAAGGCTGTGTGCTGTAGCTCACGGATCTTGGCCAACTTTCGCGTTTCCGGGGCGGTGCGGGATTTTGGGGTGATGCATTAGATACGTGCGACAGTCGATCGTTGGAAAAGAGGGGAGTCATTTCGAGGTCGGAACCTCGTTTTACGGCCGATTTACCGAGTGTACGGGGGTGCGAAAAGGGGACGAAACGTGCCCGCGAATTGGTCCGATTGTGGTAGAACTAGGCCGGGGGCCTCCTCACCGCGCAAGCACTGTTTTCCGCTCGAATTAATGTCAAAAATAATGTGGGAGGGCCTGCGCCCATTTTTCCCACGGAAAAGGCCAAAATCCGTGAGCTATAGCACACGGATTGTGGCCAAATTTCGCGTTTCGGGGGCGGCGTGGGATTTTGGGCTGGCGTGGTCGGGTTTGGTGGGAATCGGTGGCGGGAGAAAACGGAATCCAATTCCGACCTCCGAAACTCGTTTTACGGCCATCTTACCGGCAGCGAATGGGTGCCCAAACGGGTGGGCCCACTCGTCCGATTCAGGCAAAACCGGAGAAAGAAGTGGAAGGTAGGTGTGGATCTCAGTTTTTGGTCCAAGAATACGAAGAAACGGCGAGGACCGTGCGCTCTCATTTTGGCCAAATGCTCGCCCCCGGCCAAGGCCAAGCCATGCAGCCTCCCCGCAGCCAACGCCAAGGCACAGGGCCACGCTCGAGCTCCCTATCCTTGCCTCGGGAGCACGGCCGGAGTGTGTGTTGTGTGTGCGTGAGAGTGTGCGACCTGCCTTGGTCGCGAGCATATGCTGCATTTTGAGAAAGGCACGTAGCCAGCCCGCGGCCAAGGCCAAGGCCGAGGCACGCAGCCACCCCCTGGCCAAGGCCTAGGCACGCATCCACCCCGCTGCCAAGGGCTAGGCACGCAGCCACCCCGCGGCCAAGGCCAAGGCCGTGTGCTGTCGCTCACGGATCTTGGGCAACTTTCGCGTTTCCGGGGCGGTGCGGGATTTTGGGATGATGCATTAGATACGTACGACAGTCGAACGTCGGAAAAGAGGGGAGTCGATTTCGAGGTCCGAACCTCGTTTTACGGCCGATTTACCGAGGGTTCGGGGGTGCGGAAAGGGGACGAAACGTGCCCTCGAATTGGTCCGATTGTGGTAGAACTGGGACGGGGGGCTCCTCACGGCGCAAGTACTGCTTTACGCTCGAAGAAATTACAAAAATAATGCGGGAGGCCCTGTGCCCATTTTTCCGCCAGAGAAGGCCAAAATCCGTGAGCTATAGCACACGGATTGTGGCCAAATTTCGCGTTTTGGGGTCGGCGTGGGATTTGGGGCTGGCGTCGTCGGGTTTGGTGGGAGTCGGTGGCGGGAGAAAACGGAATCCAATTCTGAGCTCCGAAACTCGTTTTACGGCCATCTTACCGGCAGCGAACGGGTGCCCAAACGGGTGCGCCCACTCGCCCGATTCAGGCAAAACCGGAGAAAGAAGTGGAAGGTAGGTGTGGATCTCAGTTTTTGGTCCAAGAATACGAAGAAACGGCAAGGACCGTGTGCTCACATTTTGGCCAAATGCTCACCCGCGGCCAAGGCCAAGCCACGCAGCCACCCTGCGTCCAACGCCAAGGCACAGGGCCACGCTCGAGCTCCCTATCCTTGCCTCGGGAGCACAGCCGGAGTGTGTGTTGTGTGTGCGTGAGATTGTGCGACCTTCCTTGGTCACGAGCATATGCTGCATTTCGAGAAAGGCACGTAGCCAGCCCGCGGCCAAGGCCAAGGCCGAGGCACGCAGCCAACCCCTGGCCAAGGCCAAGGCACGCGTCCACCCCGCTGCCAAAGCCTAGGCATGCAGCCACCCCGCGGCCAAGGCCAAGGCCGTGTGCTGTCGCTCACGGATCTTGGCCAACTTTCGCGTTTCCGGGGCGGTGCGGGATTTTGGGGTGATGCATTAGATACGTGCAACAGTCGAGCGTTGGAAAAGAGGGGAGTCGATTTTGAGGTCCGAACCTCGTTTTACGGCCATTTTACCGAGGGTGCGGGGGTGCGAAAAGGGGACGAAACGTGCCCGCGAATTGGTCCGATTGTGGTAGAACTGGGCCGGGGGCCTCCTCACGGCGCAAGTACTGTTTACCGCTCGAAGAAATGGCGAAAATAATGCGGGAGGCCCTGCACCCATTTTTCCCCCGGAAAAGGCCAAAATCCGTGAGCTATAGCACCTGGATTGTGGCAAAATTTTTTGTTTCGGGGGTGGCGTGGGATTTTGGGCTGGCGTGGTCGGGTTTGGTGGAAGTCTTTGGCGGGAGAAAACGGAATCCAATTCCGAGCTCCGAAATACGTTTTGCGGCCATCTTACCGGCAGCGAACAGGTGCCCAAACGGGTGGGCCCACTCGCCCGATTCAGGCAAAACCGGAGAAAGAAGTGGAAGGTAGGTGTGGATCTCAGTTTTTGGTCCAAGAATACGAAGAAACGGCGAGGACTGTGTGCTCACATTTTGGCCAAATGCTCGCCCACGGCCAAGGCCAAGCCATCCAGCCACCCCGCGGCCAACGCCAAGGCACAGGGCCACACTAGAGTTCCCTATCCTTGCCTCGGGAGAGCGGCCGGAGTGTGTGTTGTGTGTGCGTGAGAGTGTGCGACCTGCCTTGGTCGCGAGCATGTGCTGCATTTCAAGAAAGGCACGTAGCCAGCCCGCGGCCAAGGCCAAGTCCTAGGCACGCAGCCACCCCGTGGCCAAGTCCTAGGCACGCGTCCACCCCGCGGCCAAGGCCATGGCACCCAGCTAGCCCGCGGCCAAGGCCTAGGAACGCAGCCACCCCGTGGCCAAGGCCTTGGCACACAGCCACCCGGTGGCCGCGGCCAAGGCCATGGCACCCAGCCACCCCGCGGCCAAGGCCTAGGCACGCAGCCACCCCGCGGCGAAGGCCAAGGCCGTGTGCTGTCGCTCACGGATCTTGGCCAACTTTCGCGTTTCCGGGGCGGTGCGGGATTTTGGGGTGATGCATTAGATACGCGCGACAGTCGAGCGTTGGAAAAGAGGGGAGTCGATTTTGAGGTCCGAACCTCTTTTTACGGCTGATTTACCGAGGGTGCGGGGGTGCAAAAAGGGGTCGAAACGTGCCCGCGAATTGGTACGATTGTGGTAGAACTGGGCCGGGTCCTCCTCATGGCTCAAGTACTGTTTTCTGCTCGAAGAAATGGCGAAAATAATGCGGGAGGCCCTGCGCCCATTTTTCCCCCAGAAAAGGCCAAAATCCGTGAGCTATAGACCCCGGATTGTGGCCAAATTTCGCGTTTCGGGGGCGGCGTGGGATTTTGGGCTGGCGTGGTCGGGTTTGGTGGGAGTCGGTGGCGGGAGAAAACGGAATCCAATTCCGAGCTCCGAAACAAGTTTTACGGCCATCTTACAGGCACCGAGCGGGTGCCCAAACGGGTGGGCCCACTCGTCCGATTCAGGCAAAACCGGAGAAAGAAGTGGAAGGTAGGTGTGGATCTCAGTTATTGGTCCAAGAATACGAAGAAACGGCAAGGACCGTGTGCTCACATTTTGGCCAAATGCTAGCCCGCGGCCAAGGCCAAGCCATGCAGCCACCCCGCGGCCAACGCCAAGGCACACGGCCACGCTCGAGCTCCCTATCCTTGCCTCGGGAGCGTGGCCGGAGTGTGTGTTGTGTGTGCGTGAGAGTGTGCAACCTGCCTTGGTCGCGAGCATATGCTGCATTTCGAGAAAGGCACGTAGCCAGCCCGCGGCCAAGGCCAAGGCCGAGGCACGCAGCCACCCCGTGGCCAAGGCCTAGGCACGCGTCCACCCCGCGGCCAAGGCCGTGGCACCCAGCCAGCCCGCGGCCAAGGCCTAGGCACACAGCCACCTCGCGGCCAAGGCCTTGCCACCCAGCCACCCCGCGGCCAAGGCCTAGGCACGCAGCAACCCCGCGGCCAAGGCCAAGGCCGTGTGCTGTCGCTCATGGATCTTGGCCAACTTTCACGTTTCCAGGGCGGTGCGGGATTTTGGGGAGATGCATTAGATACGTGCAACAGTCGAACGTCGGAAAAGCGGGGAGTTGATTTCGAGGTCCGAACCTCGTTTTACGGCCGAATTACCGAGGGTGCGGGGGTGCGAAAAGGGGACGAAACGTGCCCTCGAATTGGTCCGATTGTGGTAGAACTGAGCCGGGGGCCTCCTCACGGTGCAAGTACTGCTTTCCGTTCGAAGAAATGGCAAAAATAATGCGGGAGGCCCTGCGCCCATTTTTCCGCCAGAAAAGGCCGAAATCCGTGAGCTATAGCGCACGGATTGTGGCCAAATTTCGCGTTTCGGGGGCGGCGTGGGATTTTAGGCTGTCGTCGTCGGGTTTGGTGGGAGTCGGTGGCGGGAGAAAACGGAATCCAATTCCGAGCTCCGAAACTCGTTTTACGTTCATCTTACCGGCAGCGAACGGGTGCCCAAACGGGTGGGCCAACTCGTCTGATTCAGGCAAAACCGGAGAAAGAAGTGGAAGGTAGGTGTAGATCTCAGTTTTTGGTCCAAGAATACGAAGAAACGGCGATGACCGTGTGCTCACATTTTGGCCAAATGCTCGCCCGCGGCCAAGGCCAAGCCACGCAGCCACCCCGCGGCCAGCGCCAAGGCACAGGGCCACGCTCGAGCTCCCTATCCTTGCCCCGGGAGCGAGGCCCGAGTGTGTGCTGTGTGTGCGTGAGAGTGTGCGACCAGCCTTGGTCGCGAGCATGTGCTGCATTTCGAGCAAGGCACGGAGCCAGCCCGCGGCCAAGACAAAGGCCGAGGCACGCAGCCACCCCGTGGCCAAGGCCAAGGCACGCGTCCACCCCGCGGCCAAGGCCATGGCACCCAGCCAGCCTGCGGCCAAGGCCTTGGCACGCAGCCACCCCGAGGCCAAGGCCAAGGCCATGGCACGCAGCCACCCCGCGGCCAAGGCCAAGGCACCCAGCCAGCCCGCGGCGAAGGCCTAGGCACGCAGCCACCCCTCGGCCAATGCCAAGGCTCCCAACCACCCCGCGGCCGGGGCCAAGGCAAGCAGCCCGCCCGCGCGCGGCATCCACGGCCAATGCAGAAACCGGGTGGGGCCCAAGTGTCTGTCCGACTTTGTTTGGGCCGAAATTTTAGGAGGTGACGTATTTCGACTGAAGTTATCTTACGGGACTGAAAAGTTGTTCAAACAGCGCGGATGCTCCGGGCCCCATTTTTCGGGCGAAAATGGCCAAAGACCGTGCGCTGTAGCTCACGGATCTGGGCCAACTTTCTTGTTTTCGGGGCGGTGCGGGATTTTGGGGTTATGCATTAGATACATGCGACAGTCAAACATCGGAAAAGACGGGAGTCGATTCCGAGGTCCGAACCCCGTTTTACGGCCGATTAACCGAACGTGCGGGGTGCGAAAAGGGGACGAAACGTGCCCGCAAATTGTTCCGATTGTGGGAGAGCTGGGCCGCGGGCCTCCTCAGGCTCCAAGTACTCTTTTCCGCTCGAAGAAATGGCGAACAAGACGCGGGAGGCCCTGGGCCCATGTTTCCCCCGAAATGGCCAAAATCCATGAGCTATAGCACACGGATTGCGGCCAAATTTCACGTTTCCGTGGCGGCGTGGGATTTTGGGCTGGTGTTGTCGGTATTGGTGGGGGTTTGCCGCGGGAGAAAGCGGAAGCCGATTCCGGGCTCCGAAACTCGTTTTGTGGCTATTTTTCCCGAGTGCGGCACTCTGTGCCTTGGCCGCAAGCATGTGCTCCATTTCGGCCAAGGCCAAGGCACGCAGCAAGACCCGCGACCAAGGCCAACGCCTAGGCACGCAGCCAGCCCGCGGCCAAGGCCAAGGCACCCAGCCAGCCCGCGGCCAAGGCCTAGGCACGCAACCACCCCGCGGCCAAGGCCAAGGCTCCCAGCCACCCCGCGGCCGGGGCCAAAGCAAGCAGCCCGCCCGCGCGCGGCATCCTCGGCCTATGCAGAAACCGGGCGGGGCCCAAGCGTCTGTCCGACTTTGTTTGCGCCGAAATTTTAGGAGGTGACGTATTTCGACTGAAGTTATCTTACGGGACTGAAAAGTTGTTCAAACAGCGCGGATGCTCCGGGCCCCATTTTTCGGGCGAAAATGGCCAAAGACCGTGCGCTGTAGCTCACGGATCTGGGCCAACTTTCTTGTTTTCGGGGCGGTGCGGGATTTTGGGGTTATGCATTAGATACATGCGACAGTCAAACATCGGAAAAGACGGGAGTCGATTCCGAGGTCCGAACCCCGTTTTACGGCCGATTAACCGAACGTGCGGGGTGCGAAAAGGGGACGAAACGTGCCCGCAAATTGTTCCGATTGTGGGAGAGCTGGGCCGGGGGCCTCCTCAGGCTCCAAGTACTCTTTTCCGCTCGAAGAAATGGCGAACAAGACACGGGAGGCCCTGGGCCCATGTTTCCCCCGAAATGGCCAAAATCCGTGAGCTATAGCACACGGATTGCGGCCAAATTTCACGTTCCCGTGGCGGCGTGGGATTTTGGGCTGGTGTTGTCGGTATTGGCGGGGGTTTGCCGCGGGAGAAAGCGGAAGCCGATTCCGGGCTCCGAAACTCGTTTTGTCGCTATTTTTCCCGAGTGCGGCGCTCTGTGCCTTGGCCGCAAGCATGTGCTGCATTTCGGCCAAGGCCAAGGCACGCAGCAAGCCCCGCGACCAAGGCCAACGCCTAGGCACGCAGCCACCCCGCGGCCAAGGCCAAGGCACCCAGCCAGCCCGCGGCCAAGGCCTAGGCACGCAGCCACCCCGCGGCCAAGGCCAAGGCTCCCAGCCACCCTGCGGCCGGGGCCAAAGCAAGCAGCCCGCCCGCGCGCGGCATCCACTGCCAATGCAGAAACCGGCCGGGGCCCAAGCGTCTGTCCGAATTTGTTTGGGCTGAAATTTTAGGAGGTGACGTATTTCGACTGAAGTTATCTTACGGGACTGAAAAGTTGTTCAAATAGCGCGGATGCTCCGGGCCCCATTTTTCGGGCGAAAATGGCCAAAGACCTTGCGCTGTAGCTCATGGATCTGGGCCAACTTTCTTGTTTTCGGGGCGGTTCTGGATTTTGGGGTTATGCATTAGATACGTGCGACAGTCAAACGTCGGAAAAGACGGGAGTCGATTCCGAGGTCCGAACCTCGTTTTACGGCTGACTAACCGAACGTGCGGGGTGCGAAAAGGGGACGAAACGTGCCGGCGAATTGTTCCGATTGTGGCAGAGCTGGGCCGGGGGCCTCCTCATGCTCCAAGTACTCTTTTACGCACGAAGAAATGGCGAAGAAGACGCGGGAGGCCCTGGGCCCATGTTTCAACCGAAATGGCCAAAATCCGTGAGCTATAGCACACGGATTGCGGCCAAATTTCGCGTTTCCGTGGCGGCGTGGGATTTTGGGCTGGTGTTGTCGGTATTGGCGGGGGTTTGCCGCGGGAGAAAGCGGAAGCCAATTCCGGGCTCCGAAACTCGTTTTGTGGCTATTTTTCCCGAGTGCGGCACTCTGTGCCTTGGCCGCAAGCATGTGCTCCATTTCGGCCAAGGCCAAGGCACGCAGCAAGACCCGCGACCAAGGCCAACGCCTAGGCACGCAGCCAGCCCGCGGCCAAGGCCGAGGCACCCAGGCAGCCCGCGGCCAAGGCCTAGGCACGCAACCACCCCGCGGCCAAGGCCAAGGCTCCCAGCCACCCCGCGGCCGGGGCCAAAGCAAGCAGCCCGCCCGCGCGCGGCATCCTCGGCCTATGCAGAAACCGGGCGGGGCCCAAGCGTCTGTCCGACTTTGTTTGCGCCGAAATTTTAGGAGGTGACGTATTTCGACTGAAGTTATCTTACGGGACTGAAAAGTTGTTCAAACAGCGCGGATGCTCCGGGCCCCATTTTTCAGGCCAAAATGGCCAAAGACCTTGCGCTGTAGCTCACGGATCTGGGCCAACTTTTTTGTTTTCAGGGCGGTGTGGGATTTTGGGGTTATGCATTAGATACGTGCGACATTCAAACATTGGATAAGACGGGAGTCGATTCCGATGTCCGAACCCCGTTTTACGGCCGATTAACCGAACGTGCGGGGTGCGAAAAGGGGACGAAACGTGCCGGCGAATTGTTCCGATTGTGGCAGAGCTGGGCCGGGGGCCTCCTCATGCTCCAAGTACTCTTTTACGCACGAAGAAATGGCGAAGAAGACGCGGGAGGCCCTGGGCCCATGTTTCAACCGAAATGGCCAAAATCCGTGAGCTATAGCACACGGATTGCGGCCAAATTTCGCGTTTCCGTGGCGGCGTGGGATTTTGGGCTGGTGTTGTCGCTATTGGCGGGGGTTTGCCGTGGGAGAAAGCGGAAGCCGATTCCGGGCTCCGAAACTCGTTTTGTCGCTATTTTTCCCGAGTGCGGCGCTCTGTGCCTTGGCCGCAAGCATGTGCTGCATTTCGGCCAAGGCCAAGGCACGCAGCAAGCCCCGCGACCAAGGCCAACGCCTAGGCACGCAGCCACCCCGCGGCCAAGGCCAAGGCACCCAGCCAGCCCGCGGCCAAGGCCTAGGCACGCAGCCACCCCGCGGCCAAGGCCAAGGCTCCCAGCCACCCTGCGGCCGGGGCCAAAGCAAGCAGCCCGCCCGCGCGCGGCATCCACTGCCAATGCAGAAACCGGGCGGGGCCAAAGCGTCTGTCCGAATTTGCTTGGGCTGAAATTTCAGGAGGTGACGTATTTCGACTGAAGTTATCTTACGGGTCTGAAAAGTTGTTCAAACAGCGCGGATCTTCTGGGCCCCATTTTTTGGGCCAAAATGGCCAAAGACCTTGCGCTGTAGCTCACGGATCTGGGCCAACTTTCTTGTTTTCGGGGCGGTGCGGGATTTTGGGGTTATGCATTAGATACGTGCGGCAGTCAAACGTCGGAAAAGACTGGAGTCGATTCCGAGGTCCGAACGCCGTTTTACGGCCGATTAACCAAACGTGCGGGGTGGGAAAAGGGGACGAAACGTGCCCGCGAATTGTTCCGATTGTGGCAGAGCTGGGTCGGGGGCCTCCTCACGCTCCAAGTACTCTTTTCCGCTTGAAGAAATGGCGAACAAGACGCGGGAGGCCCTGGGCCCATATTTCCCCCGAAATGGCCAAAATCCGTGAGGTATAGCACACGGATTGCGGCCAAATTTCGCGTTTCCGTGGCGGCGTGGGATTTTAGCCTGGTGTTGTCGGTATTGGTGGGGGTTCACCGCGGGAGAGAGCGGAAGCCGATTCCGGGCTCCGAAACTCGTTTTGTGGCTATTTTTCCCGAGAGCGCCGGTCTGTGCCTTGGCCGCAAGCATGTGCTGCATTTCAGCCAAGGCCAAGGCACGCAACCAGCCCTGCGGCCAAGGCCAACGCCTAGGCACGCAGCCACCCCGCGGCCAAGGCCAAGGCTCCCAACCACCCCGCGGCCGGGGCCAAAGCAAGCAGCCCGCACGCGAGAGGCAACCACGGCCAATGCAGAAACTGGGCGGGGCCCAAGCGTCTGTCCGACTTTTTTTGGCCCGAAATTTTAGGAGGTGACGTATTTCGACTGAAGTTATCTTACGGGACTGAAAAGTTGTTCAAACAGCACGGATGCTCCGGGCCCCATTTTTCGGGCCAAAATGGCCAAAGACCTTGCGCTGTAGCTCACGGATCTGGGCCAACTTTCTTGTTTTCGGGGCGGTGCGGGATTTTGGGGTTATGCATTAGATACGTGCGACAGTCAAACTTCGGAAAAGACTGGAGTCGATTCCGAGGTCCGAACGCCGTTTTACGGCCGATTAACCGAACGTGCGGGGTGGGAAAAGGGGACGAAACGTGCCCGCGAATTGTTCCGATTGTGGCAGAGCTGGGTCGGGGGCCTCCTCACGCTCCAAGTACTCTTTTCCGCTTGAAGAAATGGTGAACAAGACGCGGGAGGCCCTGGGCCCATATTTCCCCCGAAATGGCCAAAATCCGTGAGCTATAGCACACGGATTGCGGCCAAATTTCGCGTTTCCGTGGCGGCGTGGGATTTTAGCCTGGTGTTGTCGGTATTGGTGGTGGTTCGCCGCGGGAGAGAGCGGAAGCCGATTCCGGGCTCCGAAACTCGTTTTGTGGCTATTTTTCCCGAGAGCGCCGGTCTGTGCCTTGGCCGCAAGCATGTGCTGCATTTCAGCCAAGGCCAAGGCACGCAGCCAGCCCTGCGGCCAAGGCCAACGCCTAGGCACGCAGCCACCCCGCGGCCAAGGCCAAGGCTCCCAACCACCCCGCGGCCGGGGCCAAAGCAAGCAGCCCGCCCGCGAGAGGCAACCACGGCCAATGCAGAAACTGGGCGGGGCCCAAGCGTCTGTCCGACTTTTTTTGGCCCGAAATTTTAGGAGGTGACGTATTTCAACTGAAGTTATCTTACGGGACTGAAAAGTTGTTCAAACAGCACGGATGCTCCGGGCGCCATTTTTCGGGCGAAAATGGCCAAAGACCTTGCGCTGTAGCTCACGGATCTGGGCCAACTTTCTTGTTTTCGGGGCGGTGCGGGATTTTGGGGTTATGCATTAGATACGTGCGACAGTCAAACGTCGTAAAAGACGGGAGTCGATTCCGAGGTCCGAACCCCGTTTTACGGCTGATTAACCGAACGTGCGGGGTGCGAAAAGGGGACGAAACGTGCCCGCGAATTGGTCCGGTTGTGGTAGAACTGGGATGGGGGCCTCCTCACGGTGCTAGTACTTTTTTCCTCTCGAAGAAGTGGCGAAAATAATGCGGGAGGCCCTGCGACCATTTTTCCGCCCGAAAAGGCCAAAATCCGTGAGTTATAGCACACGGATTACGGCCAAATTTCACGTTTCGGGGGCGGCTTGGGATTTTTGGCGGGAGTGGTCGGGTTTGGTGGGAGTCAGTGGCAGTAGAAAACGGAATCCAATTCCGAGCTCCGAAACTCGTTTTACGGCCATTTTACCGCCAGAGAACGGGTGCCCAATCGGGTGGGCCAACTCGTCCGATTCAGGCAAAACCGGAGAAAGAAGTGGAAGGTCCTCGCGGCCATGGCCTAGGCACGCAGCCACCCCGCGGCCGAGGCCGTGTGCTGTAGCTCGCGGATCTTGGCCAACTTTCGCATTTTTCCGCCCGCAAAGGCCAAAATCCGTGAGCTAAAGGACACGGATTGCAGCCAAATTTCGCGTTTCGGGGGCGGCGTGGGATTTTTGGCTGGCGTGGTCAGGTTTGGTGGGAGTCGGCAGCGGGAGAAAACGGAATCCAATTCCGAGCTCCAAAACTCGTTTTACGGCGATTTTACCGGCAGCGAACGGGTGCCCAAACGGGTGGGCTAACTCGTCCGATTCAGGCAAAACCGGAGAAAGAAGTGGAAGGTAGGTGTGGATCTCAGTTTTTGGTCCAAGAATACGAAGAAACGGCGAGGACCATCTGCTCACATTTTGGCCAAATTCTCGCCCGCGGCCAAGGCCAAGCCTCGCAGCCACCCCGCGGCCAAGGCCAAGGCACAAGGCCACGCTCGAGCTCCCTATCCTTGCCTCGGGAGCGCGGCCCGAGTGTGTGTTGTGTGTACGTGAGAGTGTGCGACGTGCCTTGGTCGCGAGCATGTGCTGCATTTCGAGAAAGGCACGGAGCCAGCCCGCGGCCAAGGCACGCAGCCACCCCGTGGCCAAGGCCAAGGCACGCGTCCACCCCGCGGCCAAGGCCATGTCACCCAGCCAGCCCGCAGCCAAGGCCGATGCACGCAGCCAGCCCGTGGCCAAGGCCTAGACACGCAGCCAGCCCGTGGCCAAGGCCTTGGCACGCAGCCACCTTGAGGCCGAGGCCGAGGCCAAGGCCATGGCACCCAGCCACCCCGCGGCCAAGGCCAAGGCCGTGTGCTGTGGCCCGCGGATCTTGGTCAGCTTTCGCGTTTCCGGGGCGGTGCGGGATTTTCGGGCAATGCATTAGATACGTGCGACAGTCGAACGTCGGAAAAGACGGGAGTGGATTCCGAGGTCCAAACCTCATTTTACGGCCGATTTACCGAACGTGCAGGGGTGCGAAAGGGGGAAGAAACGTGCCCACGAATTGGTCCAATTGTGGTGGTACTGTGCCGGGGGCCTCCTCACGGCGCAAGTACTGTTTTCCGCTTGAAGAAATGGCGAAAATAATGCTGGAGGCCCTGCGCCCATTTTTCCGCCGGAAAAGGCCAAAATCCATCAGCTATAGCACATGGATTGTGGCCAAATTTCGCGTTTCGGGGACGGCATGGGATTTTGGGCTGGCGTGGTCGGTTTTGGTGGGAGTCGGAGGCGGGAGAAAACGGAATCCCATTCTGAGCTCCGAAACTCGTTTTACGGCCATTTTACCGGTAGTGAACGGGTGGCCAAACGGGTGGGCCAACTCGTCCGATTCAGGCAAAACCGGAGAAAGAAGTGGAAGGTAGGTGTGGATCTCAGTTTTTGGTCCAAGAATACGAAGAAACGGCGAGGACCGTGTGCTCACATTTTGGCCAAATGCTCGCCCGCGGCCAAGGCCAAGCCACGCAGCCACCCCGCGGCCAAGGCCAAGGCCGTGTGCTGTAGCTCAAGGATCTTGGCCAACTTTCGAGTTTCCGGGGCGGTGCAGGATTTTGGGGTGATGCATTAGATACGTGCGACAGTCAAACGTCGGAAAAGAGGGGAATCGATTTCGAGGTCCGAACCTAGTTTTACGGCCGATTTACCGAGGGTGCGGGGGTGAGAAAAGGAGACGAAACGTGCCCGCCAATTGGTCTGATTGTGGTAGAACTTGGCCGGGGGCCTCCTCACGGTGCGAGTACTGTTTTCCGCTCGAAGAAAGGACAAAAATAATGCGGGAGGCCCTGCGCCCATTTTTCCGCTGGAAAAGGCCAAAATCCGCGAGCTATAGCACACGGATTGTTGCCAAATTTCGCGTTTCGGGGGCGGCGTGGGATTTTGAGCTGGCATGGTCGGGTTTGGTGGGAGTCGGTGGCTGGAGAAAACGGAATCCAATTCTGAGCTAAGAAACTCATTTTACGGCCATTTTACCGGCAGCGAACGGGTGGGCCAACTCGTCCGATTCAGGCAAAACCGGAGAAAGAAGCGGAAGGTAGGTGTGGATCTCAGTTTTTGGTCCAAGAATACGAAGCAACGGCGAGGACCGTGTGCTCACATTTTGGCCAAATGCTTGCCCGCGGCCAAGGCTATGGCACAGGGCCACGCTCGAGCTCCCTATCCTTGCCTCGGGATCACAGCCCGAGTGTGTGTTGTGTGTGCGTGAGAGTGCACGACGTGCATTGGTCGCGAGCATGTGCTGCATTTCGATCAACGCATGGAGCCAGCCCGCGGCCAAGGCACGCAGCCACCCCGTGGCCAAGGCCAAGGCACGCGTCCACGCCGCGGCCAAGGCCAAGTCCTAGGCACGCAGACAGCCCGCGGCCAAGGCCTAGGCATGCAGACAGCCCGCGGCCAAGGCGTAGGCATGCAGCCAGCCCGCGGCCAAGGCCTAGGCACGCAGCCAGCCCACGGCCAAGGCCAAGGCACAAAGCCACCCAGCGGCCAAGGCCATGGCACCCAGCCACCCCGTGGCCAAGGGCAAGGCCGTGTGCTGTGGCTCGCGGATGCATTAAATACGTGCGACAGTCGAACGTTGGAAAAGACGGGAGTCGATTCCGAGGTCCAAACCTCGTTTTACGGCCGATCGGGGGCGGCGTGGGATTTTGGCCTGGCGTGGTCGGGTTTGGTGGGAGTCGGTGGCGGGAGAAAACAGAATCCAATTCTGAGCTCCGAAACTCGTGTTATGACCATTTTACCGGCAGCGAACGGGTGCCCAAATGGGTGGACCAACTCGTCCGATTCAGGCAAAACCGGAGAAAGAAGTGGAAGGTAGGCGTGGATCTCAGTTTTTGGTCCAAGAATACGAAGAAACGGCGAGGACCGTGTGCTCACATTTTGGCCAAATGCTCGCCCGCGGCCAAGGCCAAGCCACGCAGCCACCCCGCAGCCAAGGCCAAGGCACAGAGCCACGCACGATCTCCCTATCCTTGCCTCGGTAGCGTGGCCCGAGTGTGTGTTGTGTGTATATGAGAGTGTGCGACGTGCCTTGGTCGCGAGCATGTGCTGCATTTCGAGCAAGGCACGGAGCCAGCCTGCGGCCAAGGCCAAGGCACCCAAGGCCAAGGCCATGCACCCAGCCAGCCTGCGGCCAAGGCCTAGGCACGCAGCCAGCCCGAGGCCAAGGCCAAGGCATGCAGCCACCCTGTGGCCAAGGCACGCAGCCACCCCACGGCCAAGGCCAAGGCCGTGTGCTGTAGCTCTCGGATCTTGGCCAACTTTCCCGTTTCTGGGGCGGTGCGGGATTTTGGGGTGATGTATTAGATACGTGCGACAGTCGAACGTCGGAAAAGAGGGGAGTCAATTTCGAGGTCCGAACCTCGTTTTACGGCCGATTTACTGAGGGTGCGGGGGCGCGAGAAGGGGACGAAACGTGCCTGCGAATTGGTCCGATTGTGGTAGAACTGTGCCGGGGGCCTCATCACGGCGCAAGTACTGTTTTCCGCTCAAAGAAATCATGAAAATAATGCGGGAGGCCCTGCGCCCATTTTTCCGCAGGAAAAGACCAAAATCCGTCAGCTATAGCACACGGATTATGGCCAAATTTCCCGTTTCGGAGATGGTATAGGATTTTGGGCTGGCGAGGTCGGGTTTGGTGGGAGTCGGTGGCGGGAGAAAACGGAATCCAATTCCAAGCTCCGAAACTCATTTTACGGCCATTTTACCAGCGGCGAACGGTTGCGCCAACTCCTCCGATTCAGGCAAAACCGGAGAAAGAAGTGGAAGGTAGGTGTGGATCTCAGTTTTTGGTCCAAGAATACGAAGCAACGCCAAAGACCGTGTGCTCACATTTTGGCCAAATGCTCCCCCGTGGCCAAGGCTATGGCACAGGCCCACGCTCGAGCTCCCTATTCTTGCCTCGGGATCACAGCCCGAGTGTGCGTTGTGTGTGCGTGAGAGTGTGCAACGTGCCTTGGTCGCGAGCATGTGCTGCATTTTGAGCAAGGCTCAGAGCCAGCCCGCGCCAAGGCACGCGTCCACCCCGCGGCCAAGGCCAAGGCACCCAACTTCAAGGCCATGGTACCCAGCCAGCACGCGGCCAAGGCCTAGGCATGCAGCCAGCCAGCGGTCAAGGCCAAGGAACCCAGCCACCCCGAGGCCAAGGCCATGGCACCCAGCCATCCCGCGGCCAAGGCCAAGGCCGTGTGCTGTGGCTCACGCATCTTGGCCAACTTTCGCGTTTCCGGGGCGGTGCGGGATTTTCGGGTGATGCATTAGATACGTGCGACAGTCGAACGTCGGAAAAGACGGGAGTCGATTCCGAGGTCCGAACCTCGTTTTACGGCCGAGTTACCGAACGTGCGGGGGTGCGAAAAGAGGACGAAACGTGCCCGCGAATTGGTCCGATTGTTATAGAACTAGGCCGGGGGCCAAGATCCCGCACCGCCCCGGAAACGGGAAAGTTGGCCAAGATCCGTGAGCTACAGAAAACGGCCTTGGCCTTGGCCGCGGGGTGGCTGCGTGCCTAGGCCTTGGCCTTCGGGTGGCTGCGTGCCTAGGCCTTGGCCTTCGGCTGCATGCGTGCCTTGGCCTTGGCCGCGGGCTGGCTGCGTGCCTAGGCCTTGGCCGCGGGCTCGCTGGGTGCATGGCCTTGGCCGCGGGCTGGCTCCGTGCCTTGCTCGAAATGCAGCACATGCTTGCGACCAAGGCACGTCGCACACTCTCACGCACACACAACACACACACGGGCCGCGCTCCCAAGGCAAGGATAGGGAGCTCCAGCGTGGCCCTGTGCCTTGGCCTTGGCCGCGGGGTGGCTGCGTGGCTTGGCCTTGGCCTTAGACACGGAGTGGCTGCGTGCCTTCGCCGCGGAGTGGCTGCGTGCCTTCGCCGCGGGCTGGCTCCGTGCCTTGCTCGAAATGCAGCACATGCTCGCGACCAAGGCAGGTCGCACACTCGCACGCACACACAGCACAAACTCGGGCCGCGCTTCCGAGGCAAGGATACAGAGCTCGAGTGTGGCCCTGTGCCTTGGCCTTGGCCGCGGTGTGGCTGCGTGGCTTGGCCTTGGCCGCGGGCGAGCATTTGGCCAAAATGTGAGCACACGGTCCTCGCCGTTTCTTCATATTCTTGGACCAAAAACTGAGATCCACACCTGCCTTCCACTTCTTTCTCCGGTTTTGCCTGAATCCGACGAGTTGGCACACTTGTTTGATGCCTGTAAAATGGCCGTAAAACGAGTTTCAGAGCTCGGAATTGGATTCCATTTTCTCCCGCTACTAACTCCCACCAAACCCGACCACGCCAGCCCAAAATCCCACGCCACCCCCGAAACGCGTAATTTGGCCACAATCCGTGTGCTATAGCTCACGCATTTTGGCCTTTTCCGGCGGAAAAATGGGCGCAGGGCCTGCCGTATTATTTTCGCCATTTCTTCAAGCGGAAAACAGTACTTGCGCCATGAGGAGGCCCCCGGCCCAGTTCCACCACAATCGGACCAATTCGCGGGCACGTTTCGTCCCCTTTTCGCACTCCTGCACGTTCAATAAATTGGCCGTAAAACGAGGTTCAGACCTCGGAATCGACTCCCTTCTTTTCCGACGTTCGACTGTCGCACGTATCTAATGCAGCACCCCAAAATCCCGCACCGCCCCGGAAATGCGAAAGTTAGCCAAGATCCGTGAGCTACAGCACACGGCCTTGGCCTTGGCCGCGGGGTGGCTACGTGCCTAGGCCTTGGCCACGGGGTGGCTGGGTGCCTTGGCCTTGGGCGCGGGCTGGCTGCGTGCCTAGGCCTTGGGCGCGGGCTGGCTGGGTGCCATGGCCTTGGCCGCGGGGTGGACGCTGGCCTTGGCCTTGGCCACGGGGTGGCTGCGTGCCTTGGCCGCGGGCTGGCTCTTTGCCTTGCTCGAAATGCAGCACATGCTCGCGACCAAGGCATGTCGCACACTCTCACGCACACACAACACAAACTCGGGCCGCACTCCCGAGGCAAGGATGGGGAGCTCGAGCGTGGCCCTGTGCCTTGGCCTTGGCCGCGGGGTGGCTGCATGGCTTGGCCTTGGCAGCGGGCGAGCATTTGGCCAAAATGTGATCACACGGTACTCTCCGTTTCTTCGTATTCTTGGACCAAAAACTGAAATCCACACCTACCTTCCACTTCTTTCTCCTGTTTTGCCTAAATCGGACGAGTTGGCCCACCGGTATGGGCACCCGTTCGCTGCCAGTAAAATGGCCGTAAAATGAGTTTTGGAGCTCGGAATTGGCTGCGTGCGTCGGCCATGGCCTTGGCCGCGGGCTGGCTCCGTGCCTTGCTCAAAATGCAGCACATGCTCGCGACCAACGCACGTCGCACACTGTCACGCACACACAACACACACTCGGGCCGAGATCCCGAGGCAAGGATATGGAGCTCGAGCGTGGCCCTGTGCCTGGGCCTTGGCCGCGGGGTGGCTGCGTGGCTTGGCCTTGGCCGCGGGCGAGCATTTGGCCAAAATGTGAGCGCACGGTCGTCACCGTTTCTTCATATTCTTGGACCAAAAACTGAGATCCACACCTACCTTCCACTTCTTTCTCCGGTTTTGCCTGAATCGGACGAGTTGGCCCACCCGTTTGGGCACCCGTTCGCTTCCGGTAAAATGGCCGTAAAACGAGTTACGGAGCTCAGACCACCGACTCCCAACAAACCCGACCACGCCAGCCCAAAATCCAACGCTGCCCCCGACACGCGAAATTTGGCCACAATCCGTGTGCTATAGCTCACGGATTTTGGCCTTTTCCGGCGGAAAAATGGGCGCAGGGCCTCCCGCATTATTTTCGCCATTTCTTCGAGCGGAAAACAGTACCTGCACAGTAAGGAGGCCCCCGGCCCAGTTCTACCACAATTGGACCAATTCGCGGGCACGTTTCATCCCCTTTTCGCACCCTCGCACCCTCGGTAAATCGGCCGTAAAACGAGGTTCGGACTGCAAAATCGACTCCCCTCTTTTCGGACGTTCGACTGTCGCACGTATCTAATGCATCACCCCAAAATCCCGCACCGCCCCGGAAACGAGAAAGTTGGCCAAGATCCGTGAGCTACAGCACACGGCATTGGCCTTGGCCGTGGGGTGGCTGAGTGCCTATGCCTTGGCTTTGGGGTGGCTGCGTGCCTATGCCTTGGCTTTGGGGTGGCTGCGTGGCTCGGCCTTGGCCGCGGGGTGGCTGCGTGGCTTGGCCGCGGCCTGGCTCCGTGCCTTGCTCGAAATGCAGTACATGCTCACGACCAAGGCACGTCGCACACTCTCACGCACACACAACACACACTCGGGCCGCGCTCCTAAGGCAAGGATACGGAGCTCGAGCGTGGCCCTGTGCCTTGGCCTTGGCCGCGGGGTGGCTACGTGGCTTTGCCTTGGCCGCGGGCGAGCATTTGGCCAAAATGTGAGCACACGGTCCTCGCCGTTTCTTCGTATTCTTGGACCAAAAACTGAGATCCACACCTACCTTCCACTTCTTTCTCCGGTTTTGCCTGAATCCGACGAGTTGGCCCACCTGTTTGATGCCTGTAAAATGGCCGTAAAACGAGTTTCAGAGCTCGGAATTGGATTCCGTTTTCTCCCGCCACTAACTCCCACCAAACCCGACCACGCCAGCCCAAAATCCCACGCCGCCCCCGAAACGCGTAATTTGGCCACAATCCGTGTGCTATAGCTCACGCATTTTGGCCTTTTCCGGCGGAAAAATGGGCGCAGGGCCTGCCGCATTATTTTCGCCATTTCTTCAAGCGGCAAAACAGTACTTGCGCTGTGAGGAGGCCCCCGGCCCAGTTCCACCACAATCGGACCAATTTGCGGGCACGTTTCGTCCCCTTTTCGCACTCCTGCACGTTCGATAAATTGGCCGTAAAACGAGGTTCGGACCTCGGAATCGACTCCCTTCTTTTCCGACGTTCGACTGTTGCACGTATCTAATGCAGCACCCCAAAATCCCGGACCGCCGCAGAAATGCGAAAGTTGGCCAAGATCCGTGAGCTACAGCACAAGGCCTTGGCCTTGGCCGCGGGGTGGCTGCGTGCCTAGGCCTTGGCCGCGTGCTGGCTGGGTACCGTGGCCTTGAAGTTGGGTGCCTTGGCCTTGGCCGCGGGGTGGACGCGTGCCTTGGCGCGGGCTGGCTCCGAGCCTTGCTCAAAATGCAGCACATGCTCGCGACCAAGGTACGTCGCACACTCTCACGCACACACAACACACACTCGGGCTGTGATCCCGAGGCAAGAATAGGGAGCTCGAGTGTGGGCCTGTGCCATAGCCTTTACCAAGGCACGCACCCCCGCACCCTCGGTAAATAGGCCGTAAAACGAGGTTCGGACCTCAAAATCGACTCCCCTCTTTTCCGACGTTTGACTGTCGCAAGTATCTAATGCATCACCCCAAAATCCCGCACCGCCCCGGAAACGCGAAAGTTGGCCAAGATCCGTGAGCTACAGCACAAGGCCTTGGCCTTGGCCGCGAGGTGGCTGCGTGCCTAGGCCTTGGCCCTGGGATGGCTGGGTGCCATGGCCTGGGCCACGGGGTGGACGCGTGCTTTGGCCTTGGCCACGGGGTAGCTGCGTGCCTCGGCCTTGGCCTTGCTCCGTGCCTTGCTCGAAATGCAGCACATGCTCACGACCAAGGCACGTCGCACACTCTCACGCACACACAACACACACTCAGGCCGCGCTCCCCAGGCAGGATAGGGAGCTCGAGCATGGCCCTGTGCCTTTGCCTTGGCCGCGGGGTGGCTGCGTGGCTTGGCCTTCCCGTTTGGGCAAAATGTGAGCACACTGTCCTCTCCGTTTCTTCGTATTCTTGGACCAAAAACTGAGATCCACACCTACCTTCCACTTCTTTCTCCGGTTTTTCCTGAATCGGACGAGTTGGCCCACCCGTTTGGGCACCCGTTCGCTCCTGGTAAAATGGCCGTGAAACGAGTTTCGGAGCTCGGAATTGGATTCCGTTTTCGCTCCTGGTAAAATGAGGTTCGGACCTCGGAATCGACTCCCATCTTTTCCGACGATCGACTGTCGCTCGTATCAAATGCATCACCCGAAAATCCCGCACCGCCCCGGAAACGCGAAAGTTGGCCAATATCCATGAGCTACAGCACACCGCCTTGGCGTTGGCCTTTGCCGCGGGGTGGCTGCGTGCCTACGACTTGGCCTTGGGGTGGCTGTGTGCCTTGGCCACGGGGTGGCTGCATGCCTTGGCCTTGGCCGCGGGCTGGCTGGGTGCATGGCCTTGGCCTTGGGTGCCTTGGCCTTGGCTGCGGGGTGGACGCGTGCCTAGGCCTTGGCCGCGGGGTGGCTGGGTGCCATGGCCTTGGCCTTGGCCTCGAGGTGGCTGCGTGGCAAGGTCTTGGCCGCGGGGTCGCTGGGTGCCATGGCCTTGGCCTTGGCCTCGGGGTGGCTGCGTGCCAAGGCCTGGGCCGCGGGCTGGCTGCGTGCCGAGGCCTTGGCCGCGGGCTGGCTGGGTGACATGGCCTTGGCCGCGGGCTGGCTGGGTGCCATGGCCTGGGCCACGGGGTGGACGCGTGCCTTGGCCTTGGCCACGGGGTGGCTGCGTGCCTCGGTCTTGGCCTTGGCCGCGGGCTGGCTCCGTGCCTTGCTCGAAATGCAGCACATGCTCGCAACCAAGGAACGTCGCACACTCTCATGCACACACAACACACACTCAGCCCGCGCTCCCCAGGCAGGATAGGGAGCTCGAGCGTGGCCCTGTGCCTTTGCCTTGGCCGCGGGGTGGCTGCGTGGCTTGACCTTCCCCGTGGGCGAATATTTGGCCAAAATTTGAGCACACGGTCCTCGCTGTTTCTTCGTATTCTTCAACCAAAAACTGAGATCCACACCTACCTTCCACTTCTTTCTCTGGTTTTGCCTGAATCGGACGAGTTGGCCCACCCGTTTGGGCACCCGTTCGCTCCCGGTAAAATGGTCGTAAAATGAGTTTCGGAGCTCGGAATTGGATTCCATTTTCTTCTGCCACTGACTCCCACCAAACCGGACCACGGCAGCCCAAAATCCCATGCCGACCCCGAAACGGGAAATTTGGGCACAATCCGTGTGCTATAGCTCACGGATTTTGGCCTTTTCCAGCAAAAAAATGGGTGCAGGGCCTCCCGCATTATTTTCTCCATTTCCTCAAGCGGAAAACAGTACTTGCGCCGTGAGGAGGCCCCCGGCCCAGTTCTACCACAATCGGACCAATTCGCGGGCATGTTTCATCCCCTTTTCGCACCCCCGCACCCTCGGTAAATCGGCCGTAAAACGCGTTTCGGACCTCGGAATCGACTCCCCTCTTTTCCGATGTTCGACTGTCGCACGTATCTAATGCATAACCCCAAAATCCCGCACCACCCTGGTAACGCGAAAGTTGGCCAAGATCTGTGGGCTACAGCACACGGCCAGGGCCTTGGCCGCGGGGTGGCTGGGTGGCTAGGCCTTGGCCGCGGGCTGGCTGGGTGGCATGGCCTTGCGCCCATTTTTCCGCCGAAGAAATGGCAAAAATAATGCGGGAGGCCCTGCGCCCATTTTTCCGCCGGAAAAGGCCAAAATCCGTGAGCTATACCACACGGATTGTGGCCAAATTCCGTGTTTTGGGGGCGGCGTGGGATTTTGGGCTGGCGTGGTCGGGTTTGGTGGGAGTCGGTGGTGGCAGAAAACGGAATCCAATTCCGAGCTCCGAAACGCGTTTTACGGCCATTTTACCGGCAGCGAACGGGTGGGCCAACTCGTCCGATTCAGGCAAAACCGGAGAAAGAAGTGGAAGGTAGGTGTGGATCTCAGTTTTTGGTACAAGAATACGAAGCAACGGCGAGGACCGTGTGCTCACATCTTGGCCAAATACTCACCCGCGGCCGAAGCTATGGCACAGGGCCACGCTCGAGCTACCTATCCTTGCCTCGGGATCGCAGCCCGAGTGTGTGTTGTGTGTGCGTGAGAGTGTGCGACGTGCCTTGGTCGCGAGCATGTGCTGCATTTCGAGCAAGGCACGGAGCCAGCCCATGGCCAAGGCACGCAGCCACCCCGCGGCCAAGGCCAAGGCCGTGTGTTGTGGCTCGCGGAAATTGGCCAACTTTCGCGTTTCCGGGGCGGTGCGGGATTTTTGGGTGATGTATTTGATACGTGCGACAGTCGAACGTCGGAAAAGACGGGAGTCGATTCCGAGGTCCGAACCTCGTTTTACGGCCGATTTACCGAGGGTGCGGGGGTGCGAAAAGGGGACGAAACGTGCCCGCGAATTGGTCCGATTGTGGTAGATCTAGGCCGGGGGCCTCCTCACGGTGCAAGTACTGTTTTCCACTCGAAGAAATGGCGAAAATAATCCGGGAGGCCCTGCGCCCATTTTCCGCCGGAAAAGGCCAAAATCCGTAAGCTATAGCACACGGATTGTGGCCAAATTACGCGTTTCGGGGTTGGCGTGGGATTTTGGGCTGGCGTGGTCGGGTTTGGTGGGAGTCGGTGGCGGGAGAAAACGGAATCCAATTCCGAGCTCCGAAACTCGTTTTATGGCCATTTTACCGGCAGCGAACGGGTGCCCAAACGGGTGGGCCAACTCATCCGATTCAGGAAAAACCGGAGAAAAAAGTGGAAGGTAGGTGTGGATCTCAGTTTTTGGTCCAAGAATATGAAGCAACTGCGAGGACCGTGTGCTCACATTTGGCCAAATGCTCGCCCGCGGCCAAGGCTATGGCACAGGGCCACGCTCGAGCTCCCTATCCTTGCCTCGGGATCGCAGCCGAGTGTGTGTTGTGTGTGCTTGAGAGTGTGCGACGTGGCTTGGTCGCAAGCATGTGCTGCAATTAGAGCAAGGCATGGAGCCAGCCCGCGGCAAAGGGATGCAGCCACCCCGTGGCCAAGGCCAAGGCACCCAGCCAGCCCGCGGCCAAGGCCAAGGCAATGCACCCAGCCAGCCCGCGGCCAAGGCTAAGGCACGCAGCCACCCAGTGGCCAAGGCCAAGGCCAAGGTATGAAGCCACCCCAAGGCCAAGGCCTAGGCACGCAGCCACCCCGCGGCCAAGTCCAAGGCCGTGTGCTGTAGCTCACGGATCTTGGCCAACTTTCGCGTATCCGGGGCGGTGTGGGATTTTGGTGTGATGCATTAGATATGTGCGACAGTCGAACGTCTGAAAAGACGGGAGTCGATTCCGAGGTCCGAACCTCATTTTACGGCCGATTTACCGAACGTGCAGGGGTGCGAAAAGGGGACGAAACGTGCCCGCGAATTGGTCCGATTGTGGTAGAACTGGGCCGGGGGCCTCCTCACGGCGCAAGTACTGTTTTCCGCTCGAAGAAATGGCGAAAATAATGCGGGAGGCCCTGCGCCCATTTTCCGCCGGAAAAGGCCAAAATCCATGAGCTATAGCACACGGATTGTGGCCAAATTTTGCGTTTCGGAGGCGATGTGGGATTTTGGCCAGGTGTGGTCGGGTTTGGTGGGAGTCGGTGGCGGGAGAAAACGGAATTCAATTCCAAGCTCCAAAACTCGTTTTACGGCCATTTTACCGGCAGCGAACGGGTGCCCAAACGGATGGGCCAATTTGTCCGATTCAGGCAAAACCGGAGAAAGAAGAGGAAGGTAGGTGTGGATCTCAGTTTTTGGTCCAAGAATACGAAGAAACGGCGAGGACCGTGTGCTCACATTTTGGCCAAATGCTCGCCCGCGGCCAAGGCCAATCTATGAAGCCACCCCGCGGCCAAGGCCAAGGCACAGGGTCACGCTCGAGCTCCCTACCCGAGGTCCGAACCTCATTTTACGGCCGATTTACCTAACGTGCAGGGGTGCGAAAAGGGGAAGAAACGTGCCCGCGAATTGGTCCGATTGTGGTAGAACTGGGCTGGAGGCCTCCTCACGGCGCAAGTACTCTTTTCCGCTCGAAGAAATGGCGAAAATAATGCGGGAGGCCCTGCGCCCATTTTCCACCGGAAAAGGCCAAAATCCGTAATCTTGCTTTCTACTTTCTTTTCTTCATTTTTATCTTATATCAATAAGATATTAATAACTCAATCAAAATAAAATTATCTCCAAGAACAAAATGTTTGTTATGCTTAATATCTTTAGTTTAATGTATATCTGTCTTAATTCTGCCCTTTATTCGAGTAGTTTTTTATTCGCTAAATTACCCGAGGCCTACGCTTTTTTGAATCCAATTGTTGATGTTATGCCAGTAATACCTGTTCTATTTTTTCTCTTAGCCTTTGTTTGGCAAGCTGCTGTAAGTTTTCGATGAGATCTTTAATATTGTGCTAGAAAAATTCATGATTTATTTATTCGAGTTCGAAAAAAAAAAAATTCTAACAATTAATAAATAAGAGCAGATGAGTCTTACAATATGAACGAACCCCCGCCTCAATTCAAACAAAGAAATTCGTGGGGAACCGCGATCCATTTTGATCCCTCATTTACTATTTGTTGATTATGACCCTTTTTCACTGAAACCATCTTATATTAGAGCCAACCAAAATGTCGAATTCTAATTGTGTGAATTTAATTTCTCACATTTTGGCCAAATGCTCGCCCGCGGCCAAGGCTATGGCATAGGCCCACGCTCGAGCTCCCTATCCTTGCCTCGGGATCGCAGCCTGAGTGTGTGTTGTGTGTGCATGAGAGTGTGCGACGTGCCTTGGTCACGGGCATGTGCTGCATTTCGAGCAAGGCACGGAGCCAGCCCGCAGCCAAGGCACGCAGCCACCCCGTGGCCAAGGACAAGGCACCCGTCCACCCCGCGGCCAAGGCCAAGGCACCCAAGGCCAAGCCATGGCACCCAGCCAGCCAGCAGCCAAGGCCAAGGGACCCACCCACCCCGCGGCCAAGGCCATGGCACCAGGCACCCCACGGCCAAGGCCTAGGCCGTGTGCTGTGGCTCGCGGATCTTGGCCAACTTTCAAGTTCCCGGGGCGGTGCGGGATTTTCGGGTGATGCATTAGATACGTGCGACAGTCAAACGTCGGAAAAGACGGGAGTCGATTCCGAGGTCCGAACCTCATTTCACGGCCAACATACCGAACGTGCGGGGGTGCGAAAAGGGGACGAAATGTGCCCGCGAATTGGTCCGATTGTGGTAGAACTGGGCCGGGGGCCTCCTCACGGCGCAAGTACTGTTTTCCGCTCGAGGAAATGGCGAAAATAATGCGGGAGGCCCTGCGCCCATTTTTCGCCGGAGAAGGCCAAAATCTGTGAGCTATATAGCACACGGATTGTGGCCAAATTTCGCGTTTCAGGGGCGGCATGGGATTTTGGGCTGGCGTGGTCGGGTTTGGTGGGAGTCGGTTGCTGGAGAAAACGGAATCCAATTCCGAACTCCGAAACTCGTTTTACGGCCATTGCACTGGCAGCGAATGGGTGGGCCAGCCCGCGGCCAAGGCACGATGCCACCACGTGGCCAAGGCCAAGGCACGCGTCCACCCCGCGGCCAAGGCCAAGGCACCCAAGGCCAAGGCCATTGCACCCAGCCACCCCGCGGCCAAGGCCATGGCACCCAGCCACCCCGCGGCCAAGGCCAAGTCCGTGTGCTGTGGCTCGCGGATCTTGGTCAACTTTCGCGTTTCCGAGGCAGTGCGGGATTTTCTGGTGATGCATTATATATGTGCGACAGTCGAACGTCGGAAAGGGGACGAAACATGCCCGCGAATTGGTGCGATTGCGCTAGAACTGGGCCGGGGGCCTCCTCAAGGCGCAAGTACTGTTTTCCGCTCGAAGAAATGGCGAAAACAATGCGGGAGGCCCTGCGCCCATTTTTCCGCAGAAGAAGCCCAAAATCCGTGAGCTATTGCATACGGATTGTGGCCAAATTTCGCTATTCGGGGGCGGCGTGGGATTTTGGGCTGGCGTGGTCAGGTTTGGTGGGAGTCGGTGGCTGGAGAAAACGGAATCCAATGCCGAGCTCCCTATCCTTGCCTTGGGATCGCAGCCCGAGTGTGTGTTGTGTGTGCGTGAGAGTGTGCGACATGCCTTGGCCGCGATCATGTGCTGCATTTCAAGCAAGGCACGGAGCCAGCCCGCGGCCAAGGCACAATGCCACCACGTGGCCAAGGCCAAGGCACGCGTCCACCCCGCGGCCAAGGCCAAGGCATCCAAGGCCAAGGCCATGGCACCCAGCCACCCCGCGGCCAAGGCCAAGGCCGTGTGCTGCGGCTCGCGGATCTTGGCCAACTTTCTCATTTCCGGGGTAGTGCAGGATTTTCGGGTGATGCATTAGATACGTGCGACAGTCGAACGTCGGAAAAGACAGGAGTCGATTCCGAGGTCCGAACCTCGTTTTATGGCCGATTTACCGAACGTGCAGGGGTGCGAAAAGGGGACAAAACGTCCCCGCGAATTGGCCCGATTGTGGTAGAACTGGGCCGGGGGCCTCCTCACGGCGCAAGAACTGTTTTCCGCTGGAAGAAATGGTGAAAATAATGTGGGAGGCCATGCGCCTTTTTTTCCGCCGGAAAAGGCCAAAATCCGTGAGCTATAGCACACGGATTGTGGCCAAATTTTGCATTTCCGAGGCGGCATGTGATTTTGGGCTTGCGTGGTCAGGTTTGGTGGGAGTCGGTTGTGGGAGAAAACGAAATCCAATTCCGAACTCCGAAACTCGTTTTACGGCCATTTCACTGGCAGCGAATGGGTGGGCCAACTCGTCCGATTCAGGCAAAACCGGAGAAAGAAGTGGAAGGTAGGTGTGGATATCAGTTTTTGGTCCAAGAATATGAAGAAACGGCGAGGACCGTGTGTTCACATTTTGGCGATATGCTCGCCCGCGGCCAAGGCCAAGCCACGCAGCCACCCCGCGGTCAAGGCCAAGGCACAGGGCCATGCTCGAGCTCGCTATCCTTGCCTCAGGAGCCTGGCCCGAGTGTGTGTTGTGTGTGCGTGAGAGTGTGCGACGTGCCTTGGTCGCGAGCATGTGCTGCATTTCAAGCAAGGCACGGAGCCAGCCCGCGGCCAATGCACGCAGCCACCCCGTGGCCAACCCCAAGGCATGCGTCCACCCCGCGGCCAAGGCCATGCACCCAGCCAGCCCGTGGCCAAGACCTAGGTATGCAGCCAGACCGCGGCCAAGGCCAAGGCACGCAGCCACCCCGTGGCCAAGGCCAAGGCACAGGGCGACGCTCGAGCTCCCTATCCTTGCCTCGGGAGCGCGGCCTGAGTGTGTGTTGTGTGTACGTGAGAGTGTGCGACGCGAGAAAATTCAATCCAATTCTGAGCTCCGAAACTCGTTTTGCAGGCATTTTACCCGCAATGAATGGGTGCCCAAACGGGTGGGCCAACTCGTCCGATTCAGGCAAAACCAGAGAAAGAAGTGGAAGGTAGGTGTGGATCTCAGTTTTTGGTCCGAGAATACGAAGAAACGGTGAGAACCGTGTGCTCACATTTTGGCCAAATGCTCGCCCGCGGCGAAGGCCAAGCCACGCAGCCACCCCGCGGCCAAGGCCAAGGCACAAAGCCACGCTCGAGCTCCCTATCCTTGCCTCGGGAGCGTTGCCATAGTTTGTGTTGTGTGTGCGTGAGAGTGTGCGCCGTGCCTTGGTCGCGAGCATGTGCTGCATTTCGAGCAAGGCACGGAGCCAGCCCGCGGCCAAGGCACGCAGCCACCCCGTGGCCAAGGCCAAGGCAAGCGTCCCCCCCGTTGCCAAGGCCAAGGCCATGCGCCAAGCCAGCCCGCGGCCAAGGCCTAGGCACGCAGCCAGCCCGTGGCATGGTTTTGCCACGCAGCCACCCCGAGGCCAAGGCCATGGCCATTGTGGTAGAACTGGGCTGGCGTGGTTGGGTTTGGTGGGAGTCGGTGGCGGGAGAAAACGGAATCCAATTCCGAGCTCCGAAACTCGCTTTACGGCCATTTTACCGGCAGCGAACGGGTAGGCCAACTCGTCCGATTCAGGCAAAACCGGAGAAAGAAATGGATGGTAGGTGTGGATCTCAGTTTTTGGTCCAAGAATACGAAGCAACGGCTAGAACCGTGTACTCACATTTTGGCCGAATGCTCACCCGCGGCCAAGGCTATGGCACAGGGCCACGCTCGAGCTCTCTATCTTTGCCTTGGGATCGCAGCCCGAGTGTGTGTTGTGTGTGCGTGAGAGTGTGTGACGTGCCTTGGTCGCGAGCATGTGCTGTATTTCGAGCTAGGCACGGTGCCAGCTCGCGGCCAAGGCACGCAGACACCCCGTGGTCAAGGCCAAGGCACGCATCCACCCCGCGGCCAAGGCACGCAGCCACCCCAAGGCCAAGGCCTAGGCACGCAGCCACCCCGCGGCCAAGGCCAATGCCGTGTGCTGTAGCTCACGGGTCTTCGCCAACTTTCGTGTTTCCGGGTCGGTGCGGGATTTTGGGGTGATGCATTAGATACGTGCGACAGTCGAACGTCGGAAAAGACGGGAGTCGATTCCGAGGTCCGAACCTCGTTTTGCGGCCGATTTACCGAATGTGCAGGGGTGCAAAAAGGGGACTAAACGTGCCCGTGAATTGGTCCGATTGGGGTAGAATTGGGCCGGGGGCCTCCTCACGGCGTAGGTACTGTTTTCCACTTGAAGAAATGGCGAAAATAATGCGGGAGGCCCTGCGCCCATTTTTCTGCTGGAAGAGGCCAAAATCCATGAGCTATAGCACACGGATTGTGGCCAAATTTCACGTTTCTGTGGCGGCGTGGGATTTTGGGTTGGCGTGGTCGGGTTTGGTGGGAGTCGGTGGTGGGAGAAAACGGAATCCAATCCCGAGCTCCGAAACTCGTTTTACGGCCATTTTACCGGCAGTGAACGGGTGCCCAAACGGGTGGGCCAACTCGTCGGATTCAGCCAAAACCGGAGAAAGAAGTGGAAGGTAGGTGTGGATCTCAGTTTTTGGTCCAAGAGTACGAAGAAACGGCGAGGACCGTGTGCTCACATTTTCGGCAAATGCTTGCCCGCAGCCAAGACCAAGCCACGCAGCCACCACGCGGCCAAGGCCAAGGCACAGAGCCACGCTCGAGCTCCCTATCCTTGCCTCGGGAGCGCGGCCCGAGTGTGTGTTGTGTGTGCATGAGAGTGTGCGACCTGCCTTGGTCGCGAGCATGTGCTGCATTTCGAGCAAGGCACGGAGCAAGCCCGCGGCCAAGGCCAAGGCACGTGTCCACCCCACGGCCAAGGCCATGGCATCCAGCCAGCCCGCGGCCAAGGCCATGGCACCCAGCCAGCCCGCGGCGAAGGCCAAGGCAGTGTACTGTGGCCCACTGATCTTGGCCCACTTTCACGTTTCCAGGGCGGTGCGGGATTTTTGGGTGAGGTATTAGATACGTGCGACAGTCGAACGTCGGAAAAGACGGGAGTCAATTCCGATGTCCGAGCCTCGTTTTACGGCCGATTTACCAAACGTGCGGCTGTGCGAAAAGGGGACGAAACGTGCCCACGAATTGGTCTGATTGTGGTAGAACTGGGCCGGGGGACTCCTCACTGCGCAAGTACTCTTTTCAGCTCGAACAAATGGCGAAAATAATGCGGGAGGCCCTGCGCCCATTTTTACGCCGGAAAAGGCAAAAATCCGTGAGCTATAGCACACGGATTGTGGCCAAATTTCATGTTTCGGAGGCGGCGTGGGATTTTGTGCTGGCGTGGTCGGGTTTGGTGGGAGTCAGTGGCGGGAGAAAACGGAATCCAATTCCGAGCTCTGAAACTCGTTTTATGGCCATTTTACCGGCAGCGAACGGGTGGGCCAACTCGTCTGATTTGGGGAAAACTGGAGAAAGAAGTGGAAGGTAGGTGTGGATCTCAGTTTTTGGTCCAAGAATACGAAGCAACGGCGAGGACCGTGTGCTCAACTTTTGGCCAAATGGTCGCCCGCGGTCAAGGCCAAGGCACGTGTCCACCACGCGGCCAAGGCCAAGGCACTCAAGGCCAAGGCCAAGGCACCCAGCCACCACGCGGCCAAGGCCATGGCACCCAGCCACCCCGCGGCCAAGGCCAAGGCAGTGTGCTGTGGCTCACGGATCTTGGCCCACTTTCACGTTTCCGGGGCGGTGCGGGATTCTCGGGTGATGCATTAGATACGTACGACAGTCGAACATCGGAAAAGACGGGAGTCGATTCCGAGGTCCGAACCTCATTTTACGGCCGATTTACCGAACGTGCGGGGGTGCGAAAAGGGGACGAAACGTGCCCACGAACTGGTCCGATTGTGGTAGAACTGGGCCGGGGGCCTCCTCACGGCGCAAGTAGAGTTTTCCGCTCGAACAAATGGCGAAAATAATGCGGGAGGCACTGCACACATTTTTACGCCGGAAAAGGCGAAAATCCGTGAGCTATAGCAACGGATTGTGGCCAAATTTCGCGTCTCGGGGGCGGCGTGCGATTTTGTGCTGGCGTGGTCGGGTTTGGTGGGAGTCAGTAGCGGGAGAAAACGGAATCAAATTCAGAGCTCCGAAACTCATTTTACGGCCATTTTACCGGCAGCGAACGGGTCGGCCAACTCGTCCGATTTAGGCAAAACCGGTGAAAGAAGTGGAAGGTAGGTGTGGATCTCAGTTTTTGGTCCAAGAATACGAAGCATTGGCGAGGACCGTGTGGACACATTTCGGCCAAATGCTCGCCCGTGGCCAAGGCTATGGAACAGGGCCACGCTCGAGCTCCCTATCCTTACCTCGGGATCGCAGCCCGAGTGTGTGTTGTGTGTGCGTGAGAGTGTGCGACGTGCCTAGGTCGCAAGCATGTGCTGCATTTCGAGCAAGGCACTGAGCTAGCCCGCGGCCAAGGCACGCGGCCACCCCGTGGCCGAGGCAAACGCACGCGTCCACCCCGCGGCCAACGCCAAGGCACCCCACCCAGGCAGCCCGCGGCCAACGCCTAGGCACGTAGCCAGCCCGCGGCCAAGGCCAAGGCACGCAGCCAGCCCGCGGCCAAGGCCAAGGCACGCAGCCACCCCAAGGCCAAGGCCGAGGCACGTGTGCTGTAGCTCACGGATCTTGGCCCTCCTCATTGCGCAAGTACTGTTTTCCGCTCGAAGAAATGGCGAAAATAATGCGGGAGGCCCTGCGCCCATTTTTCCTCCGGAAAAGGCCAAAATACGTGAGCTATAGCACACAGATTGTGCCCAAATTTCACGTTTCGGGGGTGGCCTGGGATTTTTGGCTGGCATGGTTGGGTTTGGCGGGAGTCAGTGGCGGGAGAAAACGGAATCCAATTCCGAGCTCCAAAACTCGTTTTACGGCCATTTTACGGGCAGTGAACGGATGCCCAAACAGGTGGGCCAACTCGTCCGATTCAGGTAAAACCGGAAAAAGAAGTGGAAGGTAGGTGTGCATCTCAGTTTTTGGTCCAAGAATACGAAGAAATGACGAGGACCGTGTGCTCACATTTTGGCCAAATGCTCGCCCGCGGCCAAGGCCAAGCCACGCAGCCACCCCGCGGCCAAGGCCAAGGCACAGGGCCACGCTCGAGCTCCATATCCTTGCCTCGGGAGCGAGCCTCGAGTGTGTGTTGTGTGTGCGTGAGACTGTGCGACGTGCCTTGGTCGCGAGCATGTGCTGCATTTCGAGCAAGGCACGGAGCCAGCCCATGACCAAGGAACGCAGCAACCCCGTGGCCAAGGCCAAGGCACGCGTCCACCCCGCGGCCAAGGCCAAGGCACGCGTCCACCCCGCAGCCAAGGACAAGGTACCCAAGGCCAAGGCCAAGGCACGCAGCCACCCCGCGGCCAAGGCCAAGCCCGTGTGTTGTGGCTCGCGGATCTTGGCCAACTTTCGCGTTTCCGGGGCGGTGCTAGATTTTAGGGTGATGCGTTAGATACGTGTGACAGTCTAACGTCGGAAAAGACGGGAGTTGATTCCGTGGTCCGAACCTCGTTTTACGGCCGATTTGCCGAACGTGCGGGGGTGCAAAAAAGGGTAGAAATGTGCCCGCGAATTGGTCCGATTGTGGTAGAACTGGGCCGGGGGCCTCCTCACGGCGCAAGTACTGTTTTCCACTCGAAGAAATGGCAAAAATAATGCTGGAGGCCCTGCGCCCATTTTACCGCTGGAAAAGGCCAAAATCCGTGAGCTATAGCACACGGATTGTGGCCAAATTTCGCGTTTCGGGGGCGGCATGGGATTTTGGGCTGGCGTACTCGGGTTTGGTGGGAGTCGGTGGCGGGAGAAAACGAAATCCCAATCTGAGCTCCGAAACTCATTTTACTGCCATTTTACCGGCAGTAAACGGGTGCCCAAACGGGTGGGCCAACTCGTCCGATTCAGGAAAAACCGGAGAAAGAAGTGGAAGGTAGGTGTGGATCTCAGTTTTTGGTCCAAGAGTACGAAGAAACGGCGAGGACCGTGTGCTCACATTTTCGGCAAATGCTCGCCCGCAGCCAAGACCAAGCCACGCAGCCACCACGCAGCCAAGGCCAAGGCACAGAGCCATGCTCGAGCTCCCTATCCTTGCCTCGGGAGCGCGGCCCGAGTGTGTTTTGTGTGTGCGTGAGAGTGTGAGATCTGCCTTGGCCGCGAGCATGTGCTGCATTTCGAGCAAGGGACGGAGCCAGCCTGCGGCCAAGGCCGAGGCACGCAGCCACCCCGTGGCCAAGGCCAAGGCACGCGTCCACCCAGCGGCCAAAGCCAAGGCCATGCACCCAGCCAGCCAGCGGCCAAGCCCTAGGCACGCAGCCAGGCCACGGCCAAGGCCTTGGTACGCAGCCACCCCGAGGCCGAGGCCGAGGCCAAGGCCATGGAACGCAGCCACTCCGCAGCCAAACGCCTAAGCACGCAGCCACCCCGCGGCCAAGGCCAAGGCCAAGGCCGTGTGCTGTAGCTCACGGATCTTGGCCAACTTTCGCGTTTCCGGGGCGGTGCGGGATATTGGGGTGATGCATTAGATACGTGCGACAGTCGGATGTCGGAAAAGACGGGAGTCGATTTCGAGGTCCGAACCTCGTTTTACGGCCGATTTACCGAACGTGCGCGGGTGTGAAAAGGGGACGAAACGTGCCCGCGAATTGGTACGATTGTGGTAAAACTGGGCCGGGGGCCTCCTCACGGCGCAGGTACTGTTTTCCACTCGAAGAAATGGCGAAAATAATGCTGGAGGCCCTGCGCCCATTTTTCCGCCGGAAAAGGCCAAAATCCGTGAGCTATAGTACACGGATTGTGGCCAAATTTCGCGTTTCGGGGGCGGCTTGGGATTTTGGGCTAGCGTGGTCAGGTTTGGTGGGAGTCAGTGGCGGGAGAAAACGGAATCCAATTCCGAGCTCCGAAACACGTTTTACGGCCATTTTACCGGCAGCGAACGGGAGCCCAAACGGGTCGGCCAACTCGTCTGATTCAGGCAAAACCGGAGAAAGAAGTGGAAGGTAGGTGTGGATCTGAGTTTTTGGTCCAAGAATACAAAGAAACGGGGAGGACCGCGTGCCCACAATTTGGCCAAATGCTCCCCGCCGCCAAGGCCATGGCACCCAGCCACCCCGAGGGCAAGGCCAAGGCATAGGGCCACGCTCGAGCTCCCTATCCATGCCTCGGCAGCGCGGCTTAAGTGTGTGTTGTGTGTGCGTGAGAGTGTGCGATGTGCCTTGGTCGCGAGCATGTGCGGCATTTCGAGCAAGTCACGGAGCCAGCCCGCGGCGAAGGCATGCAGCCACCCCGTGGCCAAGGGCAACGCACGCGTCCACCCCGCGGCCAAGGCCAAGGCACCCAAGGCCAAGGCCATGCACCCAGCCAGCCCGCGGCCAAGGCCTAGGCACGCAGCCAGCCTGCGGCCAAGGCCTAGGCACGCAGCCAGCCCGCGGCCAAGGCCTAGGCACACAGCCAGCCCGCGGCCAAGGACTTGGCACGCAGCCAGCCCGAGGCCAAGGCCAAGGCCATGGTGCCCAGCCACCCCGCGGCCAAGGTCTAGGCACGCAGCCACTCCGCGGCCAAGGCCAAGGCCGTGTGCTGTAGCTCACGGATCTTGGCCAACTTTCGCGTTTCGGGGGCGGTGCGGGATTTTCGGGTGATGCATTAAATACGTGCGTCAGTCGAATGTCGGAAAAGGCGGGAGTTGATTCCGATGTCCGAACCTCGTTTTATGGCCGATTTACCGAACATGCGGGGGTGCGAAAAGGGGACGAAAATAATGCGGGAGAGTGTGCGACCTGCCTTGGTCGTGAGCATGTGCTGTATTTCGAGCAAGGCACGGAGCCAGCCCACGGCCAAGGCCAAGGCCGAGGCATGCAGCCACACCGTGGCCAAGGCCAAGGTATGCGTCCACCCCGCGGCCAAGGGCCTGGCACCCAGCCAGGCCGCGGCCAAGGCCTAGGCACGCAGCCAGCCCGCAGCCAAGGCCTAGGCACCCAGCCAGCCCGCAGCCAAGGCCTAGGCACGCAGCCAGCCCACGGCCAAGGCCTTGGCACGCAGCCACCCCGAGGCCAAGGCACCCAGCAACCCCGCGGCCAAGGCCATGGCACCCAGCCACCCCGCGGCCAAGGCCTTGGCATCCAGCCACCCCGCGGCCACGGCCAAGGCCGTGTGCTGTGGCTCGTGGATCTTGGCCAATTTTAACGTTTCCGGGGCGGTGCGGGATTTTCGGGTGATGCCCGCACCGCCCCGGAAACGCGAAAGTTGGCCAAGATCCGTGTGCTACAGCACAAGGCCTTGGCCTTGGCCGCGGGGTGGCTGCGTGCCTAGGCCTTGGCCGCGGGCTGGCTGGGTGCCATGGCCTGGGCCACGGGGTGGACGCGTGCTTTGACCTTGGCCACGGGGTGGCTGCGTGCCTCGGCCTTGGCCTTGCTCCGTGCCTTGCTCGAAATGCAGCACATGCTCGCGACCAAGGCACGTCGCACACTCTCACGCACACACAACACACACTCAGGCCGCGCTCCCCAGGCAGGATAGGGAGCTCGAGAATGGCCCTGTGCCTTTGCCTTGGCCGCGGGGTGGCTGCGTGGCTTGGCCTTCCCAGCGGGCGAGAATTTGGCCAAAATGTGAGCACACGGTCCTCGCCGTTTCTTCGTATTCTTGGACCAAAAACTGAGATCCACACCTACCTTCCACTTCTTTCTCCGGTTTTGCCTGAATCGGACGAGTTGGCCCACCCGTTTGGGCACCCGTTCGCTCCTGGTAAAATGGCCGTGAAACGAGTTTCGGAGCTCAGAATTGGATTCCGTTTTCGCTCCTGGTAAAATGAGGTTCGGACCTTGGAATCGACTCCCGTCTTTTCCGACGTTCGACTGTCACTCGTATCAAATGCATCACCCGAAAATCCCACACCGCCCCGGAAACGCGAAAGTTGGCCAAGATCCGTGAGCTACAGCACACCGCCTTGGCGTTGGCCTTGGCCTTGGGGTGGCTGCGTGCCTACGACTTGGCCTTAGGGTGGCTGTGTGCCTTGGCCACGGGGTGGCTGCATGCCTTGGCCTTGGCCGCAGGCTGGCCGGGTGCATGGCCTTGGCCTTGGGTGCCTTGGCCTTGGCTGCGGGGTGGACGCGTGCCTAGGCCTTGGCCGCGGGGTGGCTGGGTGCCATGGCCTTGGCCTTGGCCTCGGGGTGGCTGCGTGCCAAGGCCTTGGCCGCGGGCTGGCTGCGTGCCGAGGCCTTGGCCGCGGGCTGGCTGGGTGACATGGCCTTGGCCGCGGGCTGGCTGGGTGCCATGGCCTGGGCCACGAGGTGGACGCGTGCCTTGGCCTTGGCCACGGGGTGGCTGCGTGCCTCGGCCTTGGCCTTGGCCGTGGGCTGGCTCCGTGCCTTGCTCGAAATGCAGCACATGCTCGCAACCAAGGAACGTCGCACACTCTCATGCACACACAACACACACTCAGCCCGCGCTCCCCAGGCAGGATAGGGAGCTCGAGCGTGGCCCTGTGCCTTTGCCTTGGCCGCGGGGTGGCTGCGTGGCTTGGCCTTCCCCGCGGGCGAGCATTTGGCCAAAATGTGAGCACACGGTCCTCGCTGTTTCTTCGTATTCTTCGACCAAAAACTGAGATCCACACCTACCTTCCACTTCTTTCTCCGGTTTTGCCTGAATCGGACGAGTTGGCCCACCCGTTTGGGCACCCGTTCGCTCCCGGTAAAATGGCCGTGAAACGAGTTTCGGAGCTCGGAATTGGATTCCGTTTTCTCCCGCCACCGACTCCCACCAAACCCGACGCCAACAGCCCAAAATCCCATGCCGCCCCCGAAACGCGAAATTTGGCCACAATCCGTGTGCTATAGCTCATGGATTTTGGCCTTTTCCGGCGGAAAAATGGGCACAGGGCCTCACGCATTAATTTTGCCATTTCTTCGAGCGGAAAACAGTACTTGCGCCATGAGGAGGCCCCCGTCCCAGTTCTACCACAATTGGACCAATTCGCGGGCACGTTCCGGCCCCTTTTCGCACCCCAGCACATTCGGTAAATTGGCCGTAAAATGAGGTTCGGACCTCGGAATCGACTCCCGTCTTTTCCGACGTTCGACTGTCACTCGTATCTAATGCATCACCCAAAAATCCCGCACCGCCCCGGAAACGAGAAAGTTGGCCAAGCACCGCGAGCCACAGTACACGGCCTTGGCCTTTGCCGCGGGGTGGCTGGGTGTCATGGCCTTGGCCGCGGGGTGGCTGGGTGCCTTGGCCTTGGCCGCGGGATGGCTGCGTGCCTAAGCCATGGCCACGGGCTGGCTGGGTGCCATGGCCTTGTCCTTGGGTTCCATGGCCTTGGCCTTGTGTGCCTTGGCCTTGGCCGTGGGGCGGACGCGTGCCTTGACCTTGGCCGCGGGCTGGCTGGATGCCATGGCCTTGTCCGCGGAGTGGACGCGTGCCTTGACCTTGGCCACGGGGAGGCTGTGTGCCTTGGCCGCGGGCTGGCTCCGTGCCATGCTCAAAATGCAGCACACGCTCGCCACCAAGGGACGTCGAACACTCTCACGCGCACACAACACGGATTGTGGACAAATTTCGCGTTTCGAGGGCGGCATGGGATTTTGGGCTGGCGTGGTCAGGTTTGGTGGGAGTCGGTGGCGGGAGAAAATGGAATCCAATTCTGAGCTCCGATACTCGTTTTACGGCCATTTTACCGGCAGCGAACGGGTGCGCCAACTCGTCCGATTCAGCCAAAACCAGAGAAAGAAGTGGAAGGTAGGTGTGGATCTCAGTTTTTGGTCCAAGAATACGAAGCAACGGCGAGGACCGTGTGCTCACATTTTGGTAAAATGCTCGCCCGTGGCCAAGGCTATGGTACAGGGCCACACTCGAGCTCCCTATCCTTGCCTCGGGATCGCAGCCCGACTATGTGTTGTGTGTGCGTGATAGTGTGCGACGTAACTTGGTCGTGAGCATGTGGTGCATTTCGAGCAAGGCACGGAGCCCGCTCGCGGCTAAGGCACGGAGCCAGCTCGCGGCTAAGGCACGCGTCCACCCCGTGGCCAAGGCAAGCGTCCACCCCGCGGCCAAGGCACGCGTCCACCCCGCGGCCAAGGCACGCGTCCACCCCGCGGCCAAAGCCAAGGCCATCCACCCAGCCAGCCCGCGGCCAAGGCCTAGGCACGCAGCCAGGCCGCGGCCAAGTCCAAGGCACGCAGCCACCCCGTGGCCAATGCCAAGGCACGCAGCCACCCCAAGGCCAAGGCCTAGGCATGCAGCCACCCCGCGGCCAAGGCCAAGGCCGTGTGCTGTAGCTCACAGATCTTGGCCAACTTTCGCGTTTTCGGGACGGTGCGGGATTTTGGGTGACGCTTTAGATACGTGTGACAGTCGAACGTCGGAAAAGATGGGAGTCGATTCCGAGGTCCGAACCTCGTTTTACGGCCGATTTACCGAACGTGCAGAGGTGTGAAAAGGGGACGAAACGTGCCCGCGAATTGGTCCGATTTTGGTAGAACTGGGACGGGGGCCTCCTCACGGCGCAAGTACTGTTTTCCACTCGAAGAAATGGCGAAAATAATGCAGGAGGCCCTGCGCCCATTTTTCCGCCGGAAAAGCCAAAAATCCGTGAGCCATAGCACACGGATTGTGGCCAAATTTCGCGTTTTGGGGGCGGCGTGGGATTTTGGGCTGGTGTGGTCGGGTTTGCTGGGAGTCGGTGGCGGGAGAGAACGGAATCCAATTCCGAGCTCCGAAACTCGTTTTACGGCCATTTTACCGGCAGCGAACGGGTGGGCCAACTCGTCCGATTCAGACAAAACCAGAGAAAGAAGTGGAGGGTAGGTGTGGATCACAGTTTTTCATCCAAGAATACGAAGCAACGGCGAGGACCGTGTGCTCACATTTTGGCCAAATGCTCGCCCGCGGCCAAGGCTATGGCACAGGGCCACGCTCGAGCTCCGTATCCTTGCCTCGGGATCGCAGCCCGAGTGTGTGTTGTGTGTGCGTGAGAGTGTGCGACGTGCCTTGGTCACGAGCATGTTCTGCATTTCGAGCAAGGCACGGAACCAGGCCGCGGCCAAGGCACGCAGCCACCCCGTGGCCAAGGCCAAGGCACGCGTCCACCCCGCAGCCAAGGCCAAGGCCATGCACCCAGCCAGCCCGCGGCCAAGGCCTAGCCACGCAGCCAGCCAGCGGCCGAGGTCTAGCCACGCAGCCAGCCCGAGGCCAAGGCCAAGGCACGCAGCCACCCCGTGGCCAAGGCAAGCAGCCACCACAAGCCCAAGGCCTAGGCACGCAGCGACCCCGCGGCCAAAGCCAAGGCCGTGTGCTGTAGGTCACGGCTCTTGGCCAACTTTCGCGTTTCCGGGGCGTTGCGGGATTTTGGGGTGATGCATTAGATATGTGCGACAGTCGAACGTCGGAAAAGACGGGAGTCGATTCCGAGGTCCGAACCTCGTTTTACGGCCGATTTACCGAACGTGCAGAGGTGTGAAAAGGGGACGAAACGTGCCCGCGAATTTGTCCGATTGTGGTAGAACTGGGCCGGGGGTCTCCTCACGGCGTAAGTACTGTTTTCTGCTTGAATAAATGGTGAAAATAATGCGGGAGGCCTTGCGCCCATTTTTCCACTATAAAAGGCCAAAATCTGTGAGCTATAGCACACGGATTGTGGCAAATTTTCACGTTTTGGGGGTGACGTGGGATTTTGGGCTGGCGTGGTCGGGTTTGGTGGGAGTCGGAGGCGGGAGAAAATGAAATCCAATTCCAAGCTCTGAAACTCGTTTTACGGCCATTTTACCAGCAGCGAACGGGTGCCCAAGCGGGTTGCCCAACTCGTCCGATTCAGGCAAAACCGGAGTAGGAGGTGGAAGGTAGGTGTGGATCTCAGTTTTTGGTCCAAGAATACGAAGAAACGGCGAGGACCGTGTGCTCACATTTTGGCCAAATGCTCGCCTGCGGCCAAGGCCAAGCCACGCGGCCACCCCGCGGCCAAGGCCAAGGCACAGGGCCACGCTTGAGCTCCCTATCCTTGCCTCAGGAGCGCAGCCCGAGTGTGTGTTGTGTGTGCGTGAGAGTGTGGGACGTGCCTTCGTCGCGAGCATGTGCTGCATTTCGAGCAAGGCACGGAGCCAGCCCGGGCCCAAGGCCAAGGCCGAGGCACGCAGCCACCCCGTGGCCAAGGCCAAGGCACGCGTCCACCCCGCAGCCAAGGCAATGGCACCCAGCTAGCCCGCGGCCAAGGGCATGGCACCCAGCCAGCCCGCGGCCAAGGGCAAGGCCGTGTGCTGTAGCTCACGGATCTTGGCCAACTTTCACGTTTCCGGGGCGGTGCGGGATTTTGGGCTGATGCATTAGATACGTGCGACAGTCGAACGTCGGAAAAGAGGGGAGTCGATTTCAAGGTCCGAACCTCATTTTACGGCCGATTAACCGAACGTACAGGGGTGCGAAAAGGGGATAAAACCTGCCCGCGAATTGGTCCGATTGTGGTAGAACTGGGCCGGGGGCCTCCACACGGTGAAAGTACTGTTTTTCACTCGAAGAAATGGCAAAAATAATGCGGGAGGCCCTGCGTCCATTTTTCCACCGGAAAAGGCCAAAATCCGTGAGTTATAGCTCACGGATTGTGGCCAAATTTCGCGTTTCGGGTGCGGCGTGGGATTTTGGGTTGCCGTGGTTGGGTTTGGTGGGAGTCGGAGGCGGGAGAAAACGGAATCCAATTCCGAGCTCTGAAACTCGTTTTACGGCCATTTTACCGGCAGCAAATGGGTTGGCCAACTTGTCCGATTCAGGCAAAACCGGAGAAAGAAGTGGAAGGTAGGTGTGGATCTCAGTTTTTGGTCCAAGAATACAAAGAAACGGCGAGGACCGTGTGCTCACATTTTGGCCAAATGCTCGCTCACGGCCAAGGCCAATCCACGCAGCCACCCCGCGGCCAACGCCAAGGCACAGTGCCACGCTCGAGCTCCCTATCCTTGCCTCGGGAGCGCGGCCGGAGTGTGTGTTGTGTGTGCGTGAGAGTGTGCGACCTGCCTTGGTCGCGAGCATATGCTGCATTTCGAGAAAGGCACGTAGCCAGCCCACGGCCAAGGCCAAGGCCGAGGCACGCAGCCACCCTGTGGCAGCCACCCCGTGGCAGCCACCCTGTGGCAGCCACCCCGTGGCAGCCACCCCGTGGCAGCCACCCCGTGGCAGCCACCCCGTGGCCAAGGCCTAGGCACCCATCCAGCCCGCGGCCAAGCCCATGGCACCCAGCCAGCCCGCAGCCAAGGCCTAGGCACGCAGCCACCCCGCGGCCAAGGCCTTGGCACACAGACACCCGATAGCCCTGGCCAAGGCCATGGCACCCAGCCCCCCCGCGGCCAAGGCCAAGGCCGTGTGCTGTCCCTCACGGATCTTGGCCAACTTTCGCGTTTCCGGGGCGGTGCGGGATTTTCGGGTGATGTATTAGATACGTGTGACAGTCGAACGTCGGTAAAGAGGGGAGTCGATTTCGAGGTCCGAACCTCGTTTTACGGTCGATTCACCGAGGGTGCTGGGGTGCGAAGAGGGGACGAAACGTGCCCTCGAATTGTTCCGATTGTGGTAGAACTGGGCCGGGGGCCTCCTCACGGCGCAAGTACTGCTTTCCGCTCGAAGAAATGGCAAAAATAATGCGGGAGGCCCTGCGCCCATTTTTCTGCCAGAAAAGGCCAAAATCCGTGAGCTATAGCACACGGATTGTGCCCAAATTTCGCGTTTCGGGTGCGGCGTGGGATTTTGGGCTGGCGTCGTCGGGTTTGGTGGGAGTCGGTGGCGGGAGAAAACGGAATCCAATTCCGTGCTCCGAAACTCGTTTTACGGACATCTTACCGGTAGCGAACGGGTGCCCAATCGGGTGGGCCATGTCGTCCTATTCTGGAAAAACCGGATAAATAAGTGGAAGGTAGGTGTGGATCTCAGATTTTGGTCAAAGAATACAAAGAAACGGCGAGGACCGTATGCTCACATTTTGGCAAATGCTCGCACGCGTGCACCCCGCGGCCAAGGCCATGGCACCCAGCCAGCCCGCGGCCAAGGCCTAGGCATGCAGCCACCCCGCGGCCAAGGCCTTGGCACACAGCCACCCGGTGGCCAAGGCCAAGGCCATGGCACCCAGCCAGCCCGCGGCCAAGGCCTAGGCACGCAGCCACCCCGCGGCCAAGGCCAAGGCCGTGTGCTGTCTCTCACGGATCTTGGCCAACTTTCACTTTTTTGGGGCGGTGTGGGATTTTGGGGTAATGCATTAGATACATGAGACCGTCAAACGTCGGAAAAGAGGGGAGTCGATTTCGAGGTCCGAACCTCGTTTTACGGCCGATTTACCGAGGGTGCGGGGGTGCGAAAAGGGGACGAAACGTGCCCTCGAATTGGTCCAATTGTGGTAGAACTGGGCCGGGGGCCTCCTCACGGCGCAAGTACTGCTTTCCGCTCGAAGAAATGGAAAAAATAATGCGGGAGGCCCTTCTCCCATTTTTCCGCCCGAAAAGGCCAAAATCCGTGTGTTGTATGTGCGTGAGAGTGTGCGACCTGCCTTGGTCGCGAGCATGTGCTGCATTTCGAGCAAGGCACGGAGCCAGCCCGCGGCCAAGGCCAAGGCTGAGACACACAGCCACCCAGCGGCCAAGGCCAAGGCACGCGTCCACCCCGCGGCCAAGGCCATGGCACCCAGCCAGCCCGCGGCCAAGGCCTAGGCACGCAGCCATCCCGCGGCCAAGGCCTTGGCACGCAGCCACCCCGAGGCCAAGGCCAAGGCCATGGCACGCAGCCACCCCGAAGCCAAGGCCAAGGCCATGGCACGCCGCCACCCCGCGGCCAAGGCCAAGGCTGTGTGCTGTAGCTCACGGATCTTGGCCAACTTTCGCGTTTCCGGGGCGGTGCGGGATTTTGGTGTGATGCACTAGATACGTGCGACAGTCGAGCGTTGGAAAAGAGGGGAGTCGACCTTGTTGGGGTAGCTGACCTTGTTAGTCCGTTCTTGCAAGAGTCGAAAGATAATCTTTCTGCTTTTTTATAGTATTTCCCCCGCTTAATGGATAACTATTTGTTACCAATGGGGAATTCTTTCTCACCTTAAATTGCAAATTGAGGTGGTGGAATTTGCGCCAGTGGAAACCATAAAGTATAGCTCACGGATTTTGGCCTTTTCCGGGTGAAAAATGGGCGCAGGGGCTCCCGCATTATTTTCGCCATTTCTTCGAGCGGAAAACAGTACTTGCGCCGTGAGGAGGTCCCTGGTCCAGTTCTACCACAATCGGACCAATTCGCGGGCACGTTTCGTGCCCTTTTCGCACCCGCACCCCGCACCCTCGGTAAATCGGCCAAAACGAGGTTCGGACCTCGAAATCGACTCTGTGGCTGTGTGTCTCAGCCTTGGCCTTGGCCGCGGTCTGGCTCCGTGCCTTGCTCGAAATGCAGCACAAGCTCGCGACCAAGGAAGGTTGCACACTCTCACGCACATACAACACACGGATTTTGGCCTTTTCGGGCGGAAAAATGGAAGAAGGGCCTCCCGCATTATTTTTTCCATTTCTTCGAGCGGAAAGCAGTACTTGCGCCGTGAGGAGGCCCCCGGCCCAGTTCTACCACAATTGGACCAATTCGAGGGCACGTTTCGTCCCCTTTTCGCACCCCCGCACCCTCGGTAAATCGGCCGTAAAACGAGGTTCGGACCTCGAAATCGACTCCCCTCTTTTCCGACGTTTGACGGTCTCATGTATCTAATGCATTACCCCAAAATCCCACACCGCCCCAAAAAAGTGAAAGTTGGCCAAGATCCGTGAGAGACAGCACACGGCCTTGGCCTTGGCCGCGGGGTGGCTGCGTGCCTAGGCCTTGGCCGCGGGCTGGCTGGGTGCCATGGCCTTGGCCTTGGCCACCAGGTGGCTGTGTGCCAAGGCCTTGGCCGCGGGGTGGCTGCATGCCTAGGCCTTGGCCGCGGGGTGGCTGCATGCCTAGGCCTTGGCCGCGGGCTGGCTGGGTGCCATGGCCTTGGCCGCGGGGTGGACGCGTGCCTAGGCCTTAGCCACGGGGTGGCTGCGTGCCTCGGCCTTGGCCTTGGCCGCGGGCTGGCTACATGCCTTTCTCGAAATGCAGAACATGCTCGCGACCAAGGCAGGTCGCACACTCTCACGCACACACAACACACACTCCGGCCGCGCTCCCGAGGCAAAGATAGGGAGCTCGAGCGTGGCCCTGTGCCTTGGCGTTGGCCGCGGGTTAGCTGCATGACTTGGCCTTGGCCGCGGGCGAGCATTTGGCCAAAATGTGAGCATACGGTCCTCGCCGTTTCTTCGTATTCTTGGACCAAAAACTGAGATCCACACCTACCTTCCACTTCTTTCTCCGGTTTTTCCTGAATCGGACGACTTGGCCCACCCGTTTGGGCACCCGTTCGCTACCGGTAAGATGTCCGTAAAACGAGTTTCGGAGCACGGAATTAGATTCCGTTTTCTCCCGCCACCGACTCCCACCAAACCCGACGACGCCAGCCCAAAATCCCACGCCGCACCCGAAACGCGAAATTTGGGCACAATCCGTGTGCTATAGCTCACGGATTTTGGCCTTTTCTGGCAGAAAAATGGGCGCAGGGCCTCCCGCATTATTTTTGCCATTTCTTCGAGCGGAAAGCAGTACTTGCGCCGTGAGGAGGCCCCCGGCCCAGTTCTTCCACAATCGGAACAATTCAAGGGCACGTTTCGTCCCCTTTTCGCACCCCAGCACCCTCGGTGAATCGGCCGTAAAACGAGGTTCGGACCTCGAAATCGACTCCCCTCTTTACCGACGTTCGACTGTCACACGTATCTAATACATCACCCGAAAATCCCGCACCGCCCCGGAAACGCGAAAGTTGGCCAAGATCCGTGAGGGACAGCACACGGCCTTGGCCTTGGCCGCGGGGGGGCTGGGTGCCATGGCCTTGGCCAGGGCCATCGGGTGTCTGTGTGCCAAGGCCTTGGCCGCGGGGTGGCTGCGTGCCATGGCCTTGGCCTTGGCCTCGGGGTGGCTGCGTGCCAAGGCCTTGGCCGCGGGCTGGCTGCATTCCTAGGCCTTGGCCGCGGGCTAGCTGGGTGCCATGGCCTTACCCGTGGGCGGGCTGGGTGCCATGGCCTTGGCCGTGGCGTGGACGCGTGCCTTGGCCTTGGCCACGGGGTGGCTGTGTGCCTCGGCCTTGGCCTTGGCCGCGGGCTGGCTCCGTGCCCTGCTCGAAATTCAGCACATGCTCGTGACCAAGGCAGGTTGCACACTCTCACGCACACACAACACACCCTCGGGCCACGCTCCCGAGGCAAGGATAGGGAGCTCGAGCGTGGCCCTGTGCCTTGTGGTTTGCCGCAGGTTGGCTTCGTGGCTTGGCCTTGGCCGCGGGCGAGCATTTGTCCAAAATGTGAGCACACGGTCCTCGCCGTTTCTTCGTATTGTTGGACCAAAAACTGAGATCCACACCTACCTTCCACTTCTTTCTTTGGTTTTGCCTGAATCGGACGAGTTGGCCCACCCGTTTGGGCACCCGTTCGCTGCCGGTAAGATGGCCGTAAAATGAGTTTCGGAGCTCGGAATTGGATTCCGTTTTCTCCCGCCACCGACTCCCACCAAACCCGACCACGCCAGCCCAAAATCCCACGCCGCCCCCGAAACGCGAAATTTGGCCACAATCCGTGCGCTATAGCTCACGAATTTTGGCCTTTTCCGGGGGAAAAATGGGCGCAGGGCCTCCCGCATTATTTTCGACATTTCTTCCAGCCGAAAGCAGTGCTTGCGCCGTGAGGAGGCCCCCGGCCCAGTTCTACCACAATCGGACCAATTCGGGGCACGTTTCATCCCCTTTTCGCACCCCCGCACCCTCGGTAAATCGGCCGTAAAACGAGGTTCGGTCCTCGAAATCGACTCCCCTCTTTTCCAACGCTCGAGTGTCGCACGTTTCTAATGCATCACCCCAAAATCTCGCATCACCCCGGAAACGCAAAAGTTGGCCAAGATCCGTGAGCTACAGCACACGGCCTTGGCCTTGGCCACGGGGTGGCTGCGTGCCATGGCCTTGGCCTTGGCCTCGGGGTGGCTGCGTGCCAAGGCCTTGGCCGCGGGCTGGCTGCATTCCTAGGCCTTGGCCGCGGGCTGGCTGGGTGCCATGGCCTTGGCCGTGGGCGGGCTGGGTGCCATGGCCTTGGCCTTGGCCTCGGGGTGGCTCCGTGCCAAGGACTTGGCCGCGGGCTGGCTGGGTGCCATGGCCTTGGCCGCGGGGTGGACGCGTGCCTTGGCCTTGGCCGCTGGGTGGACGCGTGCCTTGGCCTTGGCCGCGGGCTGGCTCCGTGCCTTGCTCGAAATGCAGCACATGCTCGCGACCAAGGCAGGTCGCACACTCTCACGCACACACAACACACACTCGGGCCGCGCTCCCGAGGCAAGGATAGGGAGCTCGAGCGTGGCCCTGTGCCTTGGCGTTGGCCGCGGGGTGGCTTCCTGGCTTGGCCTTGTCCGCAGGCGAGCATTTGGCCAAAATGTGAGCACACAGTCCTCACCGTTTCTTCGTATTCTTGGACCAAAAACTGTGATCCACACCTACCTTCCACTTCTTTCTCCGGTTTTGCGTGAATCGGAAGAGTGGGCCCACCCGTTTGGGCACCCGTTCGCTGTCGGTAAGATGGCCGTAAAATGAGTTTCGGAGCTCGGAATTGGATTCCGTTTTCTCCCACCGCCGACTCCCAGCAAACCCGACCACGCCATCCCAAAATCCCACGCCGCCCCCGAAACGCGAAATTTGGCCAGAATTTGTGTGCTATAGCTCACGGATTTTGGCCTTTTCCGGGGGAAAAATGGGCGCAGGTCCTCCCGCATTATTTTTACCATTTCTTCGAGCGGAAAGCAGTACTTGCGCCGTGAGGAGGCCCCCGGCCCAGTTCTACCACAATCGGACCAATTCGAGGGCACGTTTCATCCCCTTTTCGCACCCCCGCACCCTCGGTAAATCGGCCGTAAAACGAGGTTCGAACCTCGAAATCGACTTGGCCTTGTCAGCGGGGTGGCTGCGTGCCATGGCCTTGGCCTTGGCCGCGGGGTGGCTGCGTGCCATGGCCTTGGCCTTGGCCTCGGGGTGGCTGCATGCCAAGGCCTTGGCCGCGGGCTGGCTGCGTGCCAAGGCCTTGGCCGCGGGCTGGGTGGGTGCCATGGCCTTGGCCGCGGGCTGGCTGGGTGCCATCGCCTTGGCCGCGGGCTGGCTGGGTGCCATGGCCTTGGCCGCGGGTTGGACGCGTGCCTTGGCCTTGGCCACGGGGTGGCTGCGTGCCTCGGCCTTGGCTTTGGCCACGGGCTGTCTCCGTGCCTTGCTCGAAATGTAGCACATGCTCCCAACCAAGGATGGTGGCACACTCTCACGCACACACAACACACACTCCGGCCGCGCTCCCGTGGCAAGGATAGGGAGCTCGAGCATGGCCCTGTGCCTTGGCAAAATCGGGGTGGCTGCGTGGCTTGGCCTTTGCCGCAGGCGAGCATTTCGCCAAAATGTGAGCACACGGTCCTCGCCATTTTTCGTATTCTTGGACCAAAAACTGAGATCCACACCTACCTTCCACTTCTTTGCCAGTTTTGCTGAATCGGAGCGGGTTGGCCCACCCGTTTGGGCAGGCTCCCGGCCCAAGATTTCTAAAATGAGGACGGAGCTCGGAAATGGATTCCGTTTTCCCCCGCCACCGACTCCCACCAAACCCGACGACGCCCGTTCGCACCCTCGGTAAATCGGCCATAAAACGTGGTTCGGACCTCGAAATCGACTCCCCTCTTTTCCGACGTTCGACTGTCGCACGTATCTAATGCATCACCCCAAAATCGAACACCGCCCCGGAAATGCGAAAGTTGGCCAAGATCCTTGAGCGACAGCACACGGCCTTGGGCTTGGCCACGGCGTTGGCCGCGGGGTGGCTGGGTCCCATGGCCTTGGCCTTGGCCACCGGATGGCTGTGTGCCAAGGCCTTGGCCGCGGGGTGGCTGCGTGCCTAGGCCTTTGCCGTGGGCTGGCTGGGTGCCATGGCCTTGGCCGCGGGCTGGACGCGTGCCTAGGCCTTGGCAACGGGGTAGCTGCGTGCCTCAGCTTTGGCCTTGGCCTTGGCCGCGGGCTGGCTACGTGCCTTTCTCGAAATGCAGCATATGTTCGCGACCATGGCAGGTCGCACACTCTCACGCACACACAACACAAACTCCGGCCGCGCTCCCGAGGCAAGGATAGGGAGCTCGAGCGTGGCCCTGTGCCTTGGTGTTGGCCACGGGTTCGCTGCATGGCTTGGCCTTGGCCGCGGCCGAGCCTTTGGCCAAAATGTGAGCACACGGTCCTCGCCGTTTCTTCATATTCTTGGACCAAAAACTGAGATCCACACCTACCTTCCACTTCTTTCTCCGGTTTTGCCTGAATCGGACGAGTGGGCCCACCCGTTTGGGCACCCGTTCGCCGCCGGTAAGATGGCCGTAAAACGAGTTCCGGAGCTCAGATTTGGATTCCGTTTTCTCCCACCACCGACTCCCACGAAACCCGACCATGCCAGCCCAAAATCCCATGCCGCCCCCGAAAAGGCCGCAATCCGTGTGCTATAGCTCAAGAATTTTGGCCTTTTCTGACGGAAAAATGGGCGCAGGGCCTCCCGCATTATTTTTGCCATTTGTTCGAGCGGAAAACAGTACTTGCGCCGTGAGGACGCCCCCGGCCCAGTTCTACCACAATCGGACCAATTTGAGGGCACGTTTTGTCCCCTTTTCGCAGCCCCGCACCCTCGGTAAATCGGCCGTAGAACGAGGTTCGGACCTCGAAATCGACCCCCCTCTTTTCCGACGTTCGACTGTCGCACGTATCTAATGCATCACCCCAAAATCCAGCGCCGCCCCGGAAACGCGAAAGTTGGCCAAGATCCGTGAGGGACAGCACACGGCATTGGCCTTGGCCGCGGGGTGGCTGCGTGCCATGGCCTTGGCCTTGGCCTCGGGGTGGCTGCGTGCCAAGGCCTTGGCCGCGGGCTGGCTGCGTGCCTAGGCCTTGGCCGCGGGCTGGCTGTGTGCCATGGCCTTGGCCGCGGGCTGGCTGCGTGCCTCGGCCTTGGCCTTGGCCGCGGGCTGGCTCCGTGCCTTGCTCGAAATGCAGCACATGCTCGCAACCAAGGCAGGTCGCACACTCTCACGCACACGCAACACACACTCGGGCCGCGATCCCGATGCAAGGATAGGGAGCTCGAGCGTGGCCCTGTGCCTTGGCGTTGGCCGCAGGGTGGCTGCGTGGCTTGGCCTTGGCCGCGGGCGAGCATTTGTCCAAAATGTGAGCACACGGTCCTCGCCGTTTCTTCGTATTCTTGGACCAAAAACTGAGATCCACACCTACCTTCCACTTCTTTCTCCGGTTTTGCCTGAATCGGACGAGTTGGCCCACCCGTTAGGGCACCCGTTCGCTGCCGGTAAGATGGCCGTAAAACGAGTTTCGGAGCTCGGAATTGGATTCCGTTTTCTCCCGCCACCGACTCCCACCAAACCCAACGACGTGAGCCCAAAATCCCACGCCGCCCCCGAAACGCGAAATTTGGACACAATCCGTGTGCTATAGCTCACGGATTTTGGCCTTTTCCTGGGGAAAAATTGGCGCAGGGACTCCCACATTATTTTTGCCATTTCTTCGTACGAAAACAGTACTTGCGCCGTGAGGAGGCCCCCGGCCCAGTTCTACCACAATCGGACCAATTCGCGGGCACGTTTCGTCCCCATTTCGCACCCCCGCACCCTCGGTAAATCGGCCGTAGAACGAGGTTCGGACCTCGAAATCGACTCCCCTCTTTTCCTACGCTCGACTGTCGTACGTATCTAATGCATCACCCCAAAATCCCGCACCACCCCGGAAACGCGAAAGTTGGCCAAGATCCGTGAGCTACAGCACACGGCCTTGGCCTTGGCCGCGGGGTGGCTGCGTGCCATGCCCTTGGCCTTGGCCTCGGGGTGGCTCCGTGCCAAGGACTTGGCCGCGGGCTGGCTGGGTGCCATGGCCTTGGCCGCGGGGTGGACGCGTGCCTTGGCCTTGGCCGCGGGGTGGACGCGTGCCTTGGCCTTGGCCGCGGGCTGGCTCCGTGCCTTGCTCGAAATGCAGCACATGCTCGCGACCAAGGCAGGTCGCACACTCTCACGCACACACAACACACACTCGGGCCGCGCTCCCGAGGCAAGGATAGGGAGCTCGAGCGTGGCCCTGTGCCTTGGCGTTGGCCGCGGGGTGGCTGCCTGGCTTGGCCTTAGCCGCGGGCGAGCATTTGGCCAAAATGTGAGCACACGGTCCTCGCCGTTTCTTCGTATTCTTGGACCAAAAACTGAGATCCACACCTACCTTCCACTTCTTTCTCCGGTTTTGCCTGAATCGGACGAGTTGGCCCACCCGTTTGGGTAGCCGTTCGCTGCCGGTAAGATGGCCATAAACTCGAAGAAACGGCGAGGACCGTGTGCTCACATTTTGGCCAAATGCTCGCCCGCGGCCAAGGCCAAGCCATGCAGCCACCCCGCGGCCAACGCCAAGGCACAGGCCCACGGTCGAGCTCCCAATCGTTGCCTCGGGAGCGCGGCCGGAGTGTGTGTTGTGTGTGCGTGAGAGTGTGCGACCTGCCTTGGTCACGAGCATATGCTGCATTTCGAGAAAGGCACGTAGCCAGCCCACGGCCAAGGCCAAGGCCGAGGCACGCAGCCACCCCGTGGCCATGGCCTAGGCACGCGACCACCCCGTGGCCAAGGCCATGGCACCCGGCCAGCCCGCGGCCAAGGCCTAGGCAAGCAGCCACCCCGCGGCCAAGGCCTTGGCACACAGCCACCCGGTGGCCAAGGCCACGGCCATGGCACCCAGCCTACCCGCGGCCAAGGCCTAGGCACGCAGCCACCCCGCGGCGAAGGCCAAGGCCGTGTGCTGTCGCTCACCGATCTTGGCCAACTTTCGCGGTACAGGGGCGGTGCGGGATTTTGGGGTGATGCATTAGATACGTGCGACAGTCGAGCGTTGGAAAAGAGGGGAGTTGATTTCGAGGTCCGAACCTCGTTTTACGGCTGATTTACCGAGGGTGCGGGGGTGCGAAAAGGGGACGAAATGTGCCCTCGAATTGGTCCGATTGTGGTAGAACTGGGCCGGGGGCCTCCTCACGGGGCGCAAGTACTGTTTTCCGCTCTCAAGAAATTGCGAAAATAATGCGGAGCCCTGCGCTCATTTTTCCCCCGAAAAAGACCAAAATCCGTGAGCTATAGCACACGGATTGTGGCCAAATTTCGCCTTTCGGGGGCGGCGTGGGATTTTTGGCTGGCGTTGTCGGGTTTGGTGGGAGCCAGTGGCGGGAGAAAACGAAATCCAATTGCAAGCTCCAAAACTCGTTTTACGGCCATCTTACCGGCAGCGAACGGGTGCCCAAACGGGTGGGTCCACTCGTCCGATTCAGGCAAAACCGGAGAAAGAAGTGGAAGGTAGGTTTGGATCTCAGTTTTTGGTCAAAGAATACGAAGAAACGGCGAGGACCGTGTGCTCACATTTTGGCGAAATGCTCGCCCGCGGCCAAGGCCAAGCCATGCAGCCACCCCGCAGCCAACGCCAAGGCACAGGGCCATGCTCGAGCTCCCTATCCTTGGCTCGGAAGCCCGGCCGGAGTGTGTGTTGTGTGTGCATGAGAGTGTGCGTCCTGCTTTGGTCACGAGCATATGCTGCATTTCGAGAAAGGCACTTAGCCAGCCCGAGGCCAAGGCCAAGGCCGAGGCACGCAGCCACCCCGTGGCCAAGGCCTAGGGCACGCCAAGGCCATGGCAACAAGACAGCCCGCGGCCAAGGCCATGGCAACAAGCCAGCCCGCGGCCAAGGCCTAGGCACGCAGCCACCCCGCGGCCAAGGCCTTGGCACACAGCCACCCGGTGGTCACGGCCAAGGCCATGGCACCCAGCCACCCCCGCGGCCAAGGCCTAGGCAAGCAGCCACCCCGGCCAAGGCCAAGGCCGTGTGCTATCGCTCACGGATCTTGGCCAACTTTCACGTTTCCGGGGCGGTGCGGGATTTTGGGTGATGCATTAGATACATGCGACAGTCGAACGTCGGAAAAGAGGGGAGTCGATTTCGAGGTCCGAACCTCGTTTTACGGCCGATATACCGAGGGTGCGGGGGTGCAAAAAGGGCACGAAACGTGCCCTCGAATTGGTCCGATTGTGGTAGAACAGGGACGGGGACTCCTCATGGCGCAAGTACTACTTTCCGCTCAAGAAATGGCAAAAATAATGCGGGAGGCCCTGCGCCCATTTTTTCCGCCAGAAAAGGCCAAAATCCGTGGCCAAGGCCTAGGCAAGCAACCACCCCCGCGGCCAAGGCCAAGGCCGTGTGCTATCGCACACGGATTGTGGCCAAATTTCACGTTTCGGGGGCGGCGTGGGATTTTGGGCTGGCATCGTCGGGTTTGGTGGGAGTCGGTGGCAGGAGAAAACGGAATCCAACCGGGCTCCGAAACTCGTTTTACGGCCATCTTACCAGCAGCGAACGGGTGCCCAAACGGGTGGGCCAACTCGTCCGATTCAGGCAAAACCGGAGAAAGAAGTGGAAGGTAGGTGTGGATCTCAGTTTTTGGTCGAAGAATACGAAGCAATGGCGAGGACCGTGTGCTCACATTTTGCCCAAATTCTCGCCCGCGGCCAAGGCACGCGGCCACCCCGCGGCCAAGGCCAAGGCACCGGGCCACGCTCGAGCTCCCTATCCTTGCCCCGGAAGCGCGACCCAAGTTTGTGTTGTGTCTGCGCGAGAGTGTGCGACGTGCCTTGGTCGCGAGCATGTGCTGCATTTCGAGAAAGGCACGCAGCCAGCCCGCGGACAAGGACATGGCACCCAGCCACCCCGCGGCCAAGTCCTAGGCACGCAGCCACCACGCAGCCAAGGCCAAGGCCATGGCACCCAGCCACCCCGCGGCCAAGGCCAAGGCCATGGCGCCCAGCCACGCCGCTGCCAAGGCCTAGGCATGCAGCCACCCCACGGCCACGGCCGTGTGCTGTAGCTCACGGATCATGGCCAAATTTTGCGTTTCCGGGGCGGTGCGGGATTTTCGGGTGATGCATTAGATACGTTCAACAGTCGAACGTCGGAGAAGACGGGAGTCGATTCCGAGGTCCGAACCTCGTTTTACGGCCGATTTACCGAACGTGCGGGGGTGCGAAAAGGGGACGAAACGTGCCCGCGAATTGGTCTGGTTGTGGTAGAACTGGGCCGGGGGCCTCCTCACGGTGCTAGTACTGTTTTGCGATTGAAGATATGGCGAAAATAATGCGGGAGGCCCTGCGCCCATTTTTCCGCCCGAAAAGGCCAAAATCCGTGAGCTATAGCACACGGATTGCGGCCAAATTTTGCGTTTCGGGGGCGGCGTGGGATTTTTGGGGGCGTGGTCGTGTTTGGTGGGAGTCGGTGGCGGGAGAAAACGGAGTCCAATTCCGAGCTCCGAAACTCATTTTACGGCCATTTTACCGCCAGAGAACGGGTGCCCAAACGGGTGGGCCAACTCGTCCGATTCAGGAAAAACCGGAGAAAGAAGTGGAAGGTAGGTGTGGATCTCAGTTTTTGGTCGAAGAATACGAAGCAACGGCGAGGACCGTGTGCTCACATTTTGGCCAAATGCTCGCCCGCGGCCATGGCCAAGGCCAAGGGACGCGGCAACCCCGCGGCCAAGGCCTAGGCACAGGGCCACGCTCGAGCTGCCTATCCATGCCCCGGGAGCGCGGCCCAAGTGTGTATTGTGTGTGCGACGTGCCTGGGTCGCGAGCATGTGCTGCATTTCGAGAAAGGCACGCAGCCAGCCCGCGGCCAGGGCAAGGCACGCAGCCACCCCGCGGCCAAGGGCAAGGCCATGGCACCCAGCCACCCCGCGGCCAAGGCCTAGGCACGCAGCCACCCCACGGCCAAGGCCAAGGCCATGGCACCCAGCCACGCCGCTGCCAAGGCCTAGGCACGCAGCCACCCCGCGGCCAAGGCCGTGTGCTGTAGCTCACGGATCTTGGCCAACTTTCGCGTTGCCGGGGCGGTGCGGGATTTTGGAATGATTCATTAGATACGTGCGACAGTCGAACATTGGAGAAGATGGAGTCGATTCCGAGGTCCGAACCTCGTTTTACGGCCGATTTACCGAACGTTTGGGGGTGCGAAAAGGGGACGAAACGTGCCCGCGAATTGGTCCGGTAGTGGTAGAACTGGGCCGGGGGCCTCCTCACGGTGCTAGTACTGTTTTCCGCTCGAAGAAATGGAGAAAATAATGCGGGAGGCTCTGCGCCCATTTTTCCGCCCGACAAGGCCAAAATCCGTGAGCTATAGCAAACAGATTGCGGCCAAATTTCGTGTTTTGGCGGCGGCGCGGGATTTTTGGCGGGCGTGGTCGGGTTTGGTGGGAGTCGGTGGAGGGAGAAAACAGAATCCAATTCTGACCTCCGAAACTCGTTTAACGGCCATTTTTCCGCCAGAGAACGGGTGGGCCAACTCGTCCGATTCAGGGAAAACCGGAGAAAGAAGTGGAAGGTAGGTGTGGATCTCAGTTTTTGGTCCAAGAATACTGGCAACGGCGAGGACCGTGTGCTCACTTTTTGGCCAAATGCTCGCCCGCGGCCAAGGCACACGGCCACCCCGCGGCCAAGGCCAAGGCACAGGGCCACGCTTGAGCTCCCTATCCTTGCCCCGGGAGCGCGGCCCAAGTTTGTGTTGTGTGTGCGCGAGAGAAACGACGTGCCTTGGTCGCGAGCATGTGCTGCATTTAGAGCAAGGCACGCAGCCAGCCCGCGTCCAAAGCCCAGGCACGCAGCCACCCCGCAGCCAAGGCCAAGGCCATGGCACCCAGCCACCCCGCGGACAAGGCCTAGGCATGAAGCCACCCCGCGGCCAAGGCCAAGGCCATGGCACCCAGCCACCCCGCGGCCAAGGGCAAGGCCATGGCACCCAGCCACCCCGCGGCCAAGGCCAAGGCCATGGCACCCAGCCACCCCGCGGCCAAGGCCAAGGCCATGGCAACCAGCCACCCCGTGGCCAAGGCCTCGGCACGCAGCCACCCCGTGGCGAAGGCCAAGGCACGCAGCCACCCCCTGGCCAACGCCAAGGCCATGGCACCCAGCCACCCCGCGGCCAAGGCCGTGTGTTGTAGCTCACGGATCTTGGCCAACGCCAAGGCCGACGCACGCAGCCAACCCGTGGCCAAGGCCAAGGCACGCGTCCCCCCTGCGGCCAAGGCCATGGCACCCAGCCAGCCCGCGGCCAAGGCCATGGCACCCAGCCAGCCCGCGGCAAGGCCTAGGCACGCAGCCAGCCCGCGGCCAAGGCGGGAGGCACGCAGCCAGCCCGCGGCCAAGGCCTTGGCACGCAGCCACCCCGAGGCCAAGGCAAAGGGCATGGCACGCAGCCACCCGCGGCCAAGGCCAAGGCCATGGCACGCAGCCACCCCTGCGGCCATAGCCAAGGCCGTGTGCTGAGCTCACGGATCTTGGCCAACTATCAAAAGCTTTTGGTCGGGATTTTACGGTGATGCATTAGATACGTGCGACAATCGAGCATTGGAAAAGATGGGAGTCGATTTTGAGGTCCGAACCTCGACGGCCGATTTACCGAGGGTGGGGGGTGCGAAAAGGGATCGAAACATTTTTGTCCAAGAATTGGTCTGATCGGGGTGGCTGCGTGCCAAGGCCTTGGCCGGCTGGCTGGCTGCGTGCCTAAGCCTTAGCCAAGGGCGGGCCGGGGTGGTCATGGCCTTGGCCGCGGGGTGGACACGTGCCTTGGCCTTGGCCACGGGTGGCTGCGCGCCTCAGCCTTGGCCTTGGCCGCGGGCTGGCTCCGTGCCCTCCTCGAAATGTAGCACATGCTCGCGACCAAGGCAGGTCACACTCTCACGCACAAACAACACACACCCAGGCCACCGCGGCCGCTGCCGAGGCAAGGATAGGGAGCTCAAGCGTGGCCCTGTGCCTTGGCGTTGGGCGCGTGGTGGCTGCGTGGCTTGGCCTTGGCCGCGGGCATGTGCTGAGAGTGTTGTGGCTTCGTGCCAAGGCCTTGGCCACGGGGTGGCTGCGTGCCTCGGCCTTGGCCGCGGGCTGGCTCCGTGCCTTGCTCGAAATGCAGCACATGCTCGCGACCAAGGTAGGTCGCACACTCAACACACACTTCGGCCGCGCTCCCGAGGCAAGGATAGGAGCTCGCCAGCGTGGCCCTTGTGCCTTGGCATTGGCCGCGGGCGAGCATTTGGCCAAAATGTGAGCACACGGTCCTCGCCCGTTTCTTCGTATTCTTGGACCAAAAACTGAGATCCACACTACCTTCCACTTCTTTCTCCGGTTTTGCCTGAATCGGATGAGTGGGCCCACCCGCGTTTGGGCACCGAATTGGTCCGATTGCCGGTAAGATGGCCGAAACGAGTTTCGAGCTCGGAATTGGATTCCATTTTCTCCCGCCACCGACTACCACCAAACCCGACGACGCCCGCCCAAAATCCCACGCAGCCCCAAACGCGAATTTGGCCACAATCCGTGTGCTATAGCTCACGGATTTTGGCCTTTTCTGGGGAAAATGGGCGCAGGGCCTCCCGCATTATTTTCGCCATTTCTTCGAGTGGAAAACAGTACTTGCGCCGTGAGGAGGCCCCAGCCCGTTCTAGTTCTACCACAATCGGACCAATTCGAGGGCGTTTCGTCCCCTTTTCGCACCCCGCACCCTCAGTAAATCGGCCAAACGAGGTTCGGACCACGAAATCGACTCCCCTCTTTTCCAAACGTTCGACTGTCACACGATCTAATGCATCACCCCAAAATCCCGCACCGCCCCGAAACACGAAAGTTGGCCAAGATCCGTGAGCTACAGCACACGGCCTTGGCCTTGGCCAGGGGTGGCTGCGTGCCACGGACTTGGCCTTGGCCTCGGGAGGCTGCGTGCGATGGCCTTGGCCTTGGCCACCGGCTGGCCCTGTGCCAAGGCCTTGGCCGCGGGGTGGCTGCGTGCCTAGGCCTTGGCCGCGGGCTGGCTGGGTGTCATGGCCTAGGCCGCGGGTGGACAGGCCAGGCCTTGGCCACGGGTGGCTGCATGCCTCGGCCTTGGCCTTGGCGCGGGTTGGCACGTGCCTTTCGAAATGCAGAACATGCTAGCGACCAAGGCACGTCTCACACTCTCACACACACACAACACACACTCAGGCCGCGCTCCCGAGGCAAGGATAGGGAGCTCGAGAGTAGCCCTGTGCCTTGCCCTTGGCCGCGGGGTGGCTGCGTGGCTTGGCCTTGGCCGCGGGCGAGCTGTTGGCCAAAATGTGAGCACACGGTCCTCGCCATTTCTTCGTATTCTGTGACCAAAAACTGAGATCCACACCTACCTTCCACTTCTTTCTCCGGTTTTGCTTGAATCGGACGAGTTGGCCCACCCGTTCGCTGCCGGTAAAATGGCCGTAAAACGAGTTTCGGAGCTCGGAATTGGATTCCGTTTTCTCCCACCACCGACTCCCACAACACCCGACCACGCCAGTGCAAAATACCACGCCGCACCGGAAACGCGAAATTTGGCCACAATCCGCGTGCTATAGCTCGTGGATTTTGGCCTTTTCCGGCGGAAAAATGGCCGCAGGGCCTCCCACATTATTTTCGCCATTTCTTCGAGCGGAAAACAGTACTTGCACCGTGAGGAGGCCCCCGGCCCAGTTCTACCACAATCGACCAACCCAGGGCACGTTTGTCCCCCCTTTTCGCCTCGCACGCTTGGTAAATTCGTAAAGAACGAGGTTCGACCTCGAAATCGACTCCCCTCTTTTCCGACGCTCGACTGTCGCACGATCTAATGCATCACCCCAAAATCCCGCACCGCCCGGAAACACGAAAGTTGGCAAGATCCGTGAGCGACAGCACACGGCCTTGGCCTTGGCCGGGTGGCTGCGTGCCATGGCCTTGGCCGCGGGCTGGCTGGGTGGCCATGGCCTTGGCCTTGGACTCGGGTGGCTGTGTGCCAAGGCCTTGGCCGCGGGTGGCCTTGGCGCGGGCTGGCTGGGTGCCATGGCCTTGGCTTGGCCTTGGCCACGGGTGGCCTCGGCCTTGGCCTTGGCCGCGGGCTGGCTCCGTGACTTGCTCGAAATGCAGCACATGCTCGCGACCAAGGCAGGTCGCACACTCACGCACACACAACACACACTCCGGGCCGCGCTCCCGAGGCAAGGATAGGGAGCTCGAGCGTGGCCCGTGCCTTGGCGTTGGCCGGGGGTGGCTGCGTGGCTTGGCCTTGGCGCGGGCGAGCATTTGGCCAAAATGTGAGCACACGGTCCTCGCCGCTTTCTTCGTATTCTTGACCAAAACTGAGATCCACACCTACCTTCCACTTCTTTCTCCGGTTTTGCCTGAATCGGACGAGTTGGCCCACCCGCTTGGGCACCCGCTCGCTGCCGGTAAGATGGCCAAACGAGTTTCGAGCTCGAATTGATTCCGTTTTCTCCCGCCACCGACTCCCACCAAACCCGACCACGCCAGCCCAAAATCCCATGCAGCCCCGAACGCACAATAGCTTAGCCACATTTTGGCCTCCGGGGAAAATGTGCTAGGGTTCACGGATTTTGGCCATTTCTTCGGGGAAAATGGGCGCAGGGCCTGAGGATTATTTTTGCCATTTCTTCAATCGGGTGGCACGTGGGCCCCCTTGCGCTTCGTGAGGAGGCCCTGTAAAGCCCAGTTCTACTACAATCGACCACAAAATGGCCGGGCCACGCGAAAGTTGGCCAAGATCCGTGCTACAGCACACGCCCTGGCCGCTGGGGCAAACGAGGTTCGGCCTTGGCCTTGGCCGACTGGTGGCTGGGTGCCATGGCCTTGGAAACCAGGTTGGCCTTGGCCACACACGTGCCTTGGCCTTGGCCACGGGCTGGCTTCCGTGCCTTGCTCGAAATGCAGCACATGCTTGGCCAAGGCAGGTCGCACACACTCACGCGCACACACAACACACACTCGGCCGCGCCTCCCGAGGCAAGGATAGGGAGCTCGAGCGTGGCCCTGTGCCTTGGCCTTCGGGTGGCTGGCTGCATGGCTTGGCCTTGGCCGCGGGCGAGCATTTGGCCAAAATGTGAGCACACGGTCCTCGCCGCTTTCTTCGTATTCTTGACCAAAACTGAGATCCACACCTACCTTCCACTTCTTTCTCCGGTTTTGCCTGAATCGGACGCAGTTGGCCCACCCGCTTGGGCACCGCTCGCTGCCGGTAAGATGGCCGTGAAACGAGTTTCGAGCTCGGAATTGATTCCGCTTTTCTCCCGCCACCGACTCCCACCAAACCCGACGACGCCAGCCCAAAATCCCACGCCCCGAACACGAAATTTGGCCACAAATGTGCTATAGCTCACGGATTTTGGCCTTTCTGGGGAAAATGGGAGCAGGGCCTCCCGCATTATTTTTGCCATTTCTTCGAGTGGAAACAGTACTTGCGCCTGAGGAGGCCCCGCCCAGTTCTACCACAATCCGACCACCCCGAGGGCACATTTGGCCCCTTTTCGCACCCCCGCGCACTCGGTAAATCGGCCGAAACGAGGTTCGACTCAAAATCGACTCCCCCTCTTTTCCGACGCTCGACTGTCCACAAATCTAATGCATCACCCCAAAATCCCGCACCACCCCGAAATAAAGTTGGCCAAGATCCGTGAGCGACAGCACACGGCCTTGGCCTTGGCCGAGGGTGGCTGCGGGCCCTAGGCCTTGGCGCGGGGTGGCTGGGTGCCATGGCCTTGGCCTTGGCCACCGGGTGGCTGTGTGCCAAGGCCTGGGGGTGGCTGCGTTAGGCCTTGGCCGCGGGCTGGCTGGGTGCCATGGCCTTGGGCGGCTGGCGGGGTGGACGCTGGTGCCATGGCCTTGGCCACGGGTGGCTGCATGCCTGCCTTGGCCTTGGCCGCTGGCTGGCTACGTGCCTTGCTCGAAATGCAGCACATGCTCGCCACCAAGGCAGGTCGCACACTCTCACGCACACACAACACACACTCGGCCGCGCCTCCCGAGGCAAGGATAGGGAGCTCGAGCGTGGCCCTGTGCCTTGGCCTTGCCTTGGCGGGTGGCTGCATGGCTTGGCCTTGGCGCGGGCGAGCATTTGGCCAAAATGTGAGCACACGGTCCCTGCCGCTTCTTCGTATTCTTGACCAAAACTGAGATCCACACCTACCTTCCACTTCTTTCTCCGGTTTTGCCTGAATCGGACGAGTTGGGCCCACCCGCTTGGGCACCCTTTCTGCCGGTAAGATGGCCGAAAACGAGTTTCGAGCTCGAATTGATTCCGTTTTCTCCCGCCACCGACTCCCACCAAACCCGACGACGCCCACGCCGCCCGAAACACGAAATTTGGCCGCAATCTGTGTGCTATAGCTCACGGATTTTGGCCTTTTCTCGGGCGGAAAATGGGCGCAGGGCCTCCCCATTATTTTGCCATTTCTTCGAGCAGAGTAATACTTGCGCGTGAGGAGGCCCAGCCCAGTTCTACCACAATCGACAAATTTATGGGCACGCTTTCCTCCCGCACACCCCGCACTGCAAATCGCCGTAAACGAGGCTCGACATCGAAATCGACTCCTGGCCTTGGCCGCGGGTGGTTGGGTGCCATGGCCTTGGCCTTGGCCGCTGGGTGGTTGGGTGCCATGGCCTTGGCCTTGGTGGCGGGTGCATGGCCTTGGCCTTTGGCTGGGTGCCATGGCTTTGCCTTGGCCACCGGGTGGCTGTGTGCCATGGCCTTGGCTGGGTGGCTGCGTGCCATGTCCTTGGCCTTGGCCTGGGTGGCTGC
>JASUUG010001215.1:0-44129 GCA_030449905.1 Luvunga scandens
AATATGTGAGCACACAGTCCTTGCCGTTTCTTCGTATTCTTGGAACAAAAACTGAGATCCACACCTACCTTCCACTTCTTTCTCTGGTTTTGCCTGAATCGGACGAGTTGGCCCACCCGTTCGGGCACCCATTCGCTGCCGGTAAAATGGCCGTAAAACGAGTTTCAGAGCTCAAAATTGGATTCCGTTTTCTCCCGTGACTGACTCCCACCAAACCCGACCACGCCAGCCCAAAATCCGACGCCGCCCCCGAAACGCGAAATTTGCCCACAATCCGTGTAAAATGGCCGTAAAACGAGGTTCGGACCTCGGAATCGACTCCCGTCTTTTCCGACGTTCGACTGTCGCACGTATCTAATGCATCACCCGAAAATCCCGCACCGTCCCAGAAACGCGAAAGTTGGCCTAGATCCGTGAGCTACAACACAAGGCCTTGGCCATGGCCGCGGAGTTGCTGCGTGCCTAGGCCTTGGCCTTGGGGTGGCTGCGTGCCTTGGCCTTGGCCGCGGACTGGCTGCGTACCTAGACCTTGGCCGCTGGCTGGCTGGGTGCATGGCGTTGGCCTTGGGTGCCTTGGCCTTGGCCGCGGGGTGGCTCCGTGCCTTGCTCGAAATGCAGCACATGCTCGCGACCAAGGCACGTCGCACACTCTCACGCACACACAACACACACTTGGGCTGCACTCCCGAGGCAAGGCTAGGGTGCTCGAGCATGGCCCTGTGCCTTGGCCTTGGCCGCGGGGTGGCTTCGTGGCTTGGCCTTGGCCGCGGGTGAGCATCTGGCCAAAATGTGAGCACATGCTCCTCGCCGTTTCTTCGTATTCTTGGTCCAAAAACTGAGATCCACACCTACCTTCCACTTCCTTCTCTGGTTTTGCCTGAATCGGACGAGTTGGCCCACCCGTTTGGGCACCCGTTCGCTGCCGGTAAAATGGCCGTAAAACGAGTTTCAGAGCTCCGAATTGGATTCCGTTTTCCCCCGCCACCGACTCCCACCAAACCCGACGATGCCAGCCCAACATCCCATACCAACCCCGAAACGCGAAATTTGGCCATAATCCGCGTGCTATAGCTCACGTATTTTGGCCTTCTCCGGCCGAAAAATGGGCGCAGGGCCTCCCGCATTATTTCTGCCATTTCTTCGAGCGGAAAGCAGTACTTGCGCTGTGAGGAGGCCTCCGGCCCAGTTCTACCACAATCGGACCAATTTGCGGGCACGTCTCGTTCCCCTTTCGCACCCCTGCACATTCGGTAAATCGGCCATAAATCGAGGTTCGGACATCAGAATCGACTCCCGTCTTTTCCGAGGTTCGACTGTCGCACGTATCTAATGCATCACCCCAAAATCCCGCACCGCCCCGGAAATGCGAAAGTTGGCCAAGATCCGTGAGCTACAGCACACGGCCTTGGCCTTGGCCGCGGGGTGGCTGCGTGCCGAGGCCTTGGCCTCGGGGTGGCTGCTTGCCTTGGCCACGGGGTGGCTGCGTGCCTTGGCCTTGGCCTTGGCCGCGGGCTGGCTGCGTGCCTAGGCCTTGGCCGCGGGCTAGCTGGGTGCATGGCCTTGGCCTTGGGTGCCTTGGCCTTGGCCGCGGGGTGGACGCGTGCCTCGGCCTTGGCCATGGGTTGGCTGCGTGCCTTGGCCGCGGGCTGGCTCCGTGCCTAGCTCGAAATGCAGCACATTCTTGCGACCAAGGCACGTCGCACACTCTCACGCACACACAGCGCACACTAGGGCCGCTCTCCCGAGGCAAGGATAGGGAGCTTGATTGTGGCCCTGTGCCTTGGCGTTGCCCGCGGGGTGGCTGCCTGGCTTGGCCTTGGCCGCGGGTGAGCATTTGGCCAAAATGTGAGCACACGGTCCTCGCCGTTGCTTCGTATTCTTGGACCAAAAACTGAGATCCACACCTACCTTCCACTTCTTTCTCTGGTTTTGCCTGAATCGGACAAGTTTGCCCACCCGTTCTCTCCTGGTAAAATGGCCGTAAAACGAGTTTCGGAGCTCAGAATTGGATTCCGTTTTCTCCCACCATGGACTCCCACCAAACCCGACCACGCCAGCCAAAAATCCCATGCCTCCCCCGAAACGCAAAATTTGGCCACAATCCGCGTGCTATAGCTCGTGGATTTTTGCCTTTTCCGGCAGAAAAATGGGAGCAGGGCCTCCCGCATTATTTTCACCATTTCTTCCAGCAGAAAACAGTATTTGCGCCGTGAGGAGGCCCCCGGCCCAGTTCTACCACAATCGGACCAATTCGCGGGCACGATTCGTCGCCTTTTCGCACCCTTGCACGTTCGGTAAATCGGCCGTAAAACGAGGTTCGGACCTCGGAATCGACTCCCATATTTTCCGATGTTTGACTGTCGCACGTATCTAATGCATCACCCCAAAATCCCGCACCGCCCCGGAAACGCGAAAGTTGGCCAAGATGCGTGAGCTACAGCACACGGCCTTGGCCTTGGCCGCGGGGTGGCTGCGTGCCTAGGCCTTGGCCTTGGGGTGGCTGCATGCCTTGGCCACGGGGTGGCTGCGTGCCTTGGCCTTTGCCGCGGGCTGGCTGGGTCCCATGGCCTTGGCCTTGGGTGCCTTGCCCTTGGCTGTGGGGTGGACGCATGCCTTGGCCTTGGCCACGGGGTGGCTGCGTGCGTTGGCCGCGGGCTGGCTCCGTTCCTTGCTCGAAATGCAGCAGATGCTCGCGACCAAGGCAGGTCGCACACTCTCACGCACACACAACACACACTCGGGCCGCACCCCCGAGGCAAGGATAGGGAGCTCGAGGATCGCCCTGTGCCTTGGCCGTGGCCGCGGGGTGGCTGCGTGTCTTGGCCTTGGCGGTGGGCGAGCATTTGGCCAAAATGTGAGCACACGGTCCTCGCCGTTTCTTCGTCTTCTTGGACTAAACACTGAGATCCACACCTACCTTCCACTTCTTTCTCCGGTTTTGCCTGAATCAGACGAGTTGGCCCACCCATTTGGGCACCCTTTCGCTGCCCGTAAAATGGCCGTAAAACGAGTTTTGGAGCTCGGAATTGGATTCCGTTTTCTCCCACCACCGACTCCTACCAAACCCGACCACGAAAGCTGAAAATCCCACGCCACCCCCGGAACGCATAATTTGGCTACAATCTGTGGGCTACAGCTCACGGATTTTGGCCTTTTCTGGCGGAAAAATGGGAGCAGGGCCTCCCGCTTTATTTTCGTCATTTCTTCGAGCGGAAAACAGTACTTGCGCCGTGAGGAGGCTCCCGGCCCAGCGCTTCCACAATCGGACCAATTCGTAGGCACGTTTCGTCCCCTTTTCGCACCCCCGCACCCTCGGTAAATCGGCCGTAAAATGAGGTTCGGACCTCGGAATCGACTCTCATATTTTCCGACGTTTGACTGTCGCACGTATCTAATGCATCACCCCAAAATCACGCACAACCCCGGAAACGCGAAAGTTGGCCAAGATCCGTGAGCTATACTGCACACGGCCTTGGCCTTGGCCGCGGGGTGGCTGCGTGCCTAGGCCTTGGCCTTGGGGTGGCTGCATGCCTTGGCCTTTGCCTTGGCCACGGAGTGGCTGCGTACCTTGGCCTTTGCCGCGGGCTGGCTGGGTCCCATGGCCTTGGCCTTGGGTGCCTTGGCCTTGGCCGCGGGGTGGACGCGTCCCTTGGCCTTGGCCACGGGGTGGTTGCGTGCCTTGGCCGCGGGCTGGCTGCGTGCCTTGCTAGAAATGCAGCACATGCTCGCGACCAAGGCACATCGCACACTCTCACACACACACAACACACACTCGGGCCGCGCTCCCGAGGCAAGGATAGGGAGCTCGAGCATGGCCCTGTGCCTTGACCCTGGCCGCGGGGTGGCTGCCTGGCATGGCCTTGGCCGCGGGCGAGCATTTGGCCAAAATGTGAGCACACGGTCCTCGCCGTTTCTTCGTATTCTTGGACCAAAAACTGAGATCCACATCGACCTTCCACTTCTTTGTCCGGTTTTCCCTGAATCGGATGAGTTGGCCCACCCGTTTGGTAACCCGTTCGCTGCCGGTAATATGGCCGTAAAACCAGTTTCGGAGCTCAGAATTGGATTCTGTTTTCTCCCGCCACCGACTCCCACCAAATCCGACCACGCCAGCCCAAAATCCAATGCCAGCCCCGAAACGCGAAATTTGGCCACAATCCGTGTGCTATAGCTCACAGATTTTGGTCTTTTCGGGCGGAAAATTGGGTGCAGGGCCTCCAGCATTATTTTCGCCATTTGTTCGAGCGGAAAACAGTACTTCCACCGTGAGGAGGCCCCCGGCCCAGTTCTACCACAATCGGACCAATTTGCCGGCAAGTTTCATCCCCTTTTCGCACCCCCGCACCATCGGTAAATCAGCCGTAAAACGAGGTTCGGACCTCGTAATCGACTCCCCTCTTTTCCGACGTTCGACTGTCACACGTATCTAATGCATCACCCCAAAATCCCGCACCGCCTCGGAAACGCGAAAGTTGGCCAACATCCGTGACCTACAGCACACGGCCTTGGCCTTGTCCGCGGGGTGGCTGCGTGCCTAGGTCTTGGCCGCGGGGTGGCTGGTTGCCATGGCCTTGGCCCTCGCATCGGGGTGGCTTCGTGCAAAGGCCTTGTCCGCGGGATGGCTGCGTGCCTAGGCCTTGGCCGCGGGCTGGCTACGTGCCTAGACCTTGGCCGCGGGCTGTACGCGTGCCTTGACCTTGGCCGCGGGCTGTACGCGTGCCTTGACCTTGGCCGCGGGGTGTACGCGTGCCTTGGCCGCGGGCTGTACGCGTGCCTTGACCTTGGCCGCGGGGTGTACGCGTGCCTTGGCCTTGGCCATGGGGTGGTTACGTGCCTCGGCCTTGGCCTTGGCCGCGGGCTGGCTCCGTGCCTTCCTCGAAATGCAGCACATGCTCACGACCAAGGTAGGTCGCATACTCTCACGCACACACAACACACACTCGGGCCGCGCTCCCAAGGCAAGGATAGGGAGCTCGAGTGTGGCCCTGGCCGCGGGGGTGGCTGCGTGGCTTGGCCTTGACCGCGGGCGAGCATTTGGGCAAAATGTGAGCACACAGTCCTCGCCGTTTCTTCGTACTCTTGGACCAAAAACTGAGATCCACACCTACCTTCCACTTCATTCTCCGCTTTTGCCTGAATCGGACGAGTTGGCCCACCCGTTTGGGCACCCCTTCGCTGCTGGTAAAATGGCCGTAACACAAGTTTCGGAGCTCAGAATTGGATTCAGTTTTCTCCCACCACCGACTCCCGCCAAATCCGACCACACCAGCCCAAAATCCCATGCCGCCCCTGAAACCTGAAATTTGGCCACAATCCGTGTGCTATAGCTCACGGATTTTGGCCTTTTCCGGCGGAAAAATGGGCGCAGGGCCTCCCACATTATTTCCGCCATTTCTTCGAGCGGAAAACAGTACTTGCACCGTGAGGAGGCCCCCGGACCAGTTCTACCACAATCGTACCAATTCGCGGGCAAGTTTCGTCCCCTTTTCGCACCCCCGCACCCTCGGTAAATCGGCCGTAAAAGGGGGTTCGGACCTCGGAATAGACTCCCGTCTTTTCGGAAGTTCGACTGTCGCACGTATCTAATGCATCACCCAAAAATCCCGCACCGCCTCGGAAACGCGAAAGTTGGCCAGGATCCACGAGCCACAGCACACGGCCTTGGCCTTGGCCGCGGGGTGGCTGGGTGCCTAGGCCTTGGCCGCGGGCTGGCTGGGTGCCATGGCCTTGACCTTGGGTGCCTTGCCCTTGGCCGCGGGGTGGCTGTGGGACTTGGCCACGGGCTGGCTACGTGCCTTGCTCGAAATGCAGCACATGCTCGCGACCAAGGCACGTCGCACACTCTCACGCACACACTACACACACCCGGGCTGCAATCCCGAGGCAAGGATAGGGAGCTCCAGCGTGGCCCTGTGCCATAGCCTTGGCCGCGGGCGAGCATTTGGCCAAAATGTGAGCACACGGTCCTCGCCGTTGCTTCGTATTCATTGACCAAAAACTGAGATCCACACCTACCTTCCACTTCTTTCTCCGGTTTTGCCTGAATCGGACGAGTTGGCCCACCCATTTTGGCACCCGTTCGCTGCCGGTAAAATGGCCATAAAACGAGTTTTGGAGCTCGGAATTGGATTCCGACTCCCACCAAACCCGACCACGCCAGCCCAAAGTCCCACGCCGCCCCCGAAACGCGAAATTTGGCCCAAGAATACAAAGAAACGGCGAGGACCCTGTGCTCACATTTTGGCCAAATGCTCGTCCGCGGCCAAGGCCAAGCCACGCAGCCACCCTGTAGCCAAGGCCAAGGCACAGGGCCACGCTCGAGCTCCCTATCCTTGCCTCGGGAGCGCGGCCCGAGTGTGTGTTGTGTGTGCGTGAGAGTGTGCGACGTGCCTTGGTCGCGAGCATGTGCTGCATTCCGAGCAAGTCACGGACCCAGCCCGCGGGCAAGGCACGCAACCACCACGTGGGCAAGGCCAAGGCACGCAGCCACCCCGCAGCCAAGGCCAAGGCCGTGTGCTGTAGCTCACGGATCTTGGCCAACTTTCGCGTTTCCGGGGTTGTGCCGGATTTTGGGGTGATGCTTTAGATACATGCGACAGTCGAACGTCGGAAAAGAGGGGAGTCGATTTCGAGGTCCGAACCTCGTTTTACGGCCTATTTACTGAGGGTGCGCGGGTGCGAAAAGGGGACGAAACGTGCCCGCAAATTCGTCCGATTGTGGTAGAACTGGGCCGGGGGCCTCCTCACGGCGCAAGTACTGTTTTCCACTCGAAGAAATGGTGAGAATAATGCGGGAGGCCCGCGCTTATTTTCCCGCCGGAAAAGGCCAAAATCCGTGAGATATAGCACACGGATTGTGGCCAAATTTCGCGTTTCGGGGGTGGCGTGGGATTTTGGGCTGGCGTGGTCGGGTTTGGTGGGAGTCGGTGGCGGCAGAAAATGGAATCCAACTCTGAGCTCCGAAACTGGTTTTACGGCAATTTTACCGGCAGCGAACGGGTGGGCCAACTCGTCCGATTCAGGCAAAACCGGAGAAAGAAGTGGAAGGTAGGTGTGGATCTCAGTTTTTGGTCCCAAAATACGAAGAAACGGTGAGGACCGTGTGCTCACATTTTGGCCAAATGCTCGCCCGTGGCCAAGGCCAAGCGACGCAGCCACCCCGCGGCCAAGGCCAAGGCACAGGGCCACGCTCAAGCTCCCTATCCTTGCCTCGGGAGCACGGCCCGAGTTTGTGTTGTGTGTGCGTGAGAGTGTGCGACCTGCCTTGGTCGCGAGCATGTGCTGCATTTCGAGCAAGGCACGCAACCACCCCGTGGCCAAGGCCAAGGCACGTGTCCACCCCGCGGCCAAGGCCAAGGCACCCAAGGCCGAGGCCATGCACCCAGCCAGCCCGCGGCCAAGGCCTACCCACGCAGCCAGCCCGCTGCCAAAGCCAAGGCACGCAGCCACCCCGCGGCCAAGGCCAAGGCCGTGTGCTGTAGCTCACGGATCTTGGCCAACATTCGCGATTCTGGGGCGGTGCAGGATTTTGGGGTGATGCATTAGATACGTGCAACAGTCGAACGTCGGAAAAGACAGGAGTTGATTCCGAGGTCCGAACCTCGTTTTACGGACGATTTACCGAACGTGCAGGGGTGCGAAAAGGGGACGAAACGTGCCCGCGAATTGGTCCGATTGTGGTAGAACTGGGCCGGGGGCCTCCTCACGGTGCAAGTACTGTTTTCCGCTCGAAGAAATGGCGAAAATAATGCGGGAGGCCCTGCGCCCATTTTTCTGCCGGAAAAGGCCAAAATCCGTGACCTATAGCGCACTGATTGTGGCCAAATTTCGCGTTTCACGGGCGGCATGGGATTTTGGGCTGGGGTGGTCGGGTTTGCTGGGAGTCGGTCGCGGGAGAAAATGGAATGCAATTCTGAGCTCCGAAACTCGTTTTACGGCCATTTTACGGGCAGCGAACGGGTGCCCAAACGGGTGGCCAACTCGTCCGATTCAGTCAAAACCGGAGAAAGAAGTGGAAGGTAGGTGTCGATCTCAGTTTTTGGTCCGAGAATACGAAGAAACGGCGAGGACCGTGTGCTCACATTTTGGCCAAATGCTCGCCCGCGGCCAAGGCCATGCCAGGCAGCCACCCCGCGGCCAGGGTCAAGGCACAGGGCCATGCTCGAGCTCCCTATCCTTGCCTCGGGAGCGCAGCCCGAGTGGGTGTTGTGTGTGCGTGAGAGCGTACGACCTGCCTTGGTCGCGAGCATGTGCTGCTTTTCGAGCAAGGCACGGAGCCAGCCCGCGGCCAAGGCCAAGGCCGAGGCACGTAGCCACCCCGTGGCCAAGGCCAAGGCACGCGTCCACCCCGCCTCCAAGGCCATGGCGCCAAGCCAGCCCGCGGCCAAGGCCATGGCACCCAGCCAACCCGCAGCCAAGGCCTAGGCACGTAGCCAGCCCGCGGCCAAGGCCTAGGCACGCAGCCAGCCCGCGGCCAAAGCCAAGGCACGCAGCCACCCCGCGACCAAGGCCTAGGCACGCAGCCACCCCGTGGCCAAGACCAAGGCACGCGTCCACTCCGCGGCCAAGGCCAAGGCCATGCACGCAGCCAGCCCGCGGCCAAGGCCAAGGTACAAAGCCACCCCATGGCCAAGGCCTAGGCACACAGCCACCCCGAGGCCAAGGCCAAGGCCAAGGCACGCAGCCACCCCGTGGCCAAGGCCAAGGCACGCGTCCACCCCGCGGCCAAGGCCAAGGCACGCAGCCACCCCAAGGCCAAGGCCTAGGCACGCAGCCACTCCGAGGCCGAGGCCAAGGCCTAGGCCCGCAGCCACCCCGCGGCCAAGGCCTAGGCTCGCAGCCACCCCGCGGGCAAGGCCAAGGCCGTGTGCTGTAGCTCACGGATCTTTGCCAACTTTCGCGTTTACGAGGCGGTGTGGGATTTTGGGGTGATGCATTAGATACGTGCGAGAGTCGAACGCCGGAAAAGAGGGGAGTCGATTCTGAGGTCCGAACCTCATTTTACGGCCGATTTACCGAACGTGTAGGGGTGCGAAAAGGGGACGAAACGTGCCCGCGAATTGGTCCGATTGTGGTGGAACTAGGCCGGGGGCCTCCTCACTGCACAAGTACTGTTTTCCGCTCGAACAAATGGCGAAAATAATGCGGGAGGACCTGTGCCCATTTTTCCGTCGGAAAAGCCCAAAATCCGTGACCTATAGCGCACGGATTGTGGTCAAATTTCGCGTTTCGAGGGCGGCCTGGGATTTTGGGCTGGCGTGGTCGGGTTTGCTGGGAATCTGTGGCGGGACAAAACGGAATGCAATTCTGAGCTCCGAAACTCGTTTTACGGCCATTTTACGGGCAGCCAACGGGTGGCCAACTCGTCCTGTTCAGTCAAAACCGGAGAAAGAAGTGGAAGGTAGGTGTCGATCTCAGTTTTTAGTCCGAGAATACAAAGAAACGGCGAGGACCGTGTGCTCACATTTTGGCCAAATGCTCGCCCGCGGCCAAGGTTAAGCCACGCAGCCACCCGGCAGCCAAGGCCAAGGCACAGGGCCATGCTCGAGCTCCCTATCCTTGCCTCGGGAGCGCGGCCCGAGTGTGTGTTGTGTGTGCGTGAGAGCGTGCGACCTGCTTTGGTCGCGAGCATGTGCTGTTTTTCGAGCAAGGCACGGAGCCAGCCCAAGGCCAAGGCCAAGGCCGAGGCACGCAGCCACCCCGTGGCCAAGGCCAAGGCACGAGTCCACCCCGCGGCCAAGGCCATGGCACCCAGCCAGCCCGTAGCCAAGGCCTACGCACGCAGCCAGCCCGCGGCCAAGGCCTAGGCACGCAGCCAGCCCGCGGCCAAGGCCTTGGCCCGCAGCCACCCCGAGCCCGAGGCCAAGGCCATGGCACCCAGCGACCCCGCGGCCAAGGCCAAGGCCGTGTGCTGTAGCTCACGGATCTTGGCCAACTTTCGCGTTTCCGGGGCGGTGCGGGATTTTGGGGTGATGCATTAGATATGTGCCACAGTCGAACGTCGGAAAAGAGGGGAGTCGATTTCGAGGTCCGAACCTCGTGTTACGGCCGATTTACAGAGGGTGCGGGGGTGCGAAAAGGGGACGAAACGTGCCCGTGAATTGGTCTGATTGCGGTAGAACTAGGTCGGGGGCCTCCTCACTGCGCTAGTACTGTTTTCCGCTCGAAGAAATGGCAAAAATAATGGGGGAGGCCCTGTGCCCATTTGTCCGCCGCAGAAGGCCAAAATCCATGAGCTATAGCACACGGATTGTGGCCAAATTTCGCGTTTCGGGTGTGGCGTGGGATTTTGGGCTGGCGTGGTCGGGTTTGGTGGGAGTCAGTGGCGGGAGAAAACGGAATCCAATTCCGAACTCCGAAACTCGTTTTACGGCCACTTTACCGGCAGCGAACGGATGGGCCAACTCGTCCGATTCAGGCAAAACTGGAGAAAGAAGTGGAAGGTAGGTGTGGATCTCAGTTTTTGGTCCAAGAATATGAAGAAACGGCGAGGACCGTGTGCTCACATTTTGGCCAAATGCTCGCCCGCGGCCAAGGCCAAGGCACAGGGCCACGCTCGAGCTCCTTATCCCTCCCTCGGGAGCGCGGGCCGAGTGTGTGTTGTGTGTGCGTGAGAGTGTGCGACCTGCCTTGGTTGCGAGCATGTGCTCCATTTCGAGCAAGGCACGGAGCCAGCACGCGGCCAAGGCAAAGGCCGAGGCACGCAGCCACCCCGTGGCCAAGGCCATGGCAAGCCTCCACCCCGCGGCCGAGGCCAAGGCACGCGTCCACCACGCGGCCAAGGCCTCGGCACGAAGCCACCTGGGGGCCAAGGCCATGGCACGCAGCCAGCCTGCGGCCAAGTCCTAGGCACGCAGCCAGCCCGCGGCCAAGGCAAAGGCACCCAACCACCCCGCGGCCAAGGCCATGGTACCCAGCCACGCCGTGGCCAAGGCCAAGGCCGTGTACTGTGGCTCGCGGATCTTGGCCAACTTTTGCGTTTCTGGGGCGGTGCCGGATTTTTGGGTGATGCATTAGATACGTGCGACAGTCGAATGTCGGAAAAGACGGGAGTCGATTCCAAGATCTGAACCTCGTTTTATGGCCGATTTACCGAACATGCGGGGGTACGAAAAGGGGACGAAACGTGCCGGTGAATTGGTCCGATTGTGGTAGAACTGGGCCGGGAGCCTCCTTACTGTTCAAGTGCTGTTTTCCGCTCGAAGAAATGGCGAAAATAATGCGGGAGGCCCTGCGCCATTTTTTCCGCCGGAAAAGGCCAAAATCCATGAGCTATAGCACAGGGAATGTGGCCAAATTTCGCGATTCGGGGGCGGCGTGGGACTTTCGGCTGGCGTGGTCGGGTTTGGTGGGAGTCGGCTGCACGAGAAAATTCAATCCAATTCTGAGCTCCGAAACACGTTTTGAGGCCATCTTACCGGCAGCGAATGGGTTCCCAAATGGGTGGGCCAACTCGTCCGATTCAGGCAAAACCGGAGAAAGAAGTGGAAGGTAGGTGTGGATCTTAGTTTTTGGTACGAGAATACGAAGAAACGGCGAGGACCGTGTGCTCACATTTTGGCCAAATGCTCGCCCGCGGCCAAGGCTAAGCCATCCAGCCACCGCGCGGGTAAGGCCAAGCCATGCAGCCACCGCGCGGCCAAGGCCAAGGCACAGGGCCACGCCCGAGCTCCCTATCCTTGCCTCGGGAGAGCTGCCCGAGTGTGTGTTGTGTGTGCGTGAGAGTGTGCGACGTGCCTTGGTCGCGACCATATGCTGCATTTCGAGCAAGGCACGGAGCCAGCCCGCAGCCAAGGCACGCAGCCACCCCGTGGCCTAGGCCAAGGCACGCGTCCACCCCGCGGCGAAGGCCATGGCACCCAGCCAGCCCGCGGCCAAGGGCTAGGCACACAGCCAGCCCACGGCCAAGGCCAAGGCACCCAGCCACCCCACGGCCAAGGCCATGGAACCCAGCCACTCCGCGGCCAAGGCCAAGGCCATGTGCTGTGGCTCGCGGATGTTGGCCAACTTTCGCGTTTCCGGGGCGGTGCGGGATTTTCGGGTGATGCATTAGATACGTGCGACAGTCGAACGTCGGAAATGACGGGAGTCGGTTCCGAGGTCCGAACCTCATTTTACGGCCGATTTACCGAACGTGCGGGGGTGCGAAAAGGGGACGAACCGTGCCAGCGAATTGGTCCGATTGTGGTAGAACTGGGCCGGGGGCCTACTCACGGTGCAAGTACTGTTTTTCGCTCGAAGAAATGGCGAAAATAATGCGAAAGGCCCTGCGCCCTTTTTTCCGCCGGAAAAGGCCAAAATCCATGAGCTATACCACACGGAATGTGGCCAAATTTCGCGATTCGGGGGCGGCGTGGGATTTTTGGCTGGCATGGTCGGGTTTGGTGGAAGTCGGCGGCGCGAGAAAATTCAATCCAATTCTGAGCTCCGAAACTCATTTTGTGGCCATTTTGCTGGCAGCGAATTGGTGCCCAAACGGGTGGGCGAACTCGTCCGATTCAGTCAAAACCGGAGAAAGAAGTGGAAGGTAGGTGTGGATCTCAGTTTTTGGTCCGAGAATACGAAGAAACGGCGAGGACCGTGTGCTCACATTTAGGCCAAATGCTCGCCTGCGGCCAAGGCCAAGCCACACAGCCACCCCACGGCCAAGGCCAAGGCGCAGGGCCACGCTCGAGCTCCCTATCCTTGCCTCGGGAGCATTGCCTGAGTGTGTGCTGTGTGTGCGTGAGAGTGTGCGACGTGCCTTGGTCGCGAGCATGTGCTGCACTTCGAGGAAGGCACGGAGCCATCCCGCGGCCAAGGCACGCAGCCACCCCGTGGCCAAGGCCAAGGCACACGTCCACCCCGCGGCCAAGGCCAAGGCACCGAAGGCCAAGGCCATGTGCCCAGCCAGCCCGCGGCCAAGGCCTAGGCACGCAGCCAGCCCGCGGCCAAGGCCAAGGCACGCAGCCACCCCAAGGCCAAGGCCTAGGCAGGCAGCCACCCCGCGGCCAAGGCCAAGGCCGTCTGCTGTAGCTCACGGAACTTGGCCAATTTTCGAGTTTCCGGAGTGGTGCGTGATTTTGGGGTGATGCGTTAGATACGTGCGACAGTCAAACGTCGGAAAAGACGGGAGTCGATTCCGAGGTCCGAACCTCATTTTACGGCCGATTAACCGAACGTGCAGGGGTGCGAAAAGGGGACGAATCGTGCCCGCGAATTGGCCCGATTGTGGTAGAACTGGGCCGGGGGCCTCCTCATGGCGCAAGTACTGTTTTCCACCCGAAGAAATGGCAAAAATAATGCGGGAAGCCCTGCGCCCATTTTTCCGTCGTAAAAGGCCAAAATCCGTGAACTATAGCACACGGATTGTGGCCAAATTTCGCGTTTTGGGGGCGGCGTGGGATTTTGGGCTGGCGTGATCGGGTTTGGTGGGAGTCGGTGGTGGGAGAAAACAGAATCCAATTCCGAGCTCCGAAACTCGTTTTACGGCCAGTTTACCGGCAGCGAACGGGTGCCCAAATGGGTGGGCCAACTCGTCCAATTCAGGCAAAATCGGAGAAAGAAGTGGAAGGTAGGTATGATTCTCAGTTTTTGGTCCAAGAATATGAAGAAACAGCGAGGACCGTGGGCTCACATTTTGGCCAAATGCTCGCCCGCGGCCAAGGCCAACGCACAGGGCCACGCTCGAGGTCCGTATCCTTGCCTCGGGAGCGCCGCCCGAGTGTGTGTTGTGTGTGCGTGAGAGTGTGCGACCTGCCTTGGTCGCAAGCATGTGCTGCATTTGGAGCAAGCAACGGAGCCAGCCCGCGGCCAAGGCCAAGGCCGAGGCATGCAGCCACCCTGTGGCCAAGGCCAAGGCACGCGTCCACCCCGCGGGCAGGGCCACGGCACCTAGCCAGCCCGTGGCCAACGCCTAGGCACGCAGCCAGCCCGGGGCCAAGGCCTTGGCACGCAGCCACCCCGAGGCCAAGGTCAAGGCCATGGCACCCAGCCACCCCGCGGCCAAGCCCTGGGCACGCAGCCACCCCGCGGCCAAGGCCTGGGCACGCAGCCACCCCGCGGCCAAGGCCTGGGCACGCAGCCACCCCGTGGCCAAGGCCAAGGCCGTGTGCTGTAGCTCCCGGATCTTGGCCAACTTTCGCGTTTCCGGGGTGGTGCAGGATTTTTGGGTGATGCATTAGATACGTACGATAGTCGAACGTCCGAAAAGACGGGAGTCGATTCCGAGGTCTAAACCTCGTTTTACAGCCGATTTACCGAACGTGCAGGGGTGCGAAAAGGGGACGAAATGTGCCCGCGAATTGGTCCGATTGTGGTAGAACTGGACCGGGGGCCTCCTCACGGCGCAAGTACTGTTTTCCGCTTGAAGAAATGGTGAAAATAATGCGGGAGGCCCCGCGCCCATTTTTCCGCCGGAAAAGGCCAAAATCCGTGAGCTATAGCACACGGATTGTGGGCAAATTTCGCGTTTCGGGGGCGGCGTGAGATTTTGGGCTGGCGTGGTCGGGTTTGGTGGGAGTCGGTGGCAGGAGAAAACTGAATCCAATTCCGAGCTCCGAAACTCTTTTTACGGCCATTTTACCGGCAGCGAACGGGTGGGCCAACTCGTCCGATTCAGGCAAAACCGGATAAAGAAGTGGAAGGTAGGTGTGATTCTCAGTTTTTGGTCCCAGAATACGAAGGAACAGTTAGGACCGTGGGCTCACATTTTGGCCAAATGCTCGCCCGCGGCCAAGGCCAAGGCACAGGGCCATGCTAGAGCTCCGTATCCTTGCCTCGGGAGCGCGGCCCGAGTGTGTGTTGTGTGAGCGTGAGAGTGTGCGACCTGCCTTGGTCGCGAGCATGTGCTGCATTTCGAGCAATGCACAGAGCCAGCCCACGGTCAAGGCCAAGGCCTAGGCATGCAGCCACCCCGTGGCCAAGGCCAAGGCACGCATCCACCCCGCGGCCAGGGCCATGGCACCCAGCCAGCCCGCGGCCAAGGCCTAGGCACGCTGCCAGCCCGCGGCCAAGGCCTAGGCACGCAGCCAGCCCGGGGCCAAGGCCTTGGCACGCAGCCACCCCGAGGCCAAGGTCAAGGCCAAGGCACCAAGCCACCCCGCGGCCAAGGCCTGGGCATGCAGCCACCCCGCGGCCAAGGCCTGGGCACGCAGCCACCCCGTGGCCAAGGCCAAGGCCGTGTCCTGTAGCACCTGGATCTTGGCCTACTTTCGTGTTTCTGGGGCGGTGCGGGATTTTGGGGTGATGCATTAGATACGTGCGACAGTCGAACGTCGGAAAAGACGGGAGTCAATTCCGAGGTCCGAACCTCATTTTACGGCCGATTTACGGAACGTGCAGGGGTGCGAAAAGGGGACGAAACATGCCCGCGAACTGGTCCGATTGTTGTAGAACTGGGCCGGGGGCCTCCTCACAGCGCAAGTACTGTTTTATGCTTGAAGAAATGGTGAAAATAATGCGGGAGGCCCTGCACCCATTTTTCCGCCGGAAAAGGCCAAAATCCGTGAGCTATAGCACACGGATTGTGGCCAAATTTAGCGAGCTATAGCACACAGATTTGTGGGCAAATTTCGCGTTTCAGGGGCGGCGTGGGATTTTGGGCTGGCGTGGTTGGGTTTGGTGGGAGTCGATGGCGGGGAAAACGGAATCCATTTCCGAGCTCCGAAACTCGTTTTACGGCGATTTTACCGGTAGCGAACGGGTGGGCTAACTCATCTGATTCAGGCAAATCCAGAGAAAGAAGTGGAAGGTAGGTGTTGAATTCAGTTTTTGGTCCAAGAATATGAAGCAACGGCGAGGACCGTTGCTCACATTTTGGCCAAATGCTCGCCCGCGGCCAAGGCTATGGAACAGGGCCATGCTCGAGCTCCCTATCCTTGCCTCGGGATCGCGGCCCGAGTGTGTGTTGTGTGTGCGTGAGAGTGTACGACGTGCCTTAGTCGCGAACATGTGCTGCATTTCGAGCAAGGCACGGATCCAGTCCGCGGCCAAGGCACGAAGCCACCCCGTGGCCAAGGCCAAGGCACGCAGCAAGCCCGCGGCCAAGGCCTGGGCAAGCAGCCAGGCTGCGGCCAAGGCCTGGGCAAGCAGCCAGGCTGCGGCCAAGGCCAAGGCACCCTGCCACCCCGCGGCCAAGGCCATGGCACCCAGGCACCCCGCGGCCAAGGTCATGGCACCCAGCAACCACACGGATTGTGGCCAAATTTCACGTTTCAGGGGTGGCGTGGGACTTTGGGCTGGCGTGGTCGGGTTTGGTGGGAGTCGGTGGTGGGAGAAAACGGAATCCAATTCCGAGCTCCGAAACTCGTTTTACGGCCATTTTACCGGCAGCAAACGGGTGCCCAAATGGGTGGGCCAACTCGTCCGATTCAGGCAAAACCGGAGAAAGAAGTGGAAGGTAGGTGTGGATCTCAGTTTTTGGTCGAAGAATACGAAGAAACGGCGAGGACCGTGTGCTCACATTTTGGCCAAATGATCGCCTGCGGCCAAGGCCAAGCCACGCAGCCACCTCGCGGCCAAGGCCAACGCACAGGGCCACGCTAGAGCTCCGTATCCTTGCCTTGGAAGCGAGGCCCGAGTGTGTGTTGTGTGTGCGTGAGAGTGTGCGACCTGCCTTGGTCGCAAGCATGTGCTGCATTTGGAGCAAGGCACGGAGCCAACCCGCGGCCAAGGCCAAGGCACGCGTCCACCCCGCGGCCATGGCCATGGCACCCAGCCAGCCCGCGGCCAAGGCCTAGGCACGCAGCCAGCCCGAGGCCAAGGCCTTGGCATGCAGCCACCCCGAGGTCAAGGTCAAGGCCATGGCACCCAGCCACCCCGCGGCCAAGGCTTGGGCCCGCAGCCACCCCGTGGCCAAGGCCAAGGCCGTGTGCTGTAGCTCCCGGATCTTGGCCAACTTTCGCGTTTCTGGGGCGGTGCGGGATTTTTGGGTGATGCATTAGATACGTACGATAGTCGAATGTCCGAAAAGACGGGAGTCGATTCCGAGGTCTAAACCTCGTTTTACAGCCGATTTACCGAACGTGCAGGGGTGCGAAAAGGGGACGAAATGTCCCCGCGAATTGGTCCGATTGTGGTAGAACTGGGCCGGGGGCCTCCTCACGGCGCAAGTACTGTTTTCCGCTTGAAGAAATGGTGAAAATAATGCGGGAGTCCCTGCGCCCATTTTTCTGCCGGAAAAGGCCAAAATCCGTGAGCTATATAGCACACGGATTGTGGGCAAATTTCGCGTTTCGGGGGCGGTGTGGGATTTTGGGCTGGCGTGGTCGGGTTTGGTGGGAGTCGGTGGCGGGAGAAAACGGAATCCAATTCCAAGCTCCGAAACTATTTTTACGGCCATTTTACCGGCAGCGAACGGGTGGGCCAACACGTCCGATTCAGGCAAAACCAGATAAAGAAGTGGAAGGTAGGTGTGATTCTCAGTTTTTGGTCCGAGAATACGAAGAAACAATGAGGACCGTGGGCTCACATTTTGGCCAAATGCTCGCCCGCGGCCAAGGCCAAGGCACAGGGCCACGCTAGAGCTCCGTATCCTTGCCTCGGGAGCACGGCCCGAGTGTGTGTTGTGTGAGCATGAGAGTGTGCGACCTGCCTTGGTCGCGAGCATGTGCTGCATTTCGAGCAATGCACAGAGCCAGCCCGCGGCCAAGGCCAAGGCCGAGGCATGCAGCCACCCCGTGGCCAAGGCCAAGGCACGCGTCCACCCCGCGGCCAGGGCCATGGCACCCAGCCAGCCCGCGGCCAAGGCCTAGGCACGCTGCCAGCCCGCGGCGAAGGCCTAGGCACACAGCCAGCCCGGGGCCAAGGCCTTGGTACGCAGCCACCCCGAGGCCAAGGTCAAGGCCAACGCACCAAGCCACCCCGCGGCCAAGGCCTGGGCACGCAGCCACCCCGTGGCCAAGGCCAAGGCCGTGTCCTGTAGCACCCGGATCTTGGGCAACTTTCGTGTTTCCGGGGCGGTGCGGGATTTTGGGGTGATGCATTAGATACGTGCGACAGTCGAACCTCGAAAAAGACGGGAGTCAATTCCGAGGTCCGAACCTCATTTCACGACCGATTTACGGAACGTGCAGGGGTGCGAAATGGGGACGAAACATGCCCGCGAACTGGTCCGATTGTTGTAGAACTGGGCCGGGGGCCTCCTCACAGCGCAAGTACTGTTTTACGCTTGAAGAAATGGTGAAAATAATGCGGGAGGCCCTGCGCCCATTTTTCCGCCGGAAAAGGCCAAAATCCGTGAGCTATAGCACACGGATTGTGGCCAAATTTTGCAAGCTATAGCACACAGATTGTGGGCAAATTTCGCTTTTCAGGGGCGGCGTTGGATTTTGGGTCGGCGTGGTCGGGTTTGGTGGGAGTCGGTGGCGGGAGAAAACGGAATCCATTTCCGAGCTCCGAAACTCGTTTTACGGTGATTTTACCGGTAGCGAACAGGTGGGCCAACTCATCCGATTCAGGCAAATCCGGAGAAAGAACTGGAAGATAGGTGTGGATCTCAGTTTTTGGTTCAAGAATACGAAGCAACGGCGAGGACCGTTGCTCACATTTTGGCCAAATGCTCGCCCGCGGCCAAGGCTATGGAACAGGGCCATGCTCGAGCTCCATATACTTGCCTCGGGATCGCGGCCCGAGTGTGTGTTGTGTGTGCGTGAGAGTGTGCGACGTGCCTTAGTCACGAGCATGTGCTGCATTTCGAGCAAGGCACGGAGCCAGTCCGCGGCCAAGGCACGCAGCCACCCCGTGGCCAAGGCCAAGGCACGCAGCCAGCCCGCGGCCAAGGCCTGGGCAAGCAGCCAGGCTGCGGCCAAGGCCAAGACACCCAGCCACCCCACGGCCAAGGTAATGGCACCCAGCCACCCCGTGGCCAAGGCCATGGCACCCAGCCACCCCGTGGCCAAGGCCATGGCACCCAGCCACCCCGCGGCCAAGGTCATGGCACCCAGCAACCACACGGATTGTGGCCAAATTTCGCGTTTCAGGGGTGTCGTGGGATTTTGGGCTGGCGTGGTCGGGTTTGGTGGGAGTCGGTGGCCGGAGAAAACGGAATCCAATTCCGAGCTCCGAAACTCGTTTTACGGCCATTTTACCGGCAGCGAACGGGTGCCCAAATGGGTGGGCCAACTCGTCCGATTCAGGCAAAACCGGAGAAAGAAGTCGAAGGTAGGTGTGGATCTCAGTTTTTGGTCCAAGAATACGAAGAAATGGCGAGGACCGTGTGCTCACATTTTGGACAAATGCTCGCCTGCGGCCAAGGCCAAGCCACACAACCACCCCGCGGCCAAGGCCAAGGCACAGAGCCACGCATGATCTCCCTAATCTTGTCTCGGGAGCGCGGCCCGAGTGTCTGTTATGCGTGCGTGAGAGTGTGCGACGTGCCTTGCTCGCGAGCATGTGCCACATTTCGAGCAAGGCACGGAGCCAACCCGCGGCCAAGGCCAAGTCACCCAAGCCAAGGCCTAGGCACGCAGCCACCCCGCGGCCATGGCCAAGTCCGTGTGCTATAGCTCACGGATCTTGGCCAACTTTCCCGTTTCTGGGGCGGTGCGGGATTTTTGGGGTGATGCATTAGATACGTGCAACAGTCGAACGTCGGAAAAGAGGGGAGTCGATTTCGAGGTCCGAGCCTCGTTTTACGGCTGATTTACCGAGGGTGCGGGGGTGCAAAAAGGGGACGAAACATGCCCGCGAATTGGTCCGATTGTTGTAGAATTGTGCCGGGGGCCTACTCACGGCACAAGTACTGTTTTCGAAGAAATGGCAAAAATAATGCGGGAGGCCCTGCGCCCATCTTTCCGCCGGAAAAGGCCCAAATCCGTGAGCTATATAGCACACGGATTGTGGCCAAATTTCGCGTTTCGGGGGCGGCATGGGTTTTTGGGCTGGTGTGGTCGGGTTTGGTGGGAGTCGGTGACGGGAGAAAACGGAATCCAATTCCAAGCTCTGAAACTCGTTTTACGGCCATTTTACCGGCAGCGAACGGGTGGGCCAACTCGTCCGATTCAGGCAAATCCGGAGAAAGAAGTGGAAGGTAGGTGTGGATCTATGTTTTGGGTCCAAGAATACGAAGCAACGGCGAGGACCGTGTGCTCACATTTTGGCCAAATGCTTGCCCGCGGCGAAGGCCAAGCCATGCAGCCACCCCGCGGCCAAGGCCAAGGCACAGGGCCACGCTCGAGCTCCCTATCCTTGCCTCGGGAGCGTGGCCCCAGTGTGTGTTGTGTGTGGGTGAGAGTGTGCGACGTGCCTTGGTCACGAGCATGTGCTGCATTTCGAGCAAGGCACGGAGCCAGCCCACGGCCAAGGCACGCAGCCCCCCCGTGGCCAAGGCACGCAGCCACCACGTGGCCAAGGCCAAGGCACGCGTCCACCCCGCGGCCAAGGCCAAGGCACCCAAGGCCAAGGCCATGCACCCAGCCAGCCCGCGTCCAAGGCCAAGGCACGCAGCCACCCCGTGGCTAAGGCCAACGACAAGGCACGCAGCCACCCCAAGGCCAAGGCCTAGGCACGCAGCCACCCCAAGGCCAAGCCCTAGGAATGCAGTCACCCCGCGGCCAAGGCCAAGGCCGTGTGCTGTAGCTCACGGATCTTTGCCAACTTTCGCGTTTCCGCGGCTGTGCGGTATTTTGGGGTGATGCATTACATACGTGAGATAGTCGAACGTCGGAAAATAGGGGAGTCGATTTCGAGGTCCGAACCTCGTTTTACGGCCGATTTACCAAGGGTGCGGGGGTTCAAAAATGGGACAAAACATCCCGTGAATTGGTCCGATTGTGGTAGAACTGGGCCGGTGGCCTCCTCACGGCGCAAGTCACGCAGCCACCCCGCGTCCAAGGCCAAGGCACAGGGCCACGCTCGAGCTCCCTATCCTTGCCTCAGGAGCGCGGCCCGAGTGTGTGTTGTGTGTGCGTGAGAGTGTGCGACGTGCCTTGGATGCGAGCATGTGCTGCATTTCGAGCAAGGCACGGAGCCAGCCCACGGCCAAGGCCAAGGCAAGCATGTGCTGCATTTCGAGCAAGGCAAGGAGCCAGCCCGCGGCCAAGCCCAAGGCCGAGGCACGCAGCCACCCCATGGCCAAGGCCAAGGCACGCGTCCACCCCGCGGCCAAGGCCAAGGCCATGCACCCAGCCAGCCTGCGGCCAAGGACTAGGCACGCAGCCAGCCCGCGGCCAAGGCCAAGGCCGTGTGCTGTAGCTGACGGATCTTGGCCAACTTTCGCTTTTCAGGGCGGTGCGGGATTTTGGGGTGATGCATTAGATACGTGCGACCATCGAACGTCGGAAGAGAGGGCAGTCGATTTCGAGGTCCGAACCTCATTTTACGGCAAATTTACCGGGGGTGCGGGGGTGCGAAAAGGGGACGAAACGTGCCCGCGAATTGGGCCGATTGTGGTAGAACTGGGCCGGTGGCCTCCTCACGGTGAAAGTACTGTTTTCCGCTCGAAGAAATGGCAAAAATAATGCGGGAGGCCCTGCACCCATTTTTCCACCGGAAAAGGCAAAAATCCGTCAGCTATAGCACACGGATTGTGGCCAAATTTCGTGTTTCGGGGGCGGCATGGGATTTTGGGATGGCATTGTCGGGTTTGGTGGGAGTCGGTGGTGGGAGAAAACGGAATCCTATTCTGAGCTCCGAAATTCGTTTTACGTCCATTTTACCGGCATCGAATGGGTGCCCAAACGGGTGGGCCAACTCGTCCGATTAAGGCAAAACCGGAGAAAGAAGTGGAACGTAGGTTTGGATCTCAGTTTTTGGTCCAAGAATACGAAGATAGGGAGAGGACCGTGTGCCCACATTTTGGACAAATGCTTGCCCGCGGCCAAGGCCAAGCCGCGCAGCCACCCCGCGGCCAAGGCCAAGGCACAGGGCCACGCTCGAACTCCCTATTCTTGCCTCGGGAGCACGGCCCAATTGTTTGTTGTGTGTGCGTTCGAGTGTGCGACGTGCCTTGGTCGCGAGCATGCGCTGCATTTCGAGCAAGGCACGGAGCCAGCCCGCGGCCAAGGTATGCAGACACCTCGTGGCCAAGGCCAAGGCAGGTGTCCACCCCGCGGCCAAGGCCAAGGCACCCAAGGCCAAGGCCTTGCACCCAGCCAGCCCGCGGCCAAGGCCCAGGCACGCAGCCAGCCCGCGGCCAAGGCCAAGGCACACAGCCACCCCAAGGCCAAGGCCTAGGCACGCAGCCACCCCTTGGCCAAGGCCAAGGCCAAGGCCGTGTGCTGTAGCTTACGGATCTTGGCCAACTTTCGTGATTCCGGGCAGTGCGGGATTTTGGGGTGATGCATTAGATACGTACGACAGTCGAATGTCGGAAAAGACGGGAGTCGAGTCCGAGGTCCGAACCTCATTTTACGGCCGATTTACCGAACGTGCAGGGATGCGAAAAGGGGACTAAACGTGCCCGCGAATTGGTCCGATAGTGGTAGAACTGGGCCGGGGGCCTCCTCACGGTGAAAATACTGTTTTCCGCTCGAAGAAATGGCGAAAATAATGCGGGAGGCGCTGCGCCCATTTTTCCGCCTGAAAAGGCCAAAATGCATGAGCTAAAGCACACGGATTGTGGCCAAATTTTGCGTTTCGGGGGCGGCGTGGGATTTTGGGCTGGTGTTGTTGGGTTTGGTGGGAGTCGGTGGCGGGAGAAAACGGAATCCAATTCCGAGCTCCGAAACTCGTTTTAAGGCCAATTTACCGGCAACGAACGGGTGGGCCAACTCGTCCGATTCAGGCAAAACCGGAGAAAGAAGCGGAAGGTAGGTGTGGATCTTAGTTTTTGGTCCAAGAATACGAAGAAACGGCGAGGACCGTGTGATCACATTTTGGCCAAATGCTTGCCCGCCGCCAAGGCCAAGGCACGCAGCCGCCCCGCGGCCAAGGGCAAGGCAAAGGGCCACACTCGAGCTCCCTATCCTTGCCTCGGGAGCTTGGCCCAAGTGTGTGTTGTGTGTGCGTGAGAGTGTGCGACCTGCTTTGGTCGCGAGCGTGTGCTGCATTTCGACCAAGGCACGGACCCAGCCACGGCCAAGGCCAAGGCCAAGGCCGAGGCACGTAGCCACCCCGTTCCCAAAGTCAAGGCACGCGTCCACCCCGCGGCCAAGGCCATGGCACCCAGCCAGCCCGCGGCCAAGGCCTAGGCACGCAGCCAGGCCACGGCCAAGGGCTAGGCACGCAGCCACCCCGCGGCCAAGGCCTTAGCACGCAGCCACCCCAAGGCCGTGTGCGGTAGCTCACGGATCTTGGCAAACTTTCGCGTTTCTGGGGCGGTGCGGCATTTTGGGTTGATACATTAGATACGTGCGACAGTCGAACGTCGGAAAAGTGGGGAGTCGATTTGGAGGCTTGAACCTCGTTTTACAGCCGATTTACTGAGGGTACGGGGGTGCGAAAAGGGGACGAAATGTGTCCGCGAATTGGTCCGATTGTGGTAGAACTGGCCCGGGGGCCTCCACACAGCGCAAGTACTGTTTTCCGCTTGAAGAAATGGTGAAAATAATGCGTGAGGCCGTGCGCCCATTTTTCCGCCGGAAAAGGCCAAAATCCGTGAGCTATAGCACACGGATTGTGGCCAAATTTCGCGTTTTGGGGCCGGCCTGGGATTTTAGGCTGGCGGCGTCGGGTTTGGTAGGAGTCGGTGGCAGGAGAAAACGGAATCCAAATCCGAGCTCCGGAACTCAATTTATGGCCATTTTACCGGCAGCGAACGGGTGCCCAAACGGGTGGGCCAACTCGTCCGATTCGGGCAAAACCGGAGAAAGAAGTGGAAGGTGGGTGTGGATCTCAGTTTTTGGTCCAAGAATACGAAGAAACGGCGAGGACCGTGTGCTCACATTTCTGCCAAATGCTCGCCCGCGGCCAAAGCCAAGCCACGCGGCGACCCCGCGGCCAAGGCCAAGGCACATGGCCACGCTCGAGCTCCCTATCCTTGCCTTGGGAGCGCGGCCTGAGTGTGTGTTGTGTGTGCGTGAGAGCGTGCGACCTGCCTTGGTCACGAGCATGTGCTGCATTTCGAGCAAGGCACGGAGCCAGCCCGCGGCCAAGGCCATGGCACCCAGCCACCCCACGGCCAAGGCCTAGGCACGCAGCCACCCCACGGCCAAGGCCAAGGCCGTGTGCTGTAGCTCACGGATGTTGGCCAAATTTTGCGTTTTCGGGTCGGTGCGGGATTTTGGGGTGATGCATTAGATACGTGCGAGATTCGAACATCGGAAAAGACGGGAGTCGATTCCGAGGTCCAAACCTCATTTTACGGCCGATTTACCAACGTGCAGGGGTGCGAAAAGGGGATGAAACGTGCCCGCGAATTGGTCCGATTGTGGTAGAACTGGGCCGCTCACGGACGAAGTGCTGTTTTCTGCTCGAAGAATTGGTGAAAATAATGCGGGAGGCCCTGCGCCCATTTTTCTGCCGGAAAAGACCAAAATCCGTGAGCTATAGCACACGGATGGTGGCCAAATTTTGCGTTTCGGGGGCGGTGTGGGATATTGGGCTGGCGTGGTCGGGTTTGGTGGGAGTCGGTGGCGGGAGAAAGCGGAATCCAATTCCGAGCTCCGAAACTCATTTTTCGGCCATTTTACCGGCAGCGAACGGGTGGGCCAACTCGTCCGATTCAGGCAAAACCGGAGAAAGAAGGGAAGGTAGGTGTGGATCTCAGTTTTTGGTCCAAGAATACGAAGCAACGGCGCGGACCGTGTGCTTACATTTTGGCCAAATGCTCGCCCGCGGCCAAGGCCAAGGCACAGGGCCACGCTCGAGCTCCCTATCATTGCCTCCGGATCGCAACCAGAGTGTGTGTTGTGTGTGCGTGAGAGTGTGCGACGTGCCTTGGTCGCGAGCATGTGCTGCATTTTGACCAAGGCACGCAGCCACCCTGTGGCCAAGGCCAAGGCACGCGTCCGCCCCGCGGCCAAGGCCAAGGCACCCAAGGCCAAGGCTATGCACCCAGCCAGCCCGCGGCCAAGGCCTAGGCACGAAGCCAGCCCGCGGCCAAGGCCAAGGCACGCAGCCACCCCAAGGCCAAGGCATAGGCACGCAGCCACCCCGCGGCCAAGGCCAAGGCCGTGTGCTGTGGCTCGCGGATCTTGGCCAACTTTCGCGTTTCCGTGGCGGTGTGGGATTTTCGGGTCATGCATTAGATACGTACGACAGTCGAGCGTTGGAAAAGACGGGAGTCGATTCCGTGGTCCGAACCTCATTTTACTGCCGATTTACCGAACGTGCGGGGGTGCGAAAAGGGGACGAAACGTGCCCGCGAATTGGTCCGATTGTGGTAGAACTGGGCCGGGGGCCTCCTCACGGTGTAAGTACTGTTTTCCACTCGAAGAAATGGCAAAAATAATGCGGGAGGCCCTGCGCCCACTTTTCCGCCGGAAAAGGCCAAAGTCCGTAAGCTATAGCACACGGATTGTGGCCAAATTTGCGTTTCAGGAGCGGGGTGGGATTTTGGGCTGGCGTGGTCGGGTTTGGTGGGAGTCGGTGGCGGGAGAAAACGGAATCCAATTCCGAGCTCCGAAACTCAATTTACGGCCATTTTACCAGCAGCGAACGGGTGGGCCAACTCATCTGATTCAGGCAAAACCGGAGAAAGAAGTGGAAGGTAGGTGTGGATATCGGTTTTTGGTCCAAGAATCCGAAGCAACGGCGAGGACCGTGTGCTCACATTTTGGCCAAATCCTCACCCGCGGCCAAGGCTATGGCACAGGGCCACGCTCGAGCTCCCTATCCTTGCCTCGGGATCGCAGCCCGAGTGTGTGTTGTGTGTGCGTGAGAGTGTGCGACGTGCCTTGGTCGTGAGCATGTGCTGCATTTCGAGCAAGGCACGGAGCCAGCCCTCGGCCAAGGCCAAGGCCGAGGCATGCAGCCACCCCGCGGCCAAGGCCAAGGCACGCCTCCACCCCGCGGCCAAGGCCATGGCACCCAGCCAGCCCGCGGCCAAGGCCAAAGCCCCCAGCCACCCCATGGCAAAGGCCATGGCACCCAGCCACCCCGCGGCCAAGGCCAAGGGCATGTGCTGTGGCTCGCGGATCTTGGCCAACTTTCGCGTTTCAGGGGCGGTGCGGGATTTTCGGGTGACGCATTAGATACGTGCGACAGTCGAACGTCGGAAAAGACGGGAGTTGATTCCGAGGTCCGAACCTCGTTTTACGGCCGATTAACCGAACGTACAGGGGTGCGAAAAGGGGACGAAACGTGGCCGCGAATTGGTCCGATTGTGGTAGAACTGGGCCGGTGGCCTCCTCACGGTGCAAGTACTGTTTTGCGCTCAAAGAAATGGTGAAAATAATACGGGAGGCCCTGCGCCCATTTGTCTACCGGAAAAGGCCAAAATCCGTGAGCTATAGCACACGGAATGTGGCCAAATTTCGCGTTTCGGGGGTGGCATGGGATTTTGGGCTGGCATGGTCGGGTTTGGTGGGAGCCGGTGGCGGGAGAAAACGGAATCCAATTGTGAGCTCCGAAACACGTTTTACGGCCATTTTACCGGCAGCGAACGGGTGCCCAAACGGGTGGGCCAACTCGTCCGATTCAGGCGAAACCGGAGAAAGAAGTGGAAGGTAGGTGTGGATGTCAGTTTTTGGTCCAAGAATACGAAGAAACGGCGAGGACCGTGTGCTCACATTTTGGCCAAATGCTCGCCCGCGGCCAAGGCCAAGCCACGCAGCCGCCCCGCGGCCAAGGCCAAAGCACAGAGCCACACACGATCTCCCTATCCTTGCCTCGGGAGCGCGGCCCGAATGTGTGTTGTGTGTACGTGAGAGTTTACGACATGCCTTGGTCGCAAGCATTTGTTGCATTTCGAGCAGGGCACGAAGCCAGCCCGTGGCCAAGGCACGCAGGCACCCCGTGGCCAAGCACGCAGCCATTGCAAGGCCAAGGCCTTGGCATGCATCCACCCCGTGGCCAAGGCCAAGGCCATGTGCTGTAGCTCACGGATCTAGGCCAACTTTCGCGTTTCCGGGGCGGTACGGGATTTTCGGGTGATGCATTAGATTCGTTCGGGATTTTCGGGTGATGCATTAGATAGGTGTGGATCAAAGTTTTTGGTCCAAGAATACGAAGCAACGGCGAGGACCGTGTGCTCACCTTTTGGCCAAATGCTCGCCCGCGACCAAGGCTATGGAATAGGGCCACGCGCGAGCTCCCTATCCTTGCCTCGGGATCGCAGCCCGAGTGTGTGTTGTGTGTGCGTGAGAGTGTGCGACGTGCCTTGGTCGCGAGCATGTGTTGCATTTCTAGCAAGGCATGGAGCCAGCCCGCGGCCAAGGCACGTAGCCACCCCGTGGCCAAGGCCAAGGCATGCAGCCAGCCCGCGGCCAAGGCCATGGCACCCAGCCAGCCCTCGGCCAAGGCCATGGCACCCAGCCACCCCGCGGCCAAGGCCAAGGCCGAGTGCTGTAGCACGCGGATCTTGGCCAACTTTCGCGTTTCCGGGGTGGTGCGGGATTTTGGGGTGATGCATTAGATACGTGCGACAGTCGAACGTCGGAAAAGACGGGAGTCGATTCCGTGGTCCGAACCTCATTTTACTGCTGATTTACCGAACGTGCGGGGGTGCGAAAAGGGAACGAAACGTCCCCGCGAATTGGTCCGATTGTGGTAGAACTGGGCCGGGGGCCTCCTCACGGCGCAAGTACTGTTTTCCGCTCGAACAAATGGCGAAAACAATGCGGGAGGCCCTGCGCCCATTTTTCCACCGGAAAAGGCCAAAATCCGTGAGCTATAGCACACGGATTGTGGCCAAATTTCGCATTTCGGGGGCGGCCTGGGATTTTGGGCTGGTGTGGTCGGGTTTGGTGGGAGTCCATGGCGGGAGAAAACGGAATCCAATTCCAAGCTCCGAAACTCGTTTTACGGCCATTTTACCGGCAGCGAACGGGTGCCCAAACGGGTGGGCCAGCTCGTCCGATTCAGGAAAAACCGGAGAAAGAAGTGGAAGGTAGGTGTGGATCTCAGTTTTTGGTCCAAGAATACGAAGAAACGGCGAGGACCGTGTGCTCACATTTTGGCCAATTTCTCTCGCGCGGCCAACCAAGGCCAAGGCACAGGGCCACGCTTGAGCTCCCCATCCTTGCCTCGGGAGCGCGGCCCGAGTGTGTGTTGTGTGTGCGTGAGAGTGTGCGACGTGCCTTGGTTGCAAGCATCTGCTGCATTTCGAGCAAGGCACGGCGCCAGCCCGTGGCCAAGGCACGCAGCCACCACGTGGTCAAGGCCAAGGCACGCAGCCACCCCAAGGCCGAGGCCTAGGCACGCAGCCACCTCGCGGGCAAGGCCAAGGCCGTGTGCTGTAGCTCACGGATCTTGGCAAACTTTCTCGTTTCCGGGCCGGTGCGGGATTTTGGGGTGATGCATTAGATACGTACGACAGTCGAACGTCGGAAAAGACGGGAGTTGATTCCGATGTCCGAACATCGTCTTACGGCCGATTTACCGAACGTGTAGAGGTACGAAAAGGGGACGAAACGTTCCCGCGAATTGGTCCGATTGTGTTAGAACTGGGCCGGGGGCCTGCTCACGGCGCAACTACAGTTTTCCGCTCGAAGAAATGGCAAAAATAATGCAGGAGGCCCTGCGCCCATTTTTCCGCCGGAAAAGGAAAAAATCCGTGAGCTATAGCACACGGATTGTGGCCAAATTGCGCGTTTTGGGTACGGCATGGGATTCTTGGCTGGCGTGGTCGGGTTTGGTGGGAGTCCATGGCCGGAGAAAAACGGAATCCAATTCCAAGCTCCGAAACTCGTTTTACGGCCATTTTACCGTCAGCGAACGGGTGCCCAAACGGATTGGCCAACTCGTCCGATTCAGGCAAAACTGGAGAAAGAAGTGGAAGGTAGGTGTGGATCTCAGTTTTTGGTCCAAGAATACGAAGAAACGGCGAGGACCGTGTGCTCACATTTTGGCCAAATGCTCGCCCGCGGCCAAGGCCAAGCAACGCGGCCACCCCGCGGCCAAGGCTAAGGCACAGGGCCACGCTCGAGCTCCCTATCCTTGCCTCGGGAGCGCGGCCCGAGTGTGTATTGTGTGTCCGTGAGAGTGTGCGATGTGCCTTGGTCGCGAGCATGTGATGCATTTCGAGCAAGGCACGGAGCCAGCCCGCGGCCAAGGCACGTAGCCACCCCGTGGCCAAGGCCAAGGACAAGGCACCCAAGGCCAAGGCCATGCACCCAGCCAGCCCGTGGCCAAGGCCTGGGCACGCAGCCAGCCCGCGGCCAAGGCCAAGGCATGGGCACGCAGCCAGCCCGCGGCCAAGGCCAAGGCACGCAGCCACCCCGTGGCCAAGGCCAAGGCCAAGTCACGCAGCCACCCCAAGGCCAAGGCCTAGGCACGCAGCCATCCCGCGGCCAAGGCCGTATGCTGTGGCTCGCGGATCCTCGCCAACTTTCGCATTTCCGGGGCGGTGCAGGATTTTGGGGGTGATGCGTTAGATACGTGCGACAGTCGAACGTCAAAAAAGGCGGGACTCGATTCCGAGGTCCGAACCTCGTTTTACGGCCGATTTACCGAACGTGCAGGGGTGCGAAAAGGGGACGAAACGTGCCCCTGAATTGGTCCGATTGTGGTAGAACTGGGCCGGGGGCCCCCTCACGGCGCAACTACTGTTTTCCGATCAAAGAAATGCCGAAAATAATGCTGGAGGCCCTGCGCGCATTTTTCCGCCGGAAAAGGCAAAAATCCGTGAGCTATAGCACACGGATTATGGCAAAATTTCGCGTTTCGGGGGCAGCATGGGATTTTGGGCTGGCGTGGTCGGGTTTGGTGGGAGTCGGTGGTGGGAGAAAACGGAATCCAATTCCGAGCTCCGAAACTCGTTTTACGGCCATTTTACCTGCAGCGAACGGGTGCCCAAACGGGTGGGCCAACTCGTCCGATTCAGGCAAAACGGGAGAAAGAAGTGGAAGGTAGGCGTGGATCTCAGTTTTTGGTCCAAGAATACGAAGAAACGGCAACGACCGTGTGCTAACATTTTGGCCAGATGCATTTCGAGCAAGGCACGGAGCAAGCCCGCGGCCAAGACCGAGGCCGAGGCACGCAGCCACCCCGTGGGCGAGGCCAAGGCACGCGTCCACCCTGCGGCCAAGGCCAAGGCCTTGGCACGCAGCCACCCCGCGGCCAAAGCCTAGGAACACAGCCACCCCGCGGCCAAGGCCAAGGCCGTGTGCGGTAGCTCACAGATCTTGGCCAAGTTTCGTGCTTCCGGGGCGGTGCGGGATTTTGGGGTGATGCATTAGATACGTGTGACAGTCGAACATCGGAAAAGAGGGGAGTCAATTTCGAGGTCCGAACTTCGTTTTCGGCCGATTTACCAAGGGTACGGGGGTGCGAAAAGGGGACGAAACGTGCCCGCGAATTGGTCCGATTGTGGTAGAACTGGGCCGGGGGCCTCCTCACGGATGAAGTGCTGTTTTCTGCTCGAAGAATTGGTGAAAATAATGCGGGAGGCCCTGCGCCCATTTTTCTGCCGGAAAAGACCAAAATCCGTGAGCTATAGCACACGGATGGTGGCCAAATTTTACGTTTCGGGGGTGGGGTGGGATTTTGGGCTGGCGTGGTCGGGTTTGGTGGGAGTCGGTGGCGGGAGAAAGCGGAATCCAATTCCCAGCTCCGAAACTCGTTTTTCGGCCATTTTACCGGCAGCGAACGGGTGGGCCAACTCGTCCGATTCAGGCAAAACCGGAGAAAGAAGTGGAAGGTAGGTGTGGATCTCAGTTTTTGGTCCAAGAATACGAAACAACGGCGCGGACCGTGTGCTTACATTTTGGCCAAATGCTCGCCCGCGGCCAAGGCCAAGGCACAGGGCCACGCTCGAGCTCCCTATCATTGCCTCGGGATCGCAACCAGAGTGTGTGTTGTGTGTGCGTGAGAGTGTGCGACGTGCCTTGGTCGCGAGCATTTGCTGCATTTTGACCAAGGCACGCAGCCACCCTGTGGCCAAGGCCAAGGCACGTGTCCGCCCCGCGGCCAAGGCCAAGGCACCCAAGGCCAAGGCTATGCACACAGCCAGCCCGCGGCCAAGGCCTAGGCACGAAGCCAGCCCGCGGCCAAGGCCAAGGCACGCAGCCACCCCAAGGCCAAGGCATAGGCACGCAGCCACCCCGCGGCCAAGGCCAAGGCCGTGTGCTGTGGCTCGCGGATCTTGGCCAACTTTCGCGTTTCCATGGCGGTGTGGGATTTTCGGGTCATGCATTAGATACGTACGACAGTCTAACGTCGGAAAAGACGGGAGTCGATTCCGTGGTCCGAACCTCATTTTACTGCCGATTTACCGAACGTGCGGGGGTGCGAAAAGGGAACGAAACGTCCCCGCGAATTGGTCCGATTGTGGTAGAACTGGGCCGGGGGCCTCGTCACGGCGCAAGTACTGTTTTCCGCTCGAACAAATGGCGAAAACAATGCGGGAGGCCCTGCGTTCATTTTTCCACCGGAAAAGGCCAAAATCCGTGAGCTATAGCACACGGATTGTGGCCAAATTTCGCATTTCGGGGGCGGCGTGGTCGGGTTTGGTGGGAGTCCATAGCGGGAGAAAACGGAATCCAATTCCAAGCTCCGAAACTCGTTTTACGGCCATTTTAGCGGCAGCGAACGGGTGCCCAAACGGGTGGGCCAGCTCGTCCGATTCAGGCAAAACCGGAGAAAGAAGTGGAAGGTAGGTGTGGATCTCAGTTTTTGGTCCAAGAATACGAAGCAACGGCGAGGACCGTGTGCTTACATTTTGGCCACATGCTCACCCGCGGCCATGGCCAAGGCACAGGGCCACGCTCGAGCTCCCTATCATTGCCTCGGGATCGCAACCAGAGTGTGTGTTGTGTGTGCGTGAGAGTGTGCGACGTGCCTTGGTCGCGAGCATGTGCTGCATTATGACCAAGGCACGCAGCCACCCTGTGGTCAAAGCCAAGGCACGCGTCCGCTCCGCGGCCAAGGCCAAGGCACCCAAGGCCAAGGCTATGCACCCAGCCAGCCCGAGGCCAAGGCCTAGGCACGAAGCCAGCCCGCGGCCAAGGCCAAGGCACGCAGCCACCCCAAGGCCAAGGCATAGGCACGCAGCCACCCCGCGGCCAAGGCCAATGCCGTGTGCTGTGGCTCGCGGATCTTGGCCAACTTTCGCGTTTCCGTGGCGGTGTGGGATTTTCGGGTCATGCATTAGATACGTGCGACAGTCGAACGTCGGAAAAGACGGGAGTCGATTCCGAGGTCCGAATCTCATTTTACGGCCGATTTACCGAACGTGCCGCGGTGCGAAAAGGGGACGAAACGTGCCCGCGAATTGGTCCGACTGTGGTAGAACTGGGCCGGGGGCTCCTCACGGCGCAAGTACTGTTTTCCACTCGAAGAAATGGCTAAAATAATGCGGGAGGCCCTGCGCCCATTTTTCCACCGGAGAAGGCCAAAATCCGTGAGCTATAGCACACGGATTGTGGCCAAATTTCGCATTTCGGGGATGGCATGGGATTTTCAGCTGGCGTGGTCGGGGTTGGTGGGAGTCGGTGGCGGGAGCAAACGGAATCCAATTCCGAGCTCCGAAACTCATTTTACGGCCATTTTGCCGGCAGCGAACGGGTGGGCCAACTCCTCCGAATCAGGCAAAACCGGAGAAAGAAGTGGAAGGTAGGTGTGGATCTCACTTTTTGGTCCAAGAATACGAAGCGACGTCGAGGAACGCGTGCTAACATTTTGGCCAAATGATCACCCGCGGCCGAGGCTATGGCACAGGGCCACGCACGAGCTCCCTATCCTTGCCTCGGGATCGCAGCCCGAGTGTGTGTTGTGTGTGCGTGAGAGTGTTCGACGTGCCTTGGTCGGGAGCATATTCTGCATTTCGAGCAAGGCACGGAGCCAGCCCACGGCCAAGGCACGCAGGCACCCCGTGGCCAAGGCCATGGCACCCAGCCACCCCGCGGCCAAGGCCAATGCCGTGTGCTGTGGCTCGCGGATCTTGGCCAACTTTCGTGTTTCCGGGGTGGTTCGGGATTTTCGGCTGATGCATTAGATACGTGCGACAGTCGAACCTTGGAAAAGAGGGGAGTCGATTTCGAGGTGCGAACATCGTTTTATGGCCGATTTACCGAGGGTGCGGGGGTGCGAAAAGGGGACGAAACGTGCCCGCGAATTGGTCCGATTGTGGTAGAACTGGGCCGGGGGCCTCCTCACTGTGCAAGTACTGTTTTCCACTCGAAGAAATGGCGAAAATAATGCGGGAGGCCCTGCGCCCATTTTTCCGCCGGAAAAGGCCAAAATCCGTGAGCTACTGCACACGGATTGTGGCCAAATTTCGCGTTTCGGGGGCGGCATGGGATTTTGGGCTGGCGTGGTCGGGTTTGGTGGGAGTCGTTGGCAGGAGAAACGGAATCCAATTCCAAGCTACGAAATTCGTTTTACGGCCATTTTACCGGCTGCGAACGGGTGCCCAAACGGGTGGGCCAACTTGTCCGATTCAGGAAAAATCGGAGAAAGAAGTGGGAGGTAGGTGTGGATCACAGTTTTTGGTCCAAGAATACGAAGAAACGGCGAGGACCGTGTGCTCACATTTTGCCCAAATGCTCGCCCGCGGCGAAGGCCAAGCCACGCAGCCACCCCGCGGCCAAGGCCAAGGCACGGGGCCACGCTGGAGCTCCCTATCCTTGCCTCAGGAGCGCGGCCCGAGTGTGTGTTGTGCGTGCGTGAGAGTGTGCGACGTGCCTTGGTCGCGAGCATGTGCTGCATTTCGATCAAGGCACGGAGCCAGCCCGCGGCCAAGGCCAAGGCCGAGGCACGCAGCCACCCCGTGGCCAAGGCCAAGGCCAAGGCACGCAGCCACCCCAAGGCCAAGGCCTAGGCACGCAGCCACCCCGCGGCCAAGGCCAAGGCCGTGTGCTGTAGCTCACGAATCTTGGCCAACTTTCGCGTTTCCGGGGCGGTGCGTGATTTTGGGGTGATGCATTAGATACGTGGAATGTAGGTGTGGATCTCTGTTTTTTGTCGAAGAATATGAAGAAACGGCAAGGACCGTGTGCTCACATTTTGGTCAAATGCTCGCCCGCGGCCAAGGCTATGGCACAGGGCCACGCTCGAGCTCCCTATCCTTGCCTCGGGATCGCAGCCCGAGTGTGTGTTGTGTGTGCGTGAGAGTGTTCGACGTGCCTTGGTCGTGAGCATGTGCTCCATTTCCAGCAAGGCACGGAGCCAGGCCGCGGCCAAGGCATGCACCCACCCCGTGGCCAAGGCCAAGGCATGCGTCCACCTCGCAGCCAAGGCCATGGCAACCAGCCAGCCCGCGGCCAAGGCCAAGGCACCGAGCCACCCTTCGGCCAAGGCCATGGCACCCAGCCACCCCGCGGCCAAGGCCAAAGGCGTGAGCTGTGGCTCGCTGATCTTTGCCAACTTTCGCGTTTCCGGGGCGGTGCGGGATTTTCGGGCGATGCATTAGATACGTGTTGTGTGTGCGACCTCGTTTTACAGCATTTCCTCGGGAGCGGGGCCCGACTATGTGTTGTGTGTGCGACCTGCCTTGGTCGCGAGCATGTGTTGCATTTCGAGCAAGGCACAGAGCCAGCCCGCGGCCAAGGCCAAGGCCGAGACACGAAGCCACCCCGTGGCCAAGGCCAAGGCAAGCGTCCACCCCGCGGCCAAGGCCATGGCACCCAGCCAGCGCGCGGCCAAGGCCTAGCCATGCAGCCGGCCCGCGACCAAGGCCTTGGCACGCAGTCACCCCAAGGCCAAGGCCAAGGCCATGGCACCCAGCCACCCTGCGGCCAAGGCCTAGGCATGCAGCCAGCCCGCAACCAAGGCCTTGGCACTCAGTCACCCCGAGGCCAAGGCGAAGGCCAAGGCACCCAGCCACCCTGCGGCCAAGACCTAGGCACGCAGCCACCCCACGGCCAAGGCCAAGGGCGTGTGCTGTAGCTCACGGATCTTGGCCAACTTTCATGTTTCCGAGGCGGTGTGGGATTTTGGGGTGATCCATTAGATACGTGCGATAGTCGAACGTCGGAAAAGAGGGGAGTCGATTTCGAGGTCCGAACGTCGTTTTACGGCCAATTTACCGGGGGTACGGGGGTTCGAAAAGGGGACGAAACGTGCCCGCGAATTGGTCCGATTGTGGTAGAACTGGGCCGGGGGCCTCGTCACGGTGCAAGTACTGTTTTCCGCTCGAAGAAATGGCGAAAATATTGTGGGAGGCCCTGCACCCATTTTTGCGCCGGAAAAGGCCAAAATCCGTGAGCTATAGACAAAATCCTCGTCACGGTGCAAGTACCTTCCACTTCTTTCTCCGGTTTTGCCTGAATCGGACGAGTTGGCCCACCCGTTTGGGCACCCGTTCGCTGCCGGTAAAATGGCCGTAAAAAGAGTTTCGGAGCTCGGAATTGGTTTCTGTTTTCTCCCGCCACCGACTCCCACCAAACCCGACCACCCCATCCCAAAATCCCATGCCGCCCCCGAAACACGAAATTTGGCCACAATCCATGTGCTATAGCTCACGGATTTTGGCCTTTTCCGGTGGAAAAATGGGAGCAGGGCCTCCGGCATTATTTTCGCCATTTGTTCGAGCGGAAAAAAGTACTTGCGCTGTGAGGGGGCCCCCGGCCCTGTTCTACCACAATCGGACCAATTTGCGGGCACATTTCGTCACCTTTTTGCACCCCTGCAGGTTCGGTAAATCGGCCGTAAAACGAGGTTCGGACCTTGGAATCGACTCCCGTCTTTTCCGACGTTCAACTGTCACACGTATCTAATGCATCACCCCAAAATCCCGCACCGCCCCGGAAACGTGAAAGTTGGCCAAGATCCGTGGGCTACAGCACACGGCCTTGGCCTTGGCTGCGGGGTGGCTGCGTGCCTAGGCCTTGGCCTTGGGGTGGCTGCGTGCCTTGGCCTTGGCCACGGGGTGGCTGCGTGCCTTTGCCTTGGCCGAGGGCTGGCTGCGTGCCTAGGCCTTGGCCGCGGGCTGGCTGGGTGCATGGCCTTGGCCTTGGGTGCCTTGGCGTTGGCCCCGGGGTGGCTGCGTGCCTTGGCCGCGGGCTGGCTCCGCGCCTTGCTTGAAATGCAGCATATGCTCGCGACCAAGGCACGTCACGCACTCTCACGCACACACACCAAACACTCGGGACGCGCTCTAGAGGCAAGGATAGGGAGCTCGAGCGTGGCGCCTGTGCCTTGGCCTTGGCCGCGGGGTGGCTGCGGGGCTTGGCCTTGGCCGCGGGCGAGCATTTGGCCAAAATGTGAGCACACGGTCTTCTCCGTTTCTTCGTATTCTTGGAACAAAAACTGAGATCCACACCTACCTTCCACTTCTTTCTCTGGTTTTGCCTGAATTGGACGAGTTGGCCCACCCGTTTGGGGACCCGGTCGCTGCCGGTAAAATGGCCGTAAAACGAGTTTCGGAGCTCAGAATTGGATTCCTTTTTCTCCAGCCACCGACTCCCAAAAAAACCCACCACACCAGCCCAAAATCCCACGCCGCCCCGGAAAGCGAAATTTGGCAACAATCCGTGTGCTATAGCTCACGGATTTTGGCCTTTTCCGGTGGAAAAATGGGAGCAGGGCCTCCGGCATTATTTTCGCCATTTGTTCGAGCGGAAAATAGTACTTGCACCGTGAGGAGGCCCCCGGCCCTGTTCTACCACAATCGGACCAATTTGCGGGCACGTTTCGTCCCTTTTTCGCACCACTGCATGTTCGGTAAATCGGCCGTAAAACGAGGCTCGGACCTCGGAATCGACTCCCGTCTTTTCCGACGTTCGACTGTCGCACGTATCTAATGCATCACCCCAAAATCCCGCACTGCCCCAGAAACCCAAAAGTTGGCCAGGATCCGCGAGTCACAACACACGGCCTTGGCCTTGGCGACGGGGTGGCTGGGTGCCATGGCCTTGGCCGCGGGGTGGCTGCGTGCCTTGGCCGTGGGCTGGCTCCGTGCCTTGCTCGAAATGCAGCACATGCTCACGACCAAGGCACGTCGCACACACTCACACACACACACAACACACCCTTTGGCTGCGACCACGTAGCCCTGTGCCATAGCCTTGGCCGCGGGCGAGCATTTGGCCAAAATGTGAGCACACGGTCCTCGCCGTTGCTTCGTATTCTTGGACCAAAAACTGACATCCACACCTACCTTCCACTTCTTTCTCCGGTTTTGCCTGAATCGAACGATTTCGCCCACCCGTTTGCTGCCGGTAAAATGGCTATAAAACGTGTTTCGGAGCTCGAAATTAAATTCCGTTTTCTCCCGTCACCGACTCCCACCAAACCCGACCACGCCAGCCCAAAATCCCACGCTGCCCCCGAAACGCGAAATTTGGCCAAAATCCGTGAGGTATAGCTCATGGATTTTGGCCTTTTCCGTTGGAAAAATGGGCGCAGGGCCTCCCGCAATATTTTTGCCATTTCTTCGAGCGGAAAACAGTATTTGTGCTGTGAGGAGGCCCCCGGCCCAGTTCCACCACAATCGGACCAATTCGCGGCACGTTTCGTCCCCTTGTCGCACCCCTGCACGTTCGGTAAATCGGCCGTAAAACGAGGTTCGGACCTCGGAATCGACTCCCCTCTTTTCCGACGTTCGACTGTCGAACGTATCTAATGCATCACCCCAAAATCCCGCACCGCCTGGGAAACGCGAAAGTTGCTCAACATCTGCGAGCCACAGCACACGGCCTTGGCCTTGGCAACGGGATGGCTGCGTGCCTAGGCCTTGGCCTTGGGGTGGCTGCGTGCCTTGGACACGGGGTTGCCGCCTGCCTTGGGTGCCTTGGCCTTGGCCGCGGGGTGGACGCGTGCCTTGGACTTGGCCGCGGGGTGGACGCGTGCCTTGGCCTTGGCCACGGGGTGGCTGCGTGCCTTGGCCGCGGGCTGGCTCCGTGCCTTGCTCAAAATGCAGCACATGCTCGCGACCAAGGAACGTCGCACACTCTTACGCACACACAACACACACTCGGACCGTGCTCCCGAAGTATGGATAGGGAGCTCGAGCGTGGCCCTGTGCCTTGGCCTTGGCCGCGGGGTGGCTGCGTTGCTTGGCCTTGGCCGCGGGCGAGCATTTGGCCAAATTGTGAGCACACGGTCCTCGCCATTTCTTTGTATTCTTGGACGAAAAACTGAGATCCACACCTACCTTCCACTTCTTTCTCCGGTTTTGCCTGAATCGGACGAGTTGGCCCACCCGTTTAGGCACCCATTCGCTGCTGCTAAAATGGGCGTAAAACGAGTTTCGGAGCTCGAAATTGGATTCTGTTTTCTCCCGCCACTGACTCACACCAAACCCGACCAAGGCAACCCAAAATCCAACGCCGCCCCCGAAACGCGAAATTTGGCAACAATCCGTGTGCTATAGCTCACGGATTTTTGCCTTTTCCGGCGGAAAAATGGGCGCAGGGCCTCCCGCATTATTTTCGCCATTTCTTTGAGTGGAAAATAGTACTTGCGCCGTGAGGAGGCCCCCGGCCCAGTTAAAACACAATCGGACCAATTCACGGGCACGTTTCGTCCCCTTTTCGCACACCTGCACGTTCGGTAAATCGGCCGTAAAATGAGGTTCGGACCTCGGAACCGACTCCCGTCTTTTCCGACGTTCGACTGTCGCAAGTATCTAATGCATCACCCCAAAATTCCACACCGCCCCGGAAACGCGAAAGTTGGCCAAGATCCGTGAGCTACAGCACACGGCCTAGGTCTTGGCCGCGGGGTGGCTGCGTGCCTAGGCCTTGGCCTTGGGGTAGCTGCGTGCCTTGGCCTTGGCCTTGGGCACGGGGTGGCTGCGTGCCTTGGCCTTGGCCGCGGGCTGGCTGCGTGCCTAGGCCTTAACCACGGGTTGGCTGCGTGCCTTGGCCTTGGCCGCGGGGTGGATGCGTGCCTAGGCCTTGGCGTTGGGGTGGCTGCGTGCGTTGGCCTTGGCCGCGGGGTGGACGCGTTCCTTGGCCTTGGCCACGGGGTGGCTGCGTGCCTTGACCGCGGGCTGGCTCCGTGCCTTGCTCGAAATGCAGCACATGCTCGCGACCAAGGCAGGTTGCACACTCTCACGCACACACAACACACACTGGGGCCGCGCTTTTGGGGCAAGGGTAGGGAGCTCGAGCGTGGCCCTGTGCCTTGGCCATGGCCGCGGGCGAGCATTTGGCCAAAATGTGAGCACACGGTGCTTGCCGTTTCTTCGTATTCTTGGACCAAAAAATTGAGATCCACACCTACCTTCCACTTCTTTCTCCGGATTTGCCTGAATCGGACGAGTTGGCCCACCCGTTTGGTTACCCGTTTGCTGCCGGTAAAATGGCCGTAAAACGAGTTCCGGTCCTCGGTAAAATGGCCGTAAAATGGCCGTAAAACGAGTTCCGGTCCCACCAAACCCAACCACGCCAGCCAAATATCCAACGCCGCCCCCAAAACGCGAAATTTGGCCACAATCCATGCGCTATAGCTCACGGATTTTGGCCTTTTCCGGCGGAAAAATGGGCGCAGGGCCTCCCACATTATTTTCGCCATTTCTTCGAGCGGAAAACAGTACTTGCGCCGTGAGGAGGCACCCGGTGCAGTTCTACTAAAATCGGACCAATCAGCGGGCACGTTTCGTCCCCTTTTCACACCTCTGCACGTTCGGTAAATCGGCCGTAAAACGAGGTTCGGACCTCAGAATCGACTCCCATCTTTTCCGACGTTCGACTGTCGCACATATCTAATGCATCACCTAAAATCCCGCACCGTCCCGAAAACGCAAAAGTTGGCCAAGATCCGTGAGCTACAGCACACGGCCTTGGCCTTGGCCGCGGGGTGGCTGCGTGCCTAGGCCTTGGCCTTGGGGTGGCTGCGTGCCTTGGCGTTGGCCTTGGCCACGGGGTGGCTGCGTGCCTTGGCCATGGCCGCGGGTTGGCTGCGTGCCTAGGCCTTGCCCGCGGGCTTGCTGGGTGCATGACCTTGGCCTTGGGTGCCTTGGCAGCGGGGTGGACGCGTGCCTTGGCATTGGCCACGGGGTGGCTGCGTGCCTTGGCCTTGGCCACGGGGTGGCTGCGTGCCTTGGCCGCGGGGTGGCTCCGTGCCTTGCTCGAAATGCACCACATGCTCCCGACCAAGTTACGTCGCACACTCTCACGCACACACAACACACACTCGGGCTGCGATCCCGAGGCAGGGATAGGGAGCTCGAGCATGGCCCTGTACCATAGCCTTGGCCACGGGCGAGCATTTGGCCAAAATGTGAGCACACGGTCCTCGCCGTTGCTTCGTATTCTTGGACCAAAAACTGAGATCAACACCTACCTTCCACCTCTTTCTCCGGTTTTGCGTGAATCGGACGAGTTGGCCCACCCGTTTGCTGCCGGTAAAATGGCCGTAAAACGAATTTCGGAGCTCAGAATTGGATTCCGTTTTCTCCTGCCACCGACTCCCACCAAACCCGACCACGCCAGCCCAAAATCCCATGCCGCCCTCGAAACGCGAAATTTGCCCACAATCCGTGTGCTATAGCTCACGGATTTTGGCCGTTTCGGGCGGAAATATGTGCAGGGCCTCCCGCATTATTTTCGCCATTTCTTCGAGCAGAAAACAGTACTTACACCGTGAGGAGGCCCCCGGCCCAGTTCTACCACAGTCGGACCAATTCGTGGGCACGTTTCGTCCCCTTTTCGCACCCCCGCACCCTCGGTAAATCGGCTGTAAAACGAGGTTCGGACCTCGAAATCGACTCCTGTCTTTTCCGACGTTCGACTGTCGCACGTATGTAATGAATCACTGCAAAATCCCGCACCGCGCCGGAAACACGAAAGTTGGCCAAGATCCGTGAGCTAGAGCACACGGCCTTGCCCTTGGCCGCGGGGTGGCTGCGTGCCTAGGCCTTGGCCGCGGGGTGACTGGGTGCCATGGCCTTGGCAGCGGGCTGGCTCCGTGCCTTGCTCGAAATACACCACATGCTTGCGACCAAGTTACGTCGCACACTCTCACGCACACACAACACACACTCGGGCTGCGATCCCGAGTCAAGGATAGGGAGCTCGAGCGTGGCCCTGTACCATAGCCTTGGCCACGGGCGAGCATCTGGCCAAAATGTGAGCACACGGACCTCGCCGTTGCTTTGTATTCTTGGACCAAAAACTGAGATCCACACCTACCATCCACTTCTTTCTCCGGTTTTGCCTGAATCGGACGAGTTGGCCCACCCGTTCGTTACCGGTAAAATGGCCGTAAAACAAGTTTCGGAGCTCGGAATTGGATTCCGTTTTCTCCCACCACCGACTCCCACCAAACCCGACCACGCCAGCCCAAAATCTGACGCGGCCCCTGAAACGCGAAATTTGGCCACAATCCGAGTGCTATAACTCAAGGATTTTGGCCTTTTCCGGTGGAAAAATGGGCGCAGGACCTCCCGCTTTATTTTTGCCATTTCTTCGAGCGGAAAACAGTACTTGTGCCATGAGGAGGCCCCCGGCCCAGTTCTACCACAATCGGACCTATTCGTGGGAACGTTTCGTCCCCTTTTCGCACCCTCGACGCTCGTAAATCGGCCGTAAAATGAGGTTCGTACCTCGGAATCGACTCCCCTCTTTTCCGACGTTCGACTGTCGCACGTATCTAATGCATCACCCAAAAATCCTGCACCGCCCCAAAAACAGAAAAGCTGGCCAAGATCCACGAGCCACAGCACACAGCCTTGGCGTTGGCCGCGGGGTGGCTGGATGCCATGGCCTTGGCCTCAGCCTCGGGGTGGCTGCATGCCAAGGCGTTGGCCGTGGGCTGGCTGCGTGTCTAGGCCTTCGCCACAGGCTGGCTGGGTGCCTAGGCTTGGCCGCGGGCTGGCTGGGTGCCATGGCCTTGGCCGCGGGGTGGACGCGTGCCTTGGCCTTGGCCACGGGGTGGCTGCGTGCCTTGGCCGCGGGCTGGCTCCGTGCCTTGCTCGACATGCAGCACATGCTCGAGACCAAGGCACGTCGCACACTCTCACATACACACAACATAAACTCGGGCCACGCTCCCGTGCCAAGGATAGGAGCTCGAGCATGGCCCTGTGCCTTGGCCTTGGCCGCGGGGTGGCTGCGTGGCTTGGCCTTGGCCGCGGGCAAGCATCTGGCCAAAATGTGAGGACACGGTCCACGCTGTTTCTTCGTATTCTTGGACCAAAAACTGAGATCCATACGTACCTTCCACTTCTTTCTCCGGTTTTGCCTGAATCGGACGAGTTGGCCCACCCGTTTGGGCACCCGTTCGCTGCCGGTAAAATAGCCGTAAAATGAGTTTCGGAGCTCAGAATTGGATTCCGTTTTCTCCCGCCGCCGACTCCCACCATACCCTACCACGCCAGCCCAAAATCCCATGCCGCTCCCGAAACGCAAAATTTGGCCACAATCCGTGTGCTATAGCTCACGGATTTTGGCCTTTTCCGGCGGAAAAATGGGCGCAGGGCCTCCCACATTATTTTCGCCATTTCTTCGAGCGAAAAACAGTACTTGATCCGTGAGGCGGCCCCCGGCCTAGTACTACCAAAATCTGACCAATTCCCGGGCACGTTTCGTGCCCTTTTCGCACCCCCGCACGTTCGGTAAATCGGCCGTAAAAGGGGGTTCGGATCTCGGAATCAACTCCTGTCTTTTCCGACGTTCGACGGTCGCACATATCTAATGCATCACCCAAAAATCCTGAACCGCCCCGGAAACACGAAAGTTGGCCAAGATCCGGAACCACAGCACACGGCCTTATCCTTGGTCGTGGGCTGGCTGCGTGCCTAGGCCTTGGCCGCGGGCTGGCTGGGTGCCATGGGCTTGGCCTTGGGTGCCTTGGCCTTGGCCGCCGGGTGGACGCGTGCCTTGGCCTTGACCATGGGGTGGCTGCGTGCCTTGGCTGCAGGCTGGCTCCGTGCCTTGCTCGAAATGCAGCACATGCTCGCGACCAAGGCACATCACACACTCTCTCACACACACAACACACACTCGGGCTGCGATCCCGAGGCAAGGATAGGGAGCTCGAGCGTGGCCCTGTGCCATAGCCATGGCCGCGGGCGAGCATTTTGCCAAAATGTGAGCACACGGTCCTCGCCGTTGCTTCGTATTCTTGGGCCAAAAACTGAGATCCACACCTACCTTCCACTTCTTTCTCCGGTTTTGCCTGAATAGGACTAATTGGCCCACCCGTTCGCTGCTGGTAAAATGGCCGCAAAACGAGTTTCGGAGCTCGGAATTGGATTCTGTTTTCCCCCGCCATCGACTCCGACCAAACCCAATGACGCCAGGCCAAAATCCCACGCCGTCCCCGAAACGCAAAATTTGGCCACAATCCGTGTGCTATAGATCAAGGATTTTGTCCATTTCCGGCTGGAAAATGGGCGCAGGGCCTCCCGCATTATTTTGGCCATTTCCTCGAGCGGAAAACAGTGCTTGCGTCGTGAGGAGGACCCCGTCCCAGTTCTACCGCAATCGGACCAATTCGCGGGCACGTTTCATCCTCTTTTCGCACCGCACGCACTCGTAAATCGTCAGAAACGAGGTTCGACCTCGAATCGACTCCGCCTTTTCCGACGCTCAATGTTGCACGTATCTAATGCATCACCCCAAAATCCCGCACCGCCCCGAAAACGCGGAAGTTGACCAAGATCCGTGAGCTACAGCACACGGCCTTGGCCTTGGCCGCGGGGTGGCTGGGTGCCTAGGCCTTGGCCTTGGGGTGGCTGTGTGCCTTGGCCTTGGCCTTGGCCACGGGGTGGTTGCGTGACTTGTCCTTGGCCGCGGGCTGGCTGCGTGCCTAGGCCTTGGCCGCGGGCTGGCTGGGTGCCATGGCCTTGGCCGCGGGGTGGACGCGTGCCAGGCCTTGGTGGCTGGCTGGGTGCCATGGCCTTGGCCGCGGGCTGGCTGGGTCCCATGGCCTGGCCGCTGGCTGGCTGGGTGCCATGGCCTTGGCCGCTGGCTGGGTGCCATGGCCTTGGCCGCGGGTGGACGCGTGCTCTTGGCCTTGGCCACGGGTGGGCGTGCCTTGGCCGCAGGCTGGCCCGTGCCTTGCACGAATGCAGCACATGCTCACGACCAAGGCAGGTCGCACACTCCTCACGCACACACAACACACACACTGGCTGCGATCCCGAGGCAAGGATAGAGAGCTCGAGCATGGCCCTGTCTCCATAGCCTTGGCCGCAGGCGAGCACTGGGCAAATGTGCGCACACAGTCTCGCCGCTTGTTCGTATTCTTGACCAAAACTGAGATCCACACCTGCCTTCCAC